>CM075862.1:25936270-26259578 GCA_037975125.1 Latrodectus hesperus
CCAGTGTTCTCATAAGACTATTGGACATGGAATTCGCTTTCCTTCACCAAGGAGATGAATATCAATAACAGTAAATATCTTTAATTGACTTATACACTTCTGCATTTGATGTATTGCTACGTTTGTTCTGATTCCTCTCAATTCCGTATTTATTATTTAAATCGCTATGACAGGCTAAAAATAAATGGCGCAAAAGTAAAATCACAACAACATATTTATTATCTATTTCAAAGAGAAAATGAACTAGTTTGAATGTGTGCAGCTGAAAACTTGAAGGAATAATTTTAAAAAATGTTGGTTTTGACTTTTTTTTTTGGTCAACTTATGATAACTTTTGGTCTCTGAAGCTATAATTTAGCTAGTATTTAAAATAGATTCTGCTAATTACTACAATAATCCATTCCCTTTATGAGAATCGAACGGAAAACTGCTGGAATGTAGATTAGAGGGAACAATTCAACTATCAGGTACGCAGATACTGAACTATCTGTGTGACTATATTAAGTACTAAAATTTATCTGAAGATACTGAATTACACCAAATATTGAATTATCTATAGCGTATCATTTACAATTTACCAATTAATACTCTAGAAAATTTGCTTCAGAATTTTCTAGAATTTTTGCTGTCCGATTAAAGTTATAAATTGTTAATAAAAGTAACAATAATGTTCATTAATAGACCGATTTTTTGTTATATTTAATTTTTATTACATTTGAATTTTATTACTAAAATTTAGAAATCATGTTATTTATGAAAAAACACCTGTATCAAGGAATTTATGCATCTACGTATTGAAGTTGTGTATTTACGTATGGGTTTTAGAACAATAGAAAAGAAACCAGATTGTCACTCGTTTTGGCTTCATATGTGCAATTAAATTAATGAACTAGTTTACCAACGTATTGGATTTGTGAGCATCTACTTAAAACTATTAATCAGATATAAAAAACCGAAACCAAATTGCGTTTTTTTTCTTCCGGATATATGAAAAATTATACAGGAGATATTTATATGTTTGTTTACATATTACTTGAGAAAATATGCAATTATACATTAATTAGTTTTTACATCTCTGTATTGAATTTGTGTTTCGACGCGTGATTCTTTATGATAAAAAAGCATTATTTTAGCTCTTTTTGGATTCATATGTTTCCAGTTTACTAAGAATTATGAATGAGAACCAGACCTAACCATTGGACGGTACGGATCTTGGTGGTCTGGTAAGCTAGGACGTCATTCTCGTTATCGGAAGGTAATAAGTTCGAATCTCTACCCATCCGTCGTGTTCACTAATGGCGGCTGGAGAACATAAAATATACTGTGGTCGCCTTTTCCTGCATGTGAAATTATGCCAATGCAAGACTAAATCTGGGGGTCTTTTGCTTGTTCCCTGCTTCTAAATTACAAGGTCTCAGTTTTGGATCTAGGACCCATTGGGTGCAAAGCGCCATTACTTCTGCCTCTGAGCTCCAGTGGCTCAGTAGCTTCCCGTAAGCTCAGCAAAGTGAAGCATCATTTGCCGCGGGCAGTGGTTGGGAGGGTGACCACGGTGTACTCTCCTTCACTGGGTTGCTGGAACTCCGTGGGTTGGGGACGTGTCCACGTTAATCTGTGACGTCCAAAGTCCTTCCGCTGGTGTGGCGTGGATGTGGAGAGGAGGGTGCCAGCTCAGGTGTGGCCTAGTCACCTGACCGTGGTTCATAATTACGAGGCATCTTAAAAAGAGCAAAGTCATACTTTCACCTTCGTGGTGCTCTGATCCAAACGAAAGACGCTCTCTATTGACTTAATTCGCACTGCCAAAGGCAAAAGCGAGCTTGGCTTGTCCAAGTGTCATAGGAAAACAACAACAACAACAACTTCTGCCTTTTGCAGTGCTGAAAGATGAAAATCTAAAAGCCCGACATTGGGGGGAAAAAATAATGTTAGATGATACATTGTGTCATTCGGTATAAATCAAAATCGGAAATAACCGCAAAACAAAATAAGCAAACAAGGGAATGTAAATTTTTCATACCTCCTTTTTTTAAATGAGTAGCATTATATGCTATTTATCTATTGATATAAATATAAAAACTCAGAGGGAAAATTACATCAATATGTACACGCTGCTAAATATATTCTTTATTTTTTAATCATATACCCCATAGCATTTATTTTAAGCTGTCAGTCTTACAATACACATTAGTATTTATTGTGCTATTCACCTAAAAGAAGATAAACCTTATATGTCCTCTTAACTTTCTTATCTTAGCGATTTCAGAAGATTCACGGTTGCAGTGAAACAAAAGTATTTTATGCAGGCTATATCCCCACATACACACTCAAAATTATTTAACTTCCAAAATATAAAAGAGTAAAATTCTATAAAAGTAGACAAAATAAAAGAATCCACTAAAACATTTTAACGCTAATATAACCGCTGTATTATTATTTTTTTTTAATTTCTTGGCATCGCGTTTTATTATTTTAATAAAACGGAAAGTTGTAAATTCTTTTCATTACTAAAATAATCTTTTCTATAATTCGACCTTTAAGTGGTAATTTTAACAGGAAATAACTTATTTTTTAAAAAAAAGATCGAGCTCTTGCAGGTGTTATTTATTGATAAATAAAAAGATCGAGTCGTGTTATAATGTGTATTTTTTATCGAAAGCAATAAAGATTTATGAGGTGAAAAAATATAAAAATACGTTTAAATGTACAGTCTACCTGTTTAATCTAGTGTTACTGTGATTTTATAGGTGATATATTTTCTGTTTTTATTTTTGGCTGATACTTTGATGTACTATTTTATTTAGATCAATAAATTTTAACCATCCATTTCAACTATCGGCTTTTTTCTAAAATCACATCTCGTGATCAAATATTTGATGTTGATTTGTATTGAGCTTTTGCCGATAATTCCCTTCAAAAAACCTCTTGAAATTTCAGATCCCCTTAAAGTCAGTTCGTTTCCACTTAAAATACAAAAATGGATGAACGCTGAAAACCTAAAATCTCTCAATTGTTCGAATTTAGGCTATTGCGATACCCGGTTCCGGTTTCCAACATCGTTCAGCATTTTGTAAGTAATCAAGTGATGAGGTCGACGTCTGCGCTGGCGCTTACGTCTTTTCGCCAAACCAGTGGATGGAAATTCGATTCTACCGAACTTTTAACATGCATAGGCCTTCTCGTCGTAACATTTCATTGCCTGATCAGGTATGAAACTTCCTATCTCCCAGTTTTATGATAGACGCCTTCCTCTACCCCCTCCATACAGAAGCCTGTAGGCTACCTAATCTTACAGCAAAAAACGTGAAAAAAATGCTTTAACTACAATTATATATATTTTTGAATAAATTACATATAAATATAATAAATATTAGGAAAATTCAAATATAAAATTATGGAAATTTTACAGCTGTTTGTAACAAAATTTTCTTAAAATAAATTTTTAATTAAATAAATGAAACACTGAGACTAACCCTAGATTTTAATGAATTATGCGTTAAATCCGACTTCTATACCATATTTTTTTGTTAAATATTCATAATCTAAATATGACGTAATTATTTTAATGTTAATAACACTAAATGTCCATTACTTTTGTGAGAGATTGAAATTATGATTTAATAAATCTAAGGAAATTATATATAATTTAATTTTAAAAAAATCATTTAACTTATTTTTTAATTAAAAATTTAAGAAAAATCGATTTGGTTTATCGTTTTATGCCCATTACTTGCACACGATAATTAATTTTGCATGTAGCTACAGTTAAAAATAAATTTCGAAACACCCATATTCGAAGTGGAAATGAAAGTTAATAACTGATGAGCTGAAGTCCAAAAAGCAAAACATTCAGCTTACAGATCAAAAAGTTATTTTAAAAAAAACTGAAAGTCAAAAAGTATGAACGTATACTCATATAACTTACTTCTAATTACTTAAATGACATTAACCATGAATTAGTGGTAGGACATCTCTTTGCAAAGCAAAAGGTCCCAAGTTCAATGCAAGCGATGCTTGTCGGAATGAGTGCTTGGGAGTTTTCCGGGTTGGATGTGTTAAAATGGATTACAATTGTATCGGCCGTGAGGGAGTCCATAACGTAGTGTCCATCATCTTTTTAATGATGAATTCTGAAAATGAAAAACGTCGTTTTAATTTGATGAAAATAAACAGTAGAAAACTTTCGGGTTAGTAATTACAAAGTGCTGAAAGAGACTGAAAACTTAGAATTTAAAAAGCATAAAATTATTTTTGCTTTTAATTAGAATTGTTGTCTTTCCACAAAAATTTTATATTTTCCCAGTACTTTGGTTATATATATATATATATATATATATATATATATATATATATATATATATATATATATATATATATAACTAAAAATATTTACAAGTAATAGAAAGAAAATTATTTTGGAATAACAATGCCCATCTATCACCAGTTGCAACACCAAAATTCTCATTCAAATGTATCATATATAAAAATCAATTCCTACCGTAGCCAGATTTAAATCAAATCACATCTCCGCAGATTCCATCTAAAATGCAGCGAGAATCGGATAGCTGAGTGGGTCACTGCTTTGGCCAAAAATCCTAAAAACCCGAGCGCAGCAATCGATGACTCTAAAAAAAATGTTTTTGTTCTGTTTTCCAACAAGTGAATTTTCTTTCCCCAACTGGACAAAAGAAGGAAAAAATACTGCCCTAGAACACTTCAGCATGCCCCCAACAAGTAAAAAAAAAAAGGAAAATAAACAAATATAACTAAGGGGGAATTCGAATTCCAGACACACGACCTCCCCCTTACGCATACGTTTCATAACACACATAAGTAAATAAATGCAATAAAAATCGACTGAGGGGTGGTTCTGGCAAGGGGGTGGGGAGTCGTCTGGAGCAAAAGCACGTTCCCTGAGAGTTACAGCGGAGCAACGGAAATTCAGAATGGCTTGATAACAATGGAAAATGTCAAAACGTGCTCCCGGATTCCGCACCCGGAGCGCCAAAAAATAAAGCCAGGAAAAGGGAATTGTGGAATATTGAAAATATTTGCCCTCCGTATACAAACTGTATAATATTTCCTCTCTGGCCTATATATAATATAATTCAGACTGTTTAGTTGAAAAGATGGTACGGTTGCAGTTAAAAAATTGATTTTGTAAAATATTTCTTCTGTGTGTATATTTCGAAAGAAAGGGTTGATTATGTATTTGACAGGAATCCCTAAAATTTACATTTGTTTCCCTTTTTTGTCTACTTTGGTTTGACTTTTTCTAAAAAAAGAAAGAGTAGCAAATATGGTGATATGTAAGATTGGGAAATTTTAAACGTCTGTTATTCGAAAACATTTCTCTGATAGTCTAGTTTCTTTCTTTGCTTCCTAAAATATTACATGCAGAAATCAGTTTCGTAATGTAAAAATACATTTGCATTTGTTTCATTTTTGTTTTTTATTTTAATAAATAATTATAAAAGAAAGAATGAAAGAATTACAAAGATTGTGCGATTTGTCAAATTTGGTCTTATTAGCTTTCTGTTCGAAAACATTCTTAGCCTTTCACAAGAATCTCGGATTTTTGCTTTATATGTAAAAAAGCATGCTTCATAAAGTAGATTCATTTACATTTGCTCAATTTTTCTTTTTGGTCTACTTTAATAATTTTTTATTACAGGAAGTAAGAGTACCAAAAATTGTAACATGTAAGATGGGGAATTTTTGAAAGTCTGTCGCTCGAAAACATTTTTTTATCAGTTTTTCTTCATTCTTTGATTGATGTTAGTGTTAAATGCAAAAATTCGCTTCATAAATTACAGAATGTTTACATTTGTTTCATTTTTCGATTTATCGTAATAACTTTGGAAAAAGTAACAAAGATTGTAGTCTATAAGATCTTAAATTATTGAAGCAGTCTTCTGCCTAAAATATTTTCATCACTGAAAATTTTTTAGGCAGAAGACTGCTTCAATAATTTAAGATCTTATCACAACTGATTCTTCGATTTTTACGTTACATGTAAATATCAGTTTTATAAAAATATTTTTAAAAAAACTTATTTGTTTTTTTGGTCTACCATTATAATCTCTAATATCAGAAAGAAAGAGCAGTAAAATTATAATATGTAAGATAGGGAACTTTTGACAGTTTATCGTTCCAAGACATTCTTAGCTAGTTTCGCTTTGTTTTTCAATTGATTTTTGCATTAAATGCAAAAATATATTTCATAAAGTAAAGATATATTTACATTTGTTTCATTTTTAGTCTACCTTAATAACTTTTCATAAATACAGCTAAGAAAGCTTCACAAATATTGAGATATGTGAGATTTGGTATTCTTAAAATAATTTTTTTTTAATCAATCGCACTTGATTTTTCGATTTTTGAATGGAACTCAGAAATATTCACATAACATAAAGAGGAATTTAAGTATTATCGAACACATTACCTTTGCTTCTTTTAAAGTAAAATTCATTTGTTCGTTTTATTCGACTCAAAACTTCTTTTCATTTGTTGGCTTAATTCTCGTCATATAAGTCAACTTAAAAATGAAAGAATATCTAAAAGGCTGTCAAATCATTCAGTTTTAACTTCATAATCTGACAGCTTTCTAGAAAGGATTATAAGCAAAATGAGCCATAGTCATTTGTTATACACTCTTTCTTTCCTTGGAAAATGGCGAGAACCAGCCAAAAATGAATGCTATTAACGCATCATTAGACTCTTCACGACAAAATATCATCTGGTAAATAAGCCAAACACAATTGTTATAAATAGAACAAATGCGTCCGTATGAGAATCTTACATTTCAAATTTTGTTGTGCTTGGTTTGATAAATTATGACATTCTCACTACTGTATTTTTTTCAAATAGATCATCATTTTCTTATAATAAGTAGCTAAAAATGTGAAAATTCCGATTTTTTTCTACTAAGGGTGATAAAATAAGAATTGTTTCCCCAATAGTAGATTATTTTGATTTCTTGATATTTCAATATGTTAGAATACGAATTTCCATGAATTGCTAAATGTTAAACTTGGAGTTTCATTCATTTTTTTAAAAAATAGATATATATAAGCATGTATAATGATGTGAGCATATATAATAGCCCACAGTAGTTAAAATAATTTTTCTTATGCAATTCTCGCACTACAACAATTAATTTGGTACATCAATTAGTATAGTGTTTTTACCTTTAGTTGCATCCATTATTGCATAGCCTTTGATAATATAAAAAATTGTCCTTTTTCTTTAAATTACAATCAAAATTCATTTATATATATATATATATATATATATATATATATATATATATATATATATATATATATATATATATATATATTTATAAATTTTAAATATTTATAAGTACTTTTCCTTCAAATATAAACGGAATTTAATATTTATTTTACTGTTTCAACTGAAGTTTTTCTTTATTCAATTATTTTTGTCAATATTACTTAATCCAAAAAATTCTAACACATTTCACACTATGATATAATAACAAAACTAGCTTCTGAAAAAAATTAATTTCCTTTTTTTCAAAAAATTCGTTTCATTTCCTTTTTTAAAATTGGACTTAAAATTTCAGTTTAATCACACAACATTCATAACCACATTGTGCTCTACTTTACTTAAATGTATGAATTATATCTGTGAATTGTATGTATGTTGGAATTAAATGCATTGTAAATGAACCATTTTAAACTGTCACATTTTTTCTAAAATAAGAAAATTCGATCATTTTTTACGACTTGTTGCCTTTTATATCATTAAGATTAGCATAAATGTATTTGTTTTCTGTGTTTAAAATTGACATAAATGTACATTATTTAATTAATTTAGTTTACCTCATTATTAAAATTTGTCAAAAAAATTTCATTAATGTTAAAATTTATTTCAAACCTTCTAAGCGTTCATTTTTATTTTTTATTTATTTATTTATTTTTTTTTTTGGTAGGGAAAATTCAAGCATAATTTTATGCGTATTAATTTTAACACTAAATGCATCCCTATATTAGTTACACACGCATACATTATTTTTACATTATTGAATAAATTTCATTTTTTTTTATCTCAGTATTAAAATTTATTATCCATGTTCATATATATTATTTCATTCTAGAGAAATTCAATATAAAACTTTGTAAAAGCAGTGAATAACAAGATTTTGTTGTTGTTTTTTTTTATCTGAAACACGTTTTGATTCAAATTACGAATGGGGAAATGTAAGCCTTTATTTAAAATTCAGTCATAAATTTGTTATGCGCGTTATGTGTGGGTGCTAAATTTTTTATAAAATTATCTCCTATAAAGCAAAAATTTGTAATGTACTTTTGTTTATTGTTATAAAACAGAAAATATCAAAATTTAATCATCAGATAAAAATACTTTACAAATTTTCTTTCATGGGAGATAATTTAATACGAATTCCAACACCTACGCATAGCACAGATAACAAGTATCTGTGACAGAGAAATTTCAATAAATATTTAAATTCCCTCTTTTAATTTATATCGAATCGAATGAATTTGATCCTTTTAGAATGTATAAACGTTACCTCATCCTATTAAACTTCTTCGAGCTTGATTCCAATTTACATTAAAATTAGATTAGCTGAATTTTCCCTTTTGACGAAACAAGTTCATGGATCGCAGTTGTTGTGTAATAATTCCAAAGTGGTTGTAGGAAATTAATGTTGTGGTAGGATTTGCTACGTTCCATTTTTCTTCGTCGGCAACAAAATTGAGGCTTTGTGATCGTGATCCCCCCACTCTTTTGAAAACAGCCCAGAAAATAAATGGATTTTACCTAACCTCACGCAACAATACTTAATCTTTTGGATTCAACGTCTTGGAAATGTTTTCTCTTTTCAGCTGGAGATAAAAGGAAACAAAGTTGTCGTTCATCTTCGCTTTAACCACAGAGCATCTTCCAGGAGGGTGCACAATGGCCGTGTCAGTGTGGTAAACACCCCTTTACGGTTAATTGAGTGGATCCAATTGTTGTATTGCGTCTGCTTTTGCTCAACCAGGTGGCCTCCCACCCTTAGGTATGGGGTGTTTCTTCAAAGAAATCGCTTGCTTTTCGGTATGTAGGTAGAATCCTTGAACAATCATCCAAGCTTTAAGAGGGTGGGTCTCAACTTCGCTAATGCTTAGAGGCTGAAACTGTTAACAAGGAGAAATGAGTCAGTGACTTCAGGTGGTTGTCTGACGATTCCACTGTGATGACATCTTGATACAGTTGCACATAAGAAATAACTGCATATCATGTAACTGTTGAATGCAAAAATGGGTTGCTTTCACTGCAACCGTAATTTTAAGATGATCAACTACAAATTTGGGGAATTACACAAACATATTTGTTTTTATACATATATATATATATATATATATATATATATATATATATATATATATATATATATATATATATATATATATAGACTATATATATATATCGCTCCCATGACACAAGTCCGAGGTTCGATCCTCGGGCTGGACAAGGTTGGCTCAGCCTTTCATCCCTTCAGTGGGTCGATTAACTGAGTACCAAGCATGCTTGGGAACTAAACACTGAGGGTCTTACGTTAGGCTGACCACCTAACTGGGACATATTCTTCGCACCCCAGGGCCCTCGGTCATGAAAACAGTTATGGGCACTGTAGGCCTTGGCCCACATGGGCTGTCGTGCCATGGAGTTTAGTTTAGTATATATATCTTACTAAACAGATCCAATAGGAAATATAATAAGAAATGTATATATTTTCGCATTCTGTTTTTCAGGAAATTATTATTAATTAAAGCTTAGTCAATTTCCTTTTACTTTAATAAAAATATTTCAAATACAAAAAAAGGTATTTTACAGACTTTGTATTTACATTACAGACTTAGCATTTGCTTTACAAACTTTACATTTGTTTTACAGTCTATTCTTATTTTAAGTTATAAAAAATAACTTGTACCCATTTTTCAGTGTTATTTCCCTTTCACGAAATTAGTGAAATAAAAATAATCATTTGGAACACTTTTTTTTATGCTTTTAATCATCTGAACGCATGGACTCATATTCTGATTTCTACGTTCAGGCCTTCAGTTCAATAGTTCATTTGTTTAATACCCGTTTCGGTCTTAATATTTATTTTTGTAGTGACTTGAATACATTTTTCTCAATTGAATTAACTTTCGTGAGCAAAAGAAAAAACAAATAAATTAAATCTCAATTTTTACTACATGTGGTTTTGCTTTCCTCTTCTGCCATATATTGACCAAAAAGCTTAATTCAATCGTGATTTACAGTTTAAAGTGGATTCTGAACCTCTACAACATCCGCACCCGAGAAGGAAATCCAACTCATGAACTGCTGAATTTCAGACCAAAACGATAAATTTTCAACGGTCAGCTG
Source organism: Latrodectus hesperus (assembly GCA_037975125.1). NCBI lineage: Eukaryota > Metazoa > Arthropoda > Arachnida > Araneae > Theridiidae > Latrodectus > Latrodectus hesperus. Next base: position 25,946,675 of record CM075862.1, read on the forward strand.
AATTTGTACAAACCAGATGTCTGGCCGTGATAGATTCCTTCAATTATAAAAGTTAGTTCTATAAAATTAGATTTATTTCAATCAAATATATAAACATAAAAACATTTTTATTCGGCTTTCCATGTCTCATCAGATTCATCTGCAGTGGATTCCTTCGCACGTCGATATTGAGGGAAATGAAATTGCGGATGCTCTGGCGAAAGCTGGTGCTGGCGAGGCTTCCGTTAATTTGGCTCCTCTCACTTTCACGTAGATTCACTCCAGAGAAAAAATTAAGAACAGGATGACTTGGATTGTCCCTCCGGTACATTACTGGTACCAATGTTCCCGTCCCGGAGGCTCGCTGACCAACGACTTAAGTCGTCAGGAACAAACTATTCTCGCCCGATTTCGAAGTGGACATCTTAAACCCTAAAATTTTCTAAGGGTTGCCGAACCTTTGAAACCTGTACCAACTTCTCTACCGAGCAGGCTTCGCCTGAACATGTCTTTGAGTGCCTAGAGTTCTCCAGGCAGGACTTAGTTGACCACCCTCTTCTGGTTTTGGATTATTGTAGAGAGTACAACGTCATGGACCTGGTCTAACGCTGCTGGCCTTTGAGGGCATGTAACAACAACAACATTTTTATTATTTGTAAACTACAAAGAAAAGGATAAATTCTTAACACAAAATCTGAATGTTTTTTGGAATAAATTAATTTTAAGAAATCATGAAATTTATATTACATCAAAATTATAAATGGCAATAAATAAAATATCTAGAATTATTTTATTTTACGGGCATATGTGATAAAAAATTTCATCTCTGTTTTTCAAAAATAATTGAATATTCCATCAATAAAATAATTTTGTAAATATACGCATAAGTAGTTTTGCAAAAAAAAATTAATTAATTAATTAATAAAATAAAAAATAACTAATTTAAATAAAAGTCGACAAAACTATATTGTTCTTGATTTTGGATCAATGGGTCAGATATTTTAGGTCAGAAAATATACAGAAAACTTCTTTCTAAGGTAAAATTTTTGGTTTTATATATTTATTTATTTTCATACAGTAATATTCGCGAAAGAGATTTTATGATATTTAAAAGTAATTTTTTTATTTGAAAACAAGTATATTTATAGTGAATACAAAATGTTACAAATTATCGTTTTACAAATCAATACTAATTGAAAGTTTATTTTCATCCCCAATAAATGATGAAAATATATAAGTACACGAAAATTTAATTACAAATATTGAAATCTAATGCTCTAATTTAGAATAACTAATAGAATAAAGAGTTTAGAATAATTTAAAGACAGAAATGATCATAAAATTCAGTTTAAAGTACGCACTACGATCTTAGTTTTTTGTAGAAACCTCTACTTTAAAATGAAATAGAAATTTTTTATGACATTTGTCTCATTTTTGATATTTATGGACATACGAATTTAATTCCTATATATTCATAAATTGATATTCAATTCCTTATTCGATATTTTTGAAAATTTGTCAGATATTTGTGTAGAGAAAAAGAGTGCGAAAATTTATACTCACATATGAAGTACTATATTTAAAATATTATTACTGCCTTATTTTGTTTCCTGACTTTTTAGTGATGTGTTGTGTTTTTGTACAAAATGGAATCCACATTGGAATATGGGAAATAATTCGTTTGATGTTAGCCTCAAAATGGATTATTTTTGATGGTATGAAAAAGAATTTAATTCAGTATTTTTAGTTTCCGTTAATTTATATAATTAAATATGTAGAATTAAAGTAAATATTTTTTAACTAAAGTTAAATTAAGGAAACTTACTTTTTTCCAGAATTTCATTCGACTATTAATTTATATAGTTATTTTGCTATCAAAACAAATTTCAAGCTTGAATCAGTAAACACAAAGATAAATAAATAAATGATTTCCAATTACTTTTAAATCACACAATACAAAAGAAATAATAGTGACATTAGAGCCGGCAAAGTGGAAAAAGGAAAAAGTCGAATTCAACAAATCATTAAAAATCCTTTTCAACAGAAGAATAATCATTGAAAAAATCTAGAATAAGATAAAAAAAATAAAAAAACTTTTCTTTTTAACCTATTCTTCTATTTGTGGCTGAATTACTGTCTCTTTATGAAAAGAAAAGAATGGGCAAATTTAAACTATTTGTTTGCTGGATTGAATGCTTAAGATTATGAGTAGTTTCAGCTTTCTTTCTTCAAATTTTCTAGATAGTTAACTCGTGAAATGATCTGTTTTGACGGCGAGTAAAAGACTAAAAACTGATTCTCGAACATTAAAGACTTTTTGATGCTCATTTGAAGAGCAAGAAACTTTTTTTTCTCTTTTCAATTTTGCATGATATGATATTTTAAAAGAAAAAAATAGGTTTCTTTTTCTGTGTATTTTTGGTTAAAACAATTCACTTATGGTTTGAAGTTTATCTTTTCTCCGTTTAATAATCTTTTCTTTAAAAAAAGTACTTTCAGAAGAAAAAGTTGGAAAATTGTTTTTCTTTAATTCTGACAGTTATTTGTCGCAGAGTGGATAAGTTGTTAAAGGATACACTGTATAAAAGCAATTTGGGGTGCAAAATTTATTACTCACGAATAAAAATTTTACGCATACTTAAAAATCTACATTGTTTTTAATGAATATCGATGAATGTTTTATCGATTGGTTTATTTTTCTAAAGCACTTCTTATAAAGAAAAATATGCGAAACTATTTTAGGTTGTATATGTTTTCTGACTTTCTTGTTTATATTACTTTATTTTTATGCATGCAGTCAAACTTTATTTAAAAGGACTTTACAAAATAATTGAAATGTGATTTTTATATCTATATTACATTTAAATGAAATTTATGTTATGGAGGTAAAATTTTTTCAGCAAACAAAATATTAAATGAGCTTATTCGATAAAATTGAAGAATATAAAATGCTGAATTACAAATACTTATATTAAAATTTAAATTTATTTGTATTGTCATATTATTCTGAAAAATGTAAAAAAATATTTAATTATTCATGCATTCTTTAAAACTTACAGAAATTGTTCAAATATATATATATATATAAATATATATATATATATATATATATATATATATATATATATATATATATATATATATATAAATTTTCTTTTCAAATATATCTTGGAAAGTATACTTTTTAATAAAACTTTCTTTTACTTAATTTGTTCTTTAAAATGAACTAAATTAGTGTATTCAGTTTGATCCCGTTTCGAACCTGAACATTAAAAAAAGAATTACTTCGATTACTAAATTCAGTGTTAATTTGTATTTATAGATTAAAGATCAAAAATTGAATCAGATGCATTTGTAAGAAAGTAATATTACTCTACGAAGAAGTAATTGTAGTATTAATCAATAAAAATGGAAATAATTTAGTACTCTTATCCAAAATAATTAAATTAGTGTAGCTTTAAAGTAATTAAAAGTGAGTAAAAATAATACATTATTCTTTTTCATGTTAAAAATTTTCTTTTTTACAATGGTAAATATATTCTCTTCTAAAATTTAAAAGATCATATTAACTTTTATTATTTGAGTAAACTCTTGCAGTTTGTTATAATGAGATTATCTTTCCTGTTCGAGAAAAATATTCGTTATACTGAAAATTTAGCTGCATCATATTTATTCTAATAAAGCTTAGTAGAGTAATTTTTGAGTAAATAATAAGTTTAAATGATTTTGTATTCATAAAACAATATGGATATTTAATGGAAAGAAAAATATTCGTTATTTTGATACTTAAAGCAATAGGAGATTTTTCTCTAATGAAACTTGGTTATAATTATTTTTAATAAATATGGACAACGCGGGGAAATAAATATAAAGCATATAATATTTTCAAAATAAACATCTTTAAATTACCATCAAAATTCCATTTTGATATTGTAATATATAAGATAACAACCTTCATTATGTGTACTATTATAGTATATATATATATATATATATATATATATATATATATATATATATATATATATATATATATATATATATATATATATATATATATGTATATATATATATATATATGTATATATAACACTTTTTATTCACAAGAAATTTTTTTCTGCGTAATTTTATTTGTATCATTAATATCAAAATATCACTTCTGATTATTGATTGAATCATATTCAGTAAAATTTATTTTAAGTATTAAATATATCTATTTTTTTCTATAAAATATTTTTATAGAAATATCCTTATCTGTTAAAATGTTTATGTTATTGTAAAAAAATAACATTTTTTTTAGTTTTAAAGCATATTGAATAAATTAATCTTTTATTTAGAACAACTTTTTGTCCTCAAAGTGTGGAAGCTTTAGTTTCATATTAAATTTGGGTCATAGAGTTTTATAAAATAAATATTAAAAAAATATTAAACTCGAGCAGACGAAATAAAAAATATATGCAAAGCTGCAAAATAAGAGGAAGTAACTAATGGAAAGTTATTTCCATGATTATTAAACTTGTACATCATTTCATTGTTTTTAATTTACTTATTAATTAAAAATTATTTTATTGACTCATTCAAAAATATATAATCATGTTTATTCATAAAGAAAACTACAAACATTGAAATTTCAGTAATTATAAAAGCAAAACATTAATTTAGTAACATTAAAATAATAGTTTTTATTTAAAAAAAAAAAAAAAAAACAATAAAAACACTGAAAAAAATCGAAACCCAGTTTTTTTCCCCCATAGTTAAAATAGAAAAAGAAATAAAGAATAGGTATAAATAAAAATTGTTTTCACTGCGATGTTCTGCGTTATTACAGTCAAGAAAATTTTCCAGAACTCATATGAGTTATTTCTCGTTGGATCTTCCAGAATATCACGGACATAATTTAGAACAGCCGGCTGAGAACATCAAAAACGAAATCCCAGCCAATCACGCGAATTTTCTTCCGAGAGATCCTTCGCAGACAGTGATGGAGTATCATTAATTATATCGCCAAGAAATAAAAATCGATTTGGCGCTTCCAAACAGTAGCCCAGCTGTTGCAGGATAATTTTCCTTTTTTTTTTATTTCTCCTCCTTCTCTCGCACTGCTTTTATGGCGAAGTTTATATTTTCCTATGAATACAAAAAATGTGTCCACAAGAGCCTAGGCAACGAAAAATCTGTCTTAACCCTTACAATTCTTTTCATGTATAATAATGCTTGGCGATATGTGATTACTTTTTTTTTTCTCTCTCTCTCACTCTGAACGTCGCCAATATTCTTAAATAACAGCACTTTATTCATTAGAATATAAGGACAAGAAACGAAAACTAATTTAGTATGTAATCTATTTAGAACTTTTTTAGGGAAAGGAGATTCTTTCTGAAATTAGCTTGTGCTGACAAATTTTATGTCATTTTATTTTCTTCTTTATTCACCTTATTTGTAAAATAAGTGGTTAAAGATATAATATTAATTAATAATTTAAAAAAATGTTAGTTATTTATAATTGATATTATTCATAAAAGAAAGTAATATTAAATATGTAAAATGAAGGTGGTAAATTTTTTGACGTATAATTTTCTTAATTTTTTTATTGCTCTTCAATGACAGAATGTTTTAATAATTAGAATTCTCTGTTACGTGAATCCTTATAAGTTTTATTTAAAAATATTTTACTAAACAAATAATATTTTCTTTCACGCTTAACAAGTTGAGAACGAATCCAAATTCAAACATAGTAACTAAAATTACATATTTCTCCATTTCTCCTCTCAATTTCTTAATTTATGTTATACATATATATATATATATATATATATATATATATATATATATATATATATAGTATGTATGTATGTATGTATGTATGTATGTATGTATGTGTGTGTGTGTGTGTGTGTGTGTGTGTGTTACAAAAACATAATATATTCCTATTATTATTATTGTTATTAACTGGCATTACAGCCCTATGCAGGCCTTAGCCTCCAATACAATCTCCTTCCACTTTTCCCGCTTCAGAGCCAAATTTTTCCAATTTTTTATCTTCATGGTCCCCAGGTCCTTTTCCACATTGTCAATCCATGTTTCTCTGGGTCTCCCCTTCTTCTTGCTATTGAATAATTTACCCTTTGTTGTCCTTTTTATGATATATTTTTCATCTCTGCGGTGTACGTGGGCAAGCCACCATATTCTTTGTGCTTTAATGAATCTCACTATATCTTTGTTTCTCACTAGGTGCATTAATTCATTATTATTTCTTCTGATCCACATACACCATTTTCAAGCCTTGGTCCATAGATATATTCCTATTATGCATACAAATATGTCTAATTAAATTTAACAATGGAAACCAAATCACGTTTAAAAAATGTCAAACTATGCTTAGTTATAAAATGTGATAAAATTAAAAAGCTATAACATATTATGTATTCTAAATATCAATTTATTTATAAATTTCAAAATTTAAGTAAATGGAAATCTTTAAAGTTAAAATTTATTAGATATTTTTAAAAGGTTCTTTTTTATTTTTAGACTATTTATTTTCTCTAACTATTTTAATACTAAACTCTGTGGCACGATAGCCCATGTGGGCCAAGGAATAAAGTACCCATCTCTGTTTTTCCGAGGGAGGGGCCCTGGGTTGAGAAGCATATGTCCCGATTAGGTGGTGACCTAACGCGTGACCCCCAGTGTTTAGTTCCCAAGCATGCTTGATACTCAGTTTATCGACCCACTGAAGGGATGAAAGGCTGAGTCAATCTTGCCAAACCCGAGGATCGAACCTCGGACCGGTGTCTTGGGAGCGTGAAGCCTACGGCCTAGCTATTTTGTTCACATAAAAAATTGGAAATATAAGATTTTGTTTAAATATCATTATTTTAGAAGAAAATGAGGAAGATTTGCTCTGTATAGTAAATATATTTACGAACAAACATTTATTGTGTTCTTGAAAAGCAATACTTAGAGAAAAGTGTTACTTAGAGAAATTAAAAATAGCAAAAGAATCAAATTTGAAATATATTCGTTAATTGTTCTCTGTTAACGTTAATTATGATAAAAAATGAAAACAATTTGTCATGGATTTGATTTCCTTTGCTTTTACTTACATTATATTAAATTGCTTAATATGAAGAGAAAGCACTTTAATAAATATAAAATTTTGTTTAAAAAATGTAGTTATTAGTCCATAAATGAACCAACAACTAATTCAAATCCAACAAAACTTATTAAAATTTTCTATCAAAAAATTATGTCTCAAAAATCATCCCAAATTTTACATCTTTATCCGGGAATTTTAATTTGTTACCACTAAAGACATTAATTCTCATTACAATCAAATAGTTCAAATCAAATGTCGAAAATTCGATTAAGAATATCTAGACATGATGTATCATTCGAAATTAAAGAAATAAATTATTTCCTAAAAATCATCCCACGTTCGGACTTGGAAAATTCGATTAAACTGTGTAAGAATGGGTTCACTCCTTAGAAAAGAACAAATTCGTCACCTTCCATTAAAAATAAAATAATAAAATAAAATAAAAGTTGTATCGGTTTCGAGAAGTGTCCTCCTTTTTACCCGAGAAGTGTTGTGAAGAGAACTAAAAAAGAACCACTGTCGCACTCTTTCACCTTCTTTAATTATTTCAATCAGGATCTCATCGAGTTCGTTAACAACATCGCCGAAGAAAAAAGCGACGTGCAAGAAGTGGTATCTTTGGATACAAAACGAGCATCCCTGGAAAAGGGGAGGGGTAGACAGGGGAAAAAAACACGAAATTTCCTGTTGGTGCCAGAGGAGATAGGGTTGCCGTAATGAAGAAGTTTTCGCACTCGAAAAAAAAGGGCATTAAAGTGCTTGGCGTCTTATCGCCCGAAATGATCTTAAGTGGCGGCACAAGTGTGCAACAGTTTCGCTTTCCGTCATCATTAAGGATAGGGGATAAAAGCGTGTGAAAATGCTTAGAGGTTGCCAGTTGCCTTATTTGATCCAGAACTGGGGCTGATCTTGGGCGTTGCGCCCTTTTCAGCCCTAAAGAGGGGTGGCCACTCTAAGTGTGTCTCTTTTTAGAACGGAAACCCGCTTTTCACGTTAACGAGAAAAAGAAGGAAGGCATTTATTATTATTTTTTTTTCTGAAAACCTTAGATAACGAGTTTGGCGTCAAAGGTTATATCCTTTGACCAAATAGGCAAGAACTTATGCAGAATTCTGTTTCCCAAGTGTCTTAAATTTAGCATATATTTCTAATGGGATTTTATCAACTTACAGCAACAGCATAACTTTAATCCCTTTTTAATTCGCTTAAACTTTAATTTAACCAAATTTAAAACCCCTTCAAATTTTTTTTCGTAATTTCATGTTTGAGATAATTTTATGGTTTGATCATTCCACATTTTTCGCTTGAAATTTTTTTTATGTAATGTGAGATAAGAAATATTCATTGCTTTTAACAGTAATAATTGTATTGATGTTAAAAAAAACGTCACAGAAAAATATATTTTATTTATATCACTATATTTTATTTACTTTTCTTATTGAGATTAACTTTTTTTAAAAAAATTGGTAGATTAATATCGAATTATTATACTGTATTTCTTTTTAATGTTAAACTTTTAGTCTCATTTTTAATAGCAATGCATTCTTACTGAATATTTGTATTTATAATTAATTTTACTTCTGAGACAAAAAGCTCAATTAACACTTTTTTCGATCAAAAAAAAAAAAAAAAACGAACTAATAGCAAATTTGCTTAGCACTTAAGTAAATACATTCCTCTATATGTAAACTTTAAGAAATAAATTATTTTAATATAAAAATTTAGGGAAAATATGCTTCCTTTTTACTTGTATTACAGAAGAGCATACCGATCCTGCAGCTAGGTAATTAGCATTTTGACTTTGCGTTCAACAATTCGCGGATTTCATCAACACCCCCTAAAAGGAATGTTTTTAGGGGGTGTTTGTTCAACTTCCAATTCGAGCGTGGAGGTATGTAGTGATTCAGTATATACTCCGAAATGAAAATCCGGTCTAACTAGCGTTCATGAGTAAAAGTTAACTGTTGAGTGATTAAGAAGCTAAGCAAATTACCATTTAAAAGCGATTGTATTTAATATACATATATATTGATTTTTAGTTAACTACTATAATACAACGGTGTTATGTGCACTCGCCTATGAGAAGTACAACAAGTAGATTATTCTTAAATATATTTTAATAATTATTTTCTAGAATGCATTTGCAATATTTTATCTGTATTTGGAGCAAAAGGATTTCACTAACAGTTGTCAAAATACTACCGATTTCTGTGTAAAGGTTTTGATACATACGATAGAAATGGACATTAAATCCAAATTTATTATAAAATGTAAGGATATCGTGAGATATTCTCTCTCTCAGTATAAACAGAGATGTTATTTAGGATGGAAAGTTGTGTTGATTCGCATTTAAAACTGTAGCTCTTGCAGAGCTTATTGCAAATCGAAAGGAAAATTTCAAAGTATAAAAAAATTAATCGCAATTCTTAACCATTTTATGACTGACACAGATCCTGAGACTCTGGATTTAATTATTTTTCTTACATTTTTAGGAAAGATAATAATAAAAGTGTTAAATTTTTTTATTATTAAACATTAAACTTAATATAATGAATACATTTTTATAGAAAATATTAGTAATAGCATCCCAAAATAGTTTAACTGTACACAAGACAGACTTCATTCAAGTAAAATATTCACCATCATATTGTGGATATATATATCCATACACAAATATCTTATGCCAAGTACATAAGCATATATATGATCTGACATGCATATATAATGTAGGAATAATAATCAATGGCAATATGTGTGGATATGTAATATTTGAACAATAATGATTATAATGCTATATTATGAATTAGATTATCACAATAAGAATACGATTGTTTTATTTAAAAGTGCAACTTATTTTATGAAGTTTTGTATATTATTTCACCTAAAGTAGTGATTTCTTCTTACATACCAAGGTAGGCAAAATATAACACAAAACCATAAAGGAAACAGCGAAAACGAAATGTCTGTTTGCACTTGTCCACAATGTGTGTGTGTGTGCATAATAGCAATGCGTTTTGTCATTGCGTTAAAGGCAGCTTAATAGCCAGGACTTCTGTTAGGCATTTTGACATCTTCCACGTAATTGCCTTCTTGGAGAACATTTCATAGGTAATCGGCCGTAATCACTAATCGCAAGGGAGGAAACCCGGAAAACCTCCAAGCACCACCCTGGCAGATGTGCATACCAAATTATAATTAGTATAGAATATTTATATTCACAATTTATAGAGCATTTAAAACGCCTAGAATAGTTAATTTTAATACAGATATTAGAAGTCCAAGGTATACTATATTGCGAAAACAATTGTTTAAATTGTTATAACCTTAAATCTCCCAAATCGTGAAGTCACAGTTGGCAGGTTATTAAGCATTTTCAAATGCGCTGCAAAAGTAGCACATAACACTTACCTAAAACTACCTATTACTATTCATTACCTCTTCTCTAAGCAGGTATTACCAGTTCATAACGGGCGATTGATGACACGTGAAGTCTTAAACTGGCTCGCGATTGGTGAAAAAGTACCACTGGTGTTTCATTGGGGAGAGAAGGAAGTGACCATCGCCATTTCCATCAGTCAATGATTGCCAAAAGTGTCTGAGAAATGCAAGGAGCACTTCTCCAGATATAACTTTCTTCGGGCTGCTTGCACAATGATGGATGACATCTGTTGGAAAAGCATTTCAAAACTACTCGACTGAAAGTTATGGAAGCCCTTTTTCCTGAAAGAGGATAAAAGAAACAGCACAATTCCAGAAAAGTATCGACCGGATTTTTCCTTTATATTCCTCTTAAGAGAATTTCATGGAATGATGGATGTAAAAAAAGTGTTTCGATAAAAATATATATATATATGAAACTGCTGAAATTTAATATGATTGAAATCATTGTAATTTGGTAAAAATAAGGTTTTTAATATGAGAAGTTCGATTTTGTATGTTAGCAGAACAAGGGCAAGAAACACCGTTGGCCCCAACTGCTTGAGGAGCCGAAAAATAGAATCGTTTAATGTTTGTTTCTTCTTTTGAATGAAAAATAATAGATTTCGGAAAAAGCAACTTTAAGGGGCTCACCGAGGGTTCAACTCTGAAGAGAGTGACACTACCTAATAATAATGTCTCTCTCTTCAGACTTGAAGAGCCAGATTAGATCCTAATTATTCTTGAATAGCGAGGTATGGATATTGTTCTTTTGCTATTTGTTAGGTGCGAGTTTGAAAGTTTTCCGGGTTTTCTCTCTTGTGATACATTCATATAACCCACACTTTAAGAAAAGTCTTTCTGAAAGGTAAAAGCGTTCGGATATTCAAGTGCCTTACAATAATGTAGAGCCAATATACTTTTGTGAATATATAGTGTTGTTATTGCACCAGCATATTTACTTGTACGTAGCCAAGAATTGGGCTCTGATAATTAGATAGAAGCAGCCAGGTAGGAATCTTCGTAGTTTAGAAGCAGGGACCAATCGGAAGACATCCAATCACTTGACCGGTCATCTCTAGGGGTGTTATTTCACTTGGAGGACACTGCGACCTCTTTAACGTCCCCAGCAACTTTAATGAACACGATAGATCTTCGATTAAACCGGGATTCAAACTCACTACCTTCCGATAATGGGAACGACTCCCTAACTAACCATGCTATAGCGGCTTCCAAATTCCAATATTTTTGAGTGACGGCACCCCAATACTTGCCCTGCCACCCCAAAGGTATCATTTCACTTGGAGGACATTGCGACTATTCCCATTTTCAGCGTGTCCCAGCCGTCTATAGCGAACACGACGTATCTTCGGTTAAGCTGGGATTTGAATTCACTACCTTCCGATAGTGAGAACGACTCCCTAACCAAAGAGGCCATAACGGCGTCTTTAAAATATCGTGTTAAGTTTAACTGTAAGACCAATTTTTTTTGTGATGGAGACCTCTTCCTGCATGCACCTTTGTCTGAGTGCATGCTTGGAAATCTTCCAGGTTTTTACACCTGAGACAGAAGAATACAGATGACTGTTTTGTACTTGTGTAAATATTCTTTTTGGAAAACATTGGGTAATATCAAAAATAAAATTATAATGTCACTAATAATTATCAAACACCAAATACTCAAATGTCAATCTTATACAGCTCCTTCAAACTCATATTTAAATGTATAAGAAATTATATTTTATCCAGACTAAAAATTTCGAAGATGAGGCTTAATATCAGAAACACTTTCGGAGTTAGCATAAATTATAGCGTTATCAACATTTAATTATAACCCAGAAGTGTTTCGTGTTCTAAGTATTCAAATCGAAATCTTAAGTCCAAAAAACACTGCATTCTATGATTGTTAAGAATTATTTAATTTGAAGTTATAGTATTAAAATGAAAGGAAACAGTGACTGTTAACTTTGAAATTTATTAGTAGAAAAATGAATTTTAAAAAATCATGTGTATCAGAGTTACCAGTATGCGATTCGATGTAAATACATAAAATATACATATTCACACATTTATCTTTTAATTTCCTTTCAACTGTTATGGTATATTCACTGTGGTGGCAAATATGTATGTCTATTTTTCAGTGAGTGCTTGAGAATTTTCACATTTGTTTTCACTTACGGTGAAGAAGCTCCTCTGACAAGGAAAATATCTCTCGAAAATCATCGTAAGTTTAATATTCAATTACCTTACACTAACCGTCAATTGTTTGACGAGGGTTCTGTATAGAAGCGTGTACCTCGTAATTTGGCGATAAATATTGGCGATAAAATTTAATTTCTATTAACCCTGGTATTCTCAGCATTTTAACTAGCGTAGATTTTGGGTTGCCATTTTGTTATTTACATTTTGTCGCCTATCTTGTTATCAAACAAAAGCCAAGGGATACCCGTAAATTAACTTTTACCGTTTGACGATTTTCATTTCTGTGCTCCCCAAAATTCCTAAATAAAAAATAAAATTTTTTTAAATTTAACAAAAATTTTTATTTTAACTATTTTAATAATAATGAAAATTAATTAATTAAATTCATTAATTTAATAATAATGAAAATAATAATTTATATTATCAACACAAATACGTTGAAAGCAAAATAAGAATTTATGGTAAAATTTAATTAAATGTGTATTGGTGAAATTCTTCCTCTTTAATTAATAAGTAACTTAGCTTCAAGCAATCTTATTATTTATAATAAACTAGTACCTCAATGTAATATCCTTTTTCAAAAAAGTAGATGATAAGCTTTCGAAACATGCTATTTTCTTTATAAACAGAAAAATTCATTCATAAATTTCAAGTCTAATTGTTTCTTTAATTAAAAAGCGAATATAAAATAATACATTGTTTACACTTTTATCAATTATAAACAATAAATAAAAATATTCTACCTAATCAATGAAAGAAAAACAAAGCAAAAAATTTCAGAATCGGAAGTTCAATAAAATTTAAAAGCTAAAGAAAATGTTAATTAATTCGAATATTTTGCCTACCTTCTCAACTAAAAAATATATAAACTATTTTTTAAAAATCTTGAATATAGTTTAGTTAAGATTTTTACTAGTTAGTTAAAGTTTTATATTTAATAATAGCAAAAATATCATTATCCTAATAAGTTGCTCGTTATTTTGAAAAGAGATAGAAGGGGGGAAAAAAAGGGAAAACCGAATCAAAAAGTAAAAAAGGGAATTAAAAGTGTGAGAAATTTCCCTCTTCAATAAAATAATTCGAAGTTTAAAAAAAATAACATATAGAAAGCTCATATTCAATATATATAAAACAAACAGCTATTCAATTAATAAAAGAAGCAATAAAAATTTATAAATTGTTAAAGTAAATGCTGGAAGTATAAAAGAAAAAGATGGAATTATAAAATTATAAAAAATAAAAGGAACAAAGATGGAGATAAAACTCTAAAATTAAATTAGAACACTTCTAAATATTTGGCTTAATTAAATTAATATCTTAAATTTCATCTGACACTTCGAAATTTCTAAAAATTCTAATAAAACAAAAGAATATCATATCTCGTCTTAATTTACAAAGCTTTTAAGCTAAAAATATTCCAGCAAGAAATTTGAATGAATTTTTTATTTCATTTAGTTGTGATAGAAAAGTTATAAAATAAAACGCATTTATATTTTTTAACGTTAGGAGATTGTCAAGATTTTTTTAAATATTGAAAAATTAATGAAAAAGAAATATAAATTTAAAAAAATTTATTTTTCTGTTTTTGTTGATATTATAATGAAAATTATGTTTTTGTTTTTAAAAGTTTATACATATTTGTGTCTCACCTGAGTTTAATTTTATATCATAATTTATTTAATTATAATGATATAAAACTGTGAAATGTGAAATCATTATAAAAAAGTTAAATCGTTCTAATTAGTCAAAGATTTACGAATGTTACATGTATACCATGTTTTGGAGAGATTAATAATTGGAATCATCTTTTGAAATTCACATTACGTAATTAACTTTAACGATAATTTTTCACAAATAGTTGTTGTTGCACCAGCATGCTTCCCTGTACCTAGCCCTAAGTTGGGCTCTACCAGTTATATAGAAGCAGCCGGGTGGAGCCTTCGTAATTTTCAAGCAGAAACCAAGCAGAAGACCCCCCAATAGTTAGCCTGCCACCCCCAGAGGTATCATTTCACTTGGAGGACATTGCGACCACGCACAGTTTTAACGTGCAGCAGCTTCCATTGGTGAATATGACGGATCTTCGGTCAAGTCGGGATTCAAACTCATACCTTACAATAATGAGAACGACAACCAGGCCACCATGGCCCTCTTTCACAAAAAGTGAGCAGCCTTTAAATTTCACAATGATGAAAACACGGAAAACTCTCAAGCACCCTCCCCCACCAAGAGATGTGCGTGCAAAAAGCAGAAGCGCAGAACCCATCACCCATTTTTCTACTGTGGCTAAGTAAGCGCAAAATCTTATCACTAGTTTGAAATGAGTTTAATGTAGTATATTAACTCAGCATAGGGGATAGCCTAGCAAACAAAAGTCATTGTGAATATTCGAATATCAGCCTCATGCTACTTTAGTCATTTAAAAATTTCTGTTTTTCTTGTTATAGTAAAAACGTTATATATATTTCCAAATATAATTTTTTATTATTATTTTATTTATTTATTTCAGTACACATCCTAGAAAACATTTTATATAATTAAAACGCTCTCAGAGAGAGAAAAACTTTTATTTACATATAAAACCTATAAAAATATTTATAGACCTTCTTCTTATAATGCTGAACTCTTGTCACATAAGCAAGCATATGGTGCACCGGATATACATTTTCGCTAATGGATTCGTCAAAGTTCCCCCGTCTAGATAAACTTGACAATTCAACTTCGCGTTTAAGACCTTCTATTATTTGGTGGAGCCACTTTTCAACAATGAAGAAAAATACCCACACAAAATGGAAAAAAAAAGTTTAATCTTTGCACACAATCCTTCTACAGCATTGTTGCAAAGGGACAGACCTGAAGAACCGACCAAACGTTCCAAACTTCGAACGTCTTTATCATTCTTGGGGGACATTGTTGCAGGTGTGGGCAAGTGCACGCAATAAACAACATGGTTCCCTCAAAAGTAACAATCTCTGAAAGGGGTTTGTATATTAGAAGTGGAGGGTTGATTTAAAAAAAAAGAAAGAAAAAAAGGTGAAGCTGGATTTATACACAGACACCGCTTACGCCATTGTAGGATCGTTTGGTAACTGTGTGTGACCATTCAGGCGCACCCTTCGTGAACGAGGGATGAATTAAGGGGGTCAGAGACAGGAAGGTTGTTATTATTGGAGTCCAAAAAGTGCGCTCTTAGATCAGAGGTTACAAACGGGGCGGATACAAAATGCCGGGTCTGTTTTTAGCATTTTTTTCCCTCTAATGCAAAAACAATACACTGAGTGCTTTGTTTATTTTCAACCTGATTCTGATAGGAAGGTCAGATAGTTTTATTTATTTGTTTTTTTGTATCCAGGTATGGACGTTTCCTGGAGCGTTTTCAGGGGGGTTGAAAAATGCTTCATCTGCTCGTAACAGCCCACTAGGTGCAGGTGATCTATATTTAGCAAATTTTCCGTTGTGCAGCAAGGTATTTATTAAATTTCTAAATTACAAATATAGTCCAGAATGTGATAATTTGCCCATCTAAGTGATTGATTCTTTTAATAAAAAGTCATCTGTTTCAGGGTAAAGCACTGTTATTTTAAAATAACTGATTGATTGTTCGATGTTACGAGCTACAGATAGCAGATTTATGAATAAGTGTTGTATAGTTATTTTGAGAGAAAAAATTTTAGTACGTTATTATGGGTACAATATACCATTTATAATTTGGATGAAGAAAAACATTTATTGGTTCACCATTTTGCTATACAAGCATTTTTGCGCGCAAGGGATAATCTTTCGACTGATACAATGCGAGAAATAAATAATACTAATTAAAAGTGTTATTCTTACGATTTTTATCTGAGTTAAAACTAAAGAGTGCTTTTGAAATAGGAATGTTGATATCGAAATTTGTAAGACTAATTTTTATATTGTTCATGCTATATTTTGATTAGCATTTTACTTTTCCATATCTTGGATTTGAATTAGAGTAAAGATTCTTCCCAGAGTGGCAAGCCGAATTGGTATCTGAATGATTAGCATTTTGGCTTAATAGTTCATAGTTTCGATTTGTAACTTTGAATGGGTGTTTGTAGAGGCCCAATGTCCTGGTACTTGTCCTAATATAAATCATAGCTCTTGTTTGAGATTGAGCCGTTGTCTACAATATACGACCGTAAAGTTACAAATAGTGACGGCAAATAATCCACTTATTTACTTCTGGTATTATGATGTCGTTCAAATGATATATAATTTAAAATTAAAATTTGTATAATTAGTATCAGTCTGGAATCACAAGTTTGAAACTATTATTTTTAGGTGAATGCCGGAATTATCAATAATAAATAATTAATACTAGTACAATTTTTATCTTGAGTATTTAATGCTGCTATAGTACAAAAGCGAAATATATTTTACACTTTGAGCTATTCAAGCATAAGATCAAGAAAGTTTGAAATTTAAAAATGTACAACTTTATTTAATTGTTAAAAGACTTATTTTTTTCATTTAATGTTAAGTATGTACCTTAAAATTATACAAGCACAAATATGATCGTGCAAAATAAGAACGCGACGTTACAAATAGCGACGGCAAATAATCCATCGCGTTTTTGTTTTAATTACGCTGAATCTTGTCGTATTCTCCATAATCAGGGCTTTTCTCTCACGACATGAAAAAGAGTTTAGTTAACAGTTTGATAAAAATAAAAATCTCAGCTAATACAAGAATCTCCAATACACAGCAATAAAAATTGCAATCGCTAACAGAGAAAGATTGCGGCAAATGGACCAGGATTGAACCGTGTAATTTAATTCTGTTTCTCCACCTGCGTAGCGGACTTTTTTTTCTCTTCCCATTTACACACGCAATCTATATAAACATTTCGTAAGTAGGAAAAAAAATCAAATGGAAAAATTTAAAATAAAGAAGAGAAAAGCAGCAGAGATGGAAAAGAATCCGGAATTGATCTGGGATCTTTGCTACATCCTGTTCCTCAGAAAGCTAAATCATGTACTTCAGATTCAATTCTCTTCTTATTTGTTTTCTATTAGCTATTCCACCCTTTTTACCCTTTTCCTTCTTTATTTATAAGTCCTGGAAAAACAGTAAAAAGAGGGAGAGGGGATTCGGGATTTCGGCGTTATCTTCTTACTCCTCTCCTCTCCCGAAAGTAAAATCCTTCCGGGATTCCGGAAGATAATGTCTCATTTACTTCCGGTTCCTCGGACATCGGAGCACTCTCAAACTCTAATACATGGCGAATCTTTGCCTTTTGGAAAGAGGAGGAATCCTTTCCTAGCTATCAGAGATTAGTGCCGGCTTAATAAATGTAGTGACACGCTTTTGATGTGGGGATTAGTTAACATCCTAATCCGGCGTTGAAGAGAATGAGAATGGATGCATCTGTCAGCTCTTTACTATCTTCCGTCCGGTTGTGTAAACTGCCTTCTCCTCCAGATCCTGAATTAAAAAAGAAAATATCTGTTACTACATATACGTTACTTAGTATCTATTACTCGCTAAAAATACCCGTTATGTCTAAGAAGTATATTTATTAGGTATTCCAGTAATATGAATAATGCCCTCTTCTTTCCTTCTTCTTGAAAGAGACACTTTTGCTTCCATATTTCCATAAAATGTGAACTTTAATTTATAAAAATAAAAAATTATCGAAAGATAATTGAAAATGAAAAATCTTTTTCGGTGAAAGATGAAATTTATTAGATTAAAATGTTGTCTCAATGCAGTGCCAATAAATTCTTAAATATTTAATGATAAAATATTTAGCTTATTCATCGCAATTCAGTTAATGGTTTTTTCAAGAAATATTTACAAGTTATTTTTAAGTTTTTCTTTTTTATATATTTTATTTAAATTTGATATTTGAGTAAATTTTTTCTGAAAATTTCTTTTTGATGATGCATTTGGCAAATAAAAGCTGAATACTAGAACTACTTTAACAATTGTTATATAAAGAAATCAGTAATAAATTGAGCTCGTTTGCAAATTCTCAAAAAAAAAAATATTTCCCCAAAAAATGTTAATTTTTTTCTCTTGAAAAAGAATCGCTTCGTTTTTATAAAAAAATGTATTGCTTTGAAATAACGAATTCATTATTTTGTATCAAATAAAAGGCAAACTGAAAACTTATGATCAGAACAGGAGAAATTGTTCTAAAATAATTTTAATCGTTGCTCAAGTTTACTCACTACACCGATTTTTAATTCTTTCAATATTCTGTGAAACTTTTAAATTTCTCTTTCTTCAATTTGATATTCTATAAAATATGATGTTGGCAAACATAAAATTTATCACTTGCCATGTCCTAGCTGCAGGGCCATGTTCTACGGAGAAGAAAGTCTGAAGTTAGATTTCTACGGTCGTTAAACAGAAAAGAAAAAAGCCTTACGTTTGCACATTCTGCATGTACTTTCGTCAAGGTGGGTGCTTGAGAGTTTTCTGAGTTTTCTCTCTTGCGACAAGTGAAAATCTGATATCAATGAAAAATGTTTTGCAGTTTGTTACAAATAGAAAGGTATAACTTATCAATCTGATAATCTCAGGCAGCTGATATGCAGTTAAAGATCCGCCACATGTACTCCTCAAAGGATCTTTTTATAGATAATGTGCCACGTGGCAAGAAAGAAAAGCACTTGTGATACGCAAGCACAATCATGACACGAGAGCATGCGAAACACCCATAACAAAAATGACGCATGATAAAACCAGAGAAGTAATATCATCTCTCATTATACAACCGTGGCTGGAATCGAATCCAGGACCTTTTATTCTTAAGATCATAGTTGTATCGGCAGGCCATATTGAGTCTAATTAGTAGACTTATAATATTAATATATAAATTAAATATGTTCTCTGTGCAAAAAATTCAGAAGAATGTAACGAAGTATATAAAAAATTCGATTCTAAGCTATTTATCGTTGATATGAAATCAAAGTTGTTATTTTTAACGTTTAAATTTACAAAGGCACACATATTTCAATTTTAATTTAAAATAAAAAATTAGGGATGATTTCTTAATTCATTCTGCAAATTTTCTTCTCAAGAAATTTTACTCATATTTTTTTCTTGTTTGAAATTATTTTCAAATTATCATTAAGAATGTTTTAATGACGATAAAGAAAGTTTGCTTTATTGTAGTCCATCTAACTAACATTTGGATTATTTTTTTCAGCCAACTGGGTTCCTTTTCGAGACAATACAACGCTTTTATAGGCAATTACATTCTGCATTTAAATTTATTATCACAAAATATATGCAACTCAATTTTTTAAAAATTTTATCAACTAAAATTTTTAACAAAGTTATTCTTCAAAAAACAGAGAAATTAATAGCAGTTTTTATTTAATAAAGTTTTATTTGTGTCATAATAAAAAATAGTTGCTAAAAATAAATAAATAATTAAAATTCAATAAAACAATGGAGTGATTTTTTTTTCAAACAATGAAACGCAACATTTATTTGGCCGTTTGATTCCACTATATGTAACAAGGTATAATAAATAAATGCAAAAATACGATAAAATAATTGTCCAATTACTCAGCGAAAAATAAAACAAGCCCAGACATGAATCCCGCCAAATCACTCGAATCCCGACTCCAATCATTTCGCCAAATGCTCTGATTTATAATCCTAAACGTAAAAAGCCCCAGTCAAGAATAATAACAGCAAATTAAATAACCATAAGGAATCCTATAGCAGCAGGCAGAAGATCGAATGCCGTGGTACGTGCGCGCTTTTCAGTGAGGGAGGGCATGGCGTTATCATCAGTTATTTTGCTGAAGTTATCGAAAACCCATATTTTACAATCATACACAATCAAAGTAAAAAAAGGGTTGTAAGGATAATAAAACTCAAAGGGCAACACCGATATGCGCTCCCCCTGGATCAAGAAAACAATGAGCTATTAATTCGGGAATCGGACGCAGAACTACATGAAGCGGACAAATTCGTGATTCATCGTTTCAGGGATGCTTGTGTAGGTATAAAAATTTTTTGGCGACTGAATTTATGACTTTGGCGAGAACAAGTACGGAAAAATAAAACAAATAATGGCCCAAGTTTCGTCATTCGTTTTCAATTCAAATCCTTCAACCGAAAGAAAGAGGTTTTCGAGTTCTAGTATCTTATTAATGGGGAAAAGTTGCTTTGTGGAAAGGAAAAGTAATTTCAAATTGAATCTTAGTTTAGAAATCTTTTTTTTTTTCCATACCCAATAAATAAATCGAAAATTTTGAGAAAGAATTGAATTTTTATTTTGAAGAAACATTTGAACACAAAATGATATATTATTTAAATCAGTTTGATTGAACGAATTTTTGATTTCTTTAAATTATTATTATTATTATATATATATATAGAGAGAGAGAGATGTTCTGAATTGTGTATTTAAAATAATTTCATAAAATTACCTTTACAAATGTTCCTTGAATACAAATTATATACTAATCATATACATATAAAAATTAATATAAATAATAAAAATAAGTATTACAGAGAAATCAATATAATTTAATCATAAATCACAATTACTTAATTAATGAATGAGAGAATTTGATTATATTATTTTAGAGTTAGAATGACTGCAATGATAACAATATTAGATTAAAATTATTTTGTGGTAACCTTGCATTACATATTTACAATGGTAAATTATTAAAATAATTATCTCTCTTTTATCTACTTTTTTTAAAAAAACAATACTTATTTTCTCAAAATTGCATTTCAAACTCGTGTAGTTAAAGCAATATAAAATTATTTTTGCTATTAGGTTAATTTGGAATATTATTAAGTATCTTACGGAAAAATGTGTGTTATTTTTGATATAAAGTTATTTATTTAATTTTATTTATTATTCCATGGCATTGTTAATAGTTTTGAAACTAAATAATTAAAAATAAATTTGAATAAATTACTCTTAATTTCTAAGTAAAATACAACATTTTATAATCTTCATTTATCTGTATAGAATTTTTATAAATTAAGTTCTAAATTAAAATGCTCTGAGGAACAAAAGTAAATAGTGTTTTACAGTCTTAAGGTTTCTGGGAAAGTATCTATTTATATATATTTTGTAATTTTCAAAATAAATTCATTTATTTTGTAATTTAATAAATTCAGTAATTCATTTATTTTGTTAAATTCAACACATTCCTGTTGCTTATAACATATGCATAACTACTAGTAATGAGTAATATTTAAATATCACAATTTTTTTTTAAAGTCAAACTTTTATTTAGCAAATTACTGGGTTTACGTTCAGTGAAAATAACTTCCACAACAAAAATTTTCAATTTTATCAGTTGTATTACTTTTGTGAACTGATTTTAAACTGCGGTTAAAACATATTCCTTTATAATTACTCATGTTGAATTGAGTATCTAAAATAACAGTTTTTTATTTAATATATATATATATATAGATAGATAGATATAGATATATGTCCTGCTTATATGTTATATGCTCCAAAAATATGATATTACTTCCATATAATTCATTGGAACACTTATATACTCAAATCCTCATCTTAAAAGCCAATAATTTTTACGCTTATTCATCGCGACCATTATTTAAAAATGCTTTATAATATTTAAATGTTAGGTGACGAAACGTATGAATCTACCGATTAGAAAAATCAGACATCCAACCCTTCAAACTTCTTGAGATTCACTGACCCTCTTATTCACATATCCCAAGAGCAATCTTATAAGATCTTAGCCCCACCTACCCCCTATCCGACTTGAGGCGAAGAAAAAGTGGGGTCAGGAGGTATATATATATATATATATATATATATATATATATATATATATATATATATATATATATATATATATATATATATATATATATATTCAATCGTGTCTCAATCTCAGTTCCCCCTCGAAAAATTTTTCAGCAAACTGCGAAGGGCGGACTTCGGGAAAAGGGACTCCAAGAATTGATTTAATGGAGTTTTTCTTTCGGGGGGTTAGGAAAGGTCCGGAGCTATGATGAATTGGTGCAACCAGGTGGGATGCGAATAAATATAAGCTGGATAGGGGGGGGGTTCGGCAGGGAAAAAAAAGTTTTTCATTTTCTGAAGACCAGGAGCTGTGCCTTGACTTCGACCCCATCTGGAACACTTCTGTTGCACCAACAGGCTGACGGAAGAGGGGGAGGGGGAGGCCTATGGGGGAAGTATGTGCTACCACATGTGGCTCTAGATTCAACAGCATTCCGAAATTATTGCTTTTCACCACCGAAAATATTCATTTGATCTACATGAGAAAGTTAAAATTTTTTTGTTTTCAACAATAACAGATGCGATTGAAGCTCGTTAATCATGTCTTTTGTTATGATATTAATTTGAAGATTTTTTACATTTTCAGCAACTTATTTTTGTATAGTATTTTTCTCGTTTATTTCACTCTTTTGAAAATCTCCCATTTTTATTTATAAGAAGATTTAAAGGACTTTTTTTTAAATATTATGTCTTGAAATTTCTATAATAATTGTATGATACAGTCTAAATGTTCAAGAGAACATATGCTGTGACAGATTTAGTGCTTATCCTTGTGACCACGAGATCTGTCATGTTACACCTGGCAAAGAAAGGAACTGTTATTCTACAAATTACTTTTAATCATACAACTTTTATCACTCAAAATTCCTAATTACATTCGAATTTAAATGGAATTTGCCACCTACCTAAAGCTAATTGAAAGGCTGAGAAGTATCTCACGCGTTAAAACCTATTATTTCGGATTTTCCTCGTCCTATAATTGTATCGTTATTTAAATCTGCTGATTGGACACGATTGTTTAAATTTCCATCTTTTTAAGATTCGTCTTAAAGACTCTCTTGTTTGCGCTCTCTGTAAGATTGGACAATCCTTGGAATAGAATCATATTGACGAATGCACTGTACTATTATTATCTTGCAATTCTGTGAATGTCTTGAGTATTGGATAGCAAGACCAAGATTCATGGCTTAGTGGCCAAATATCTGGTATTTATATAAATAAATAATTGTTGTTATGTTGTTTACTAATAACACTTGGATAAGCCAAGCTCGCTACTATGCGAATAAAGTCGATCGTGAGCGTCTTTCGTTTTAATCAGAGCACCATGAAGCTGAAAGTACGACTTCTGCTCTACACACATGCCATAGGTACCCGTTTATAGGGTAGGCAACCATTCATACCTCATTCATACAAGGAAGGGACATAGACAGGATAGATAGAGAGAAAGTACATCCATGCCAGAACTGGGATTCGAACCCAGGACCTCCTTATCCGTAGTCAGACACGCTGACCACTAGACAAGTTGGTCGGCTAAATAAATAATAATTGCATGATTTATGTTTTATTATTTTTTCACTTTGAAACAACGTTGTTGTTGTTGCAACAGCATGCTTCTCTGTACCTAGTCTTGAGTTGGGCTCTACCAGTTAGATAGAAGCAGCCAGGTGGAGTCTTCGTGATTTTGAAGCAGGCACCAAGCAGAAGACCCCTAATGCTTGGCCTGCCACCCCCCATGAGATAACATTTTAGGAAGGATGTCAAAGGATTTTGAACATTCAATGTGATCATGGTCTTACTTTTCAACTATAATGACTAGCAATTATTTGAACTTGAATACGGCTCAAAGATAGCAATTTTAAAGTTATTTTTCAATGTTTTGTTATCAGAGTCAGACTATCTTTCAGTCATTTGGAGAATCAAAAATCTTGATACATTTAAAAATGAATGTCTTCCATTAGATTATAATAATCAATTCTGATCGTCTAAGATTCTAAAATTCTTTTAAGCATAAATACTTTGATACACCTACATGCCTCCTCCCTCTATTCTTTAATTTTTTTTATATATGTTTGATTTTCATCACATCAAACATAAAGCAAAGCCCAACTTATTTGACATTTTAAACTTTAAATAAAAAAATAACCTTCAAATGAGCATATATGTGTTAATTCAAATGGTGCTTTATAAGTCTTTATGGAAAAAAATTTATTCTCCCTCTCACATACTATTAACAATAAGTAATTATTTCACTTCAGTTTACTTTTAGGAAAATTATTTCGAATTTCTTCGCAAACTCATCTATCTCGCATGCCATTGATTCTAGAAAGTTTAAAACTCTAATCAAGGCATTTTTTTTTTGGATTTCGTGACATGAATTCATGTACCCTATTTGAGATTTCTTCATTTCCATGGCGTTGAGGACAACCTTAATTACTTTGGTGTTCCCTATCGGGGGAAATTAGCCTTGCCTGAAACGTTCCGAATGATCGCTTTGGAATACATCCACTGCCCCCACTGAATCAAATTTTAATAAGCGCCAGCTAATCAATCAAGATTAACAGCTGTTATGAGGATCAAATTAATTGGGCTGAATTAATCCCAACGTGTATTCTACCAAAGGGTCATTAAAACAAGATTAAGCTGTAACTGGAGTACATGCCTTCAATTATCCCGCCCACCGAGTGAAAAATGAACTTTAGTAATTCCATAATGCGAGGTTTGTCAACACTGTTGCCACCTGAGCTTCCGAAATTACCGTTATAATTTTTATTTCAGGGAATGCTTCCTTTCGGTTTCAAAAGGAATCCTAAGCACTTTCGAAAATAAAACTAAATATAATAATATCGTTTGTGAAAGAGGAGGCCTAATCTAAGCGGCCTAGACCTGTCGCCTAAGGTAACAGATGTTCCCCCCGAACTATGACACTTTATATCATAACCTTTAAGAATGAAATTCCGCCAGTTTTTCCTTTTTATTCCCTGTCTTCTTCCGCGCGCACTATATTATAGCGCTCTATTGTAGTGGCTGATAAAAGGCCCAGCCGACGAAGAGGAAGTGAAAAAGAGATTGAGAACCTACTTGGGTGAAGTTTGTAAACAGCTTAATATCACGGGCATTGTGAAATTTTGAAATTTCTCCCATCGACACTTATCTTAGAGGCATTGAATATGTTTATGAGTTTCTGGTTATTATGGAACACCTACCTCATTTCTTTGTTGATTTTAAGTGGATTAAAAACTCAATAATTTGTTATGGAATCTACCAAGAAATTTTATTTTTCTGTGTTGTAAGAAGAGAATTCTTCATGTACAAAAATCTTCATAATATTCTGGATTATACTTTGTTTACTTAAAAAGTTTGCACATGAAAACCTTATTAAATAAATGTGTGAACTGTTTCAAATGATTAAAATATTTTCTGCATTTCACGATGTGGTTATATTTATTTATAATTCCTTATCAAATGGTTTAGATAATATTATTATCTAAATAAATAATAGGTAGAGAAATGTGATGTGTGTTCAATGTTTTGTTAAAAAACAGTTTAGTTTTATTAATATCAATCAGATTAAGATTATTCAGCAAATAAGAAAGAATAGAAATAACAGGATTGTGATTTTAAAATTGGCAAAGGACCCCAAAAATATCTTTTTATTTTAAAAAATGGGAAATAATAATTTTTAAAAAATAAATGTAAAAGAATTTTTTACTTGTAACAAATTCGTGACAAAGTATTACATTTAATTTTATATAAAGTTTTATTTTTTAGCATTTATTTTATGATATTAATAACAGCGTAGGAAAATTGATTAACAAGAAACGGAAATGATGCTTTCTTACTAAACTCTTTTATCAAATTTAGATAGCATATTTTTCTTGGCTCAATGTAGGCTAGTAATCAAATAATGTTCTGCAGAGCGAATAGTCACGGGTTTGATTCCTGCTAAAATTGACCAACAAGATAGATGTTATTCTTCTGCCTTTTGCATGCGTATCTGTTGTAATGAGTGTTTGAGAGTTTTCCTGGTTTCCTCCCTTTAAGTATGTGAACAAGTCATACAACAGCCTTATGGAAACAATAAGTCTAAATCCTGAACAATGAAAAACTAATGACTAAGTCCTGAACAATAAGGTCATGCATATTTTCAACTTCGAAATTGTACATTTATAATTAATAACATAAAAAAGCCATTAAAAAGTGACCAGTCTTTCTCTTTTTCATCAAATCAAGTTTATCTATTTTTATTTTACATATTTCTTTTTCAGCGTGATTTAAGAGAAATTATTTAAATTATCCATTTCCGTAATTAGTATTCAAAACAGTAATGTTTTATCATAATAATTTCTAAGTTATTTAAATAAAATTACTTAATTTTTGACAGAAATTCTACAATTTATTTGAATTGTTAATTTGTAGACTTTGTGATACTTTTATATGTCATCACAATCATTTAAAATTATGTGAATTCCATTTTTATTGTTAACTTTAATGAAATTCTGCAGAACAGATCTATTACCAAATTTATGTAAGAAATAAATAAATGGATTTTATTTTCATTTTCATTCATATTTATATTTCTTTCATTCCTAATATTTATTTATATTTCAATTAAAACAAGAAAACTGCGACTTGAAGAATACAACAATTTCTCTTTTATTTAAAAATAAGTTCCGAAATTTGAGATCGTCATTTTATTTCAAAAAGCCCAATCTTGTTTTCTTAAAGATTTCCCCTTTATTTGTTAGTATTTAAAAAAAAGATGGCGTATAAAGAAAACTATTCGTTCTTTGATTGAAATAAAAAAATGAAAGAAAATAAGAATTTATCCACCTTTAGATTATATTTAAGAGGAAAATAAACAAATGGAAAAAAGAAGAAAATGTTAACTGCTGAATAGCAGAAATAAATGTATCTAAGATTTAAACAGTTTACGTTTAAAAATGTATTTTAGAAATAAATCAAATATGTTCTCATAACATTACTTTGTATTGAATGAATAAAACTCCATAGGGCGATAGCTATCCTTTATCAATATTTAGTAATGAGATTCATTATTATTTTTTATAATATTTCAATGCTTAAATTTATTTTGTCACTTTTTATAAATGACTTTAAATTTTAATTTATTTTGTCTCATAAATTACAAATGAAAATATGGATGAGTGAATAAAAATACATGTACTTCCAATATTTGTATTCCGTTTAAAAACTAGCTTTTCCGTAAAGCGTACGAATTGGATAGGAAAAAATGTATTTAATTTATTTTGTAAGTAGAAACAAAACTAAAAAAAATTGCTAAAAGTAGTAAAATAATATAAATGATTTCATAGGGTCTTAATTTTCTAATTTATAAATTTGATCATAATTTAATATGTTACTTACCTTAAACTCTTAAAACAAGTATAATAAAAGATTTCTATATTATACATTTATGATTAGTAACAAATATAAAAAAAATATTTTTTGAATAAATATAAATGTGTAATTAAAAATGAGCACAATGCGTATATATTTTCTCTCAAATTCAAAAACTCCTTTCTATTTCGACATATATTTTTCTTAATTCTAAACACTAAAAGAGGGCAGGAAAATTATTTTGTGAAATATGTTTCCTTTGCAGTCTTTTTTCTTTCTTTTTGTTCCATAACTGAGAAAATACTAATAATTTTTTAAATAATTTCACGTTGATTGGAAATTTTATGGCAAATTTATAAACCTTTTTATTCATGGATTAGAGCTTTAATAATAATAATAATAAAAACAAAATTATTGTGTAGATTCAGCGTTATTGTTTATAAATATTTATTGCATCATTTCAAAAATTCTGTTTATTAAAAAAAATATTACGAACGCTTCGAATATTTTGAAGTTAAATACACTTTCTACGTTTCCAATATATTTTGGGTTTGGTTTTTTAAATATGTGTTATATTGGTAAAATTTATAAATCAAATGTTTAAATTGATAAATAATTATTTTTATTTAAGTGTAAGCGTTTTCTCTTTAAATCTTCGCTTATATTTAAATAATTATTTACGTTATAAATTTTAATTGCAATTAATAATATATTTAGTACACATATTAATGTACTAACGCATAGGTATTATATATATAAATATATAAAGTTTAAAAAATTTACATAAAATTTAATATTTTTGTCTTTATTTAGATTTTTTGGAGTTTCACTTTTTACAGATGATCAGAAAGCAATGTGCTAAAACTTTTTTTTCTTTCCCTATTTCATTTCCTTATACACATATATTATACATATAATCTGTGCAGGAATCGCGCCATCTTCTTGGTTCGAGAGTAAGCAAGTTCAATACCAGATCCAGATGAAGACCACCATTCTCTCTATCCATCCTAAAAAAAAAGTTCCATAAGGATACTCTCTACCATCTGCCTATGCGTGTCGTAAAGAGGAGGGTGCTTATACTCAGGCGTCTACCTCGTTATTTGATTGTATTTCAAAATTTCGAGATATATGGCTGTATTTAACAACTCCAGCAGGAAACGATCTATATTAATTTACTTTCTTTAAAATATGAAGTGAATTCAACTCAAATGCAGTGAGTTTTCAATCGTTTACTTCATTAAAATTCAACAAGTATAGAGTGCGGCAACTAAAACTGTTCCATTGTAATATTATAGAATATTGCGTTTTTACAGTCATTTCTTTATAGTCGTATATTTTTATATTCATATATTTTTTTAGTCGTATATTTTTTATAGTTGTATATTTTTGTATATATCGTATATACGTTTTTGGCAACAAAATCCTGTGTTTGGAGCCCATATTCTTTAAGGCGACAGAGAAGAGTGAATTCCTTTAGATTTGGGAATTCTAGAGGAGTGTTATTCAAACTTCTCCGAAGAGATGCTTCAGTCATGTTGCTTTCAGCAAGACAATGCAACATGCCACACAGATCAGATCATGATAATCCAGTGTGCATGAGGTATTCACACCTGAGAAGACGATAAGCAAAATCTTGCGGTCTCCTTGATCACCTGACCTGTGTACTCGCGACTTTCACTTTGGAAAATTTAAAATTATGTTGTGTGTGTGTGTATATATATATATATATATATATATATATATATATATATATATATATATATATATATATATATATATATATATATATATATATATATATATATATATATTACAAATCGTATTGAATCGTCGAATCCCTCTATCTCTCAATTAGATTCAAACAAAGAACACATTTACCTAATATAGTAAATGACAGTGGTAAAATTTTGCTTTAATCAAACGTTGAATACTACACGATTTTTTTAAGGTTGTTGAGCATCACAACAATTATCAACCGTTCGCAAATTTTGTGCACTTTAAATTTAACACAACAACGCCTTTAAAAAATTAAAAGAAAAAAAACTTTGAAAGTTTATTTGACTCAAAGATAAATACACTGCTATGATATATTACAGTCACCTGTTTACAGTCAAATATCATGCCTGTCTCTCCGATATATTTTTCCAAGCACTCGAAAATAATAAGGTCTCGGGTGAACGTTCGCGCCGTGTTTGAACAGCTCGCTAAAAGCAGGTGTGTCCTTTTCTGGTGAAAAAAGAAGTCCTTAATCACCGTAACTGCAACGGCAAAAACAATTAAGCGTTCTCGTCATCGTAATTGATTGTCACAGCAGCTTTAAAGGAAAGTTGCAAAACAAATCATCATGAAAAGGAAGAATATATGCGTAGACGCGAAATATCAATCATTAATTCTCTTACTTAATTGATTGGCAAGATGCTGTATTTATACAGGAAAAAAATATCTTTTTTAATGCTTCCTTTTACTCAGAGAATTATATTCTGTATATAAAGAAATTTTAGAAAAGATTTGTGCGCAATATTAATTTTTTTTTAGAGATTTTACCGAGTTTTTTGGTAAGTTGTTGAAATTTTAGATATAAATAGGGATGATTTTTATCATAAGTCGAAAGGCATATTCTGGCTGAAAACTTAAAATGTAATTGTTTTATATAAATTTTGTGTTTTTTTCTTTGATTTTTTATGTTAAATTATAGCATTTCTTGTAACGTTAAGAAAAATGTGAGCACTATTTTCCTATATTTTAGTTTTTTTTATAACATAATCCGTTCGTCGACGCAAAGATTTTTTTTTAAAAATAAATTTGTTAATCAAATGAATTTTCTGCATTTATCTTTGTGTTTCTGTGTCTTTGTGTTCTAAATCATTTTTAGATTTATGGAGTGAAAGATCACCAGTTCAATATCAAACCTTAATCAAAAACATTAATTCATTGACATACTAGACATCTATTAGTTATCAATCAAAGAGAGTCCTGTTAGCAGAAACTATATATGTTAACTAGAAGTTGATCGAAAAGTTTAAGAGAAAGATTCCTGAGTTTAGGGTCGATTTCATTACCTAAAACATGATTCTTCACTTTTAATTCCCACAAATAATAAAACGAGAATTTTTTTTTGTCATTTTGCGATTACTTATTTTCCGACAAAGTATGGTAAATTCGAATGTAACCTGTGTCATAAAGTGGAGGCAATCTCTTACACTTGAAGTGAGAATCGAATTCATCATCTATCAAAATGTAGGCCAAACGAAACGTTGACCATCAACTACCAGTTCAGCTGTTTATAAATGTAATTTAAGAAAAACGTAACATTAATAAACTAAGAATATCCGCCCGAGCAAAATCAATAATATTTTAGTTGTATTTAAAACTAACACAAATTTTCTTATTTTTAAATTAAAAGAAAAGTTCGGTATAAGTGAATATGAATCCTAAATATATCTATATTATATGGTCGAAAATCTCTTTTCAATTCATGTAATTAAGTGTTCGTAAATTTCTTACCTTAATACTGCAACTGTATGCTAACAATATTTCAAAATTTAAATTTCTTTTTGCCTTTAAGTTAATATTTACTAGCACTGATACATGTGAACAGAGAAAAAGAAATCTACTCCCTGTTTCTTTATACCAATTTTACCATACAGCCCCTAAATAACACCCCTCTCAAACTGTATGAGTCAACTTTCTCATCCGTCATCAGCACCTGTGTTAACACCTGCGGACACAAGCTTTCGCTTCTGATCACCCAATGACACCATCATTAGCTCCCAGTGACCATTCATTTGGTCCACCATCATTGTTTTTCAAATTGCTTTTTCCTCTTGGACACCCGAATCTAACAAAAGCACTCTCCCTGTCCGAAAAAAAAAAAACTAGTCCCGGCTTCAAAATTCTTCTACCCGGCAGAGGGGGGGAGACCGAGAAACGGGGTGGGATGGGGGCAGAGCGCCCTCTACAGCTCCTCCTACCTTGAGGGGATGACGTCCACCTCTCCACCGTCCCCTACCCCCCGCCGAGGCGTGGAAAATCCTCCAACTTCCCGACCGACTCATTCCAAGTTGAACTAGCTCGCAGTTCGGCTGTGGTACAACCAGCTCTCAAAGACAGCTTCCGATGAGCTAGCAGTTGTCAGCGCTACTTGAAGTAGAACCGAAAGCGCGTAGTGATCGTTTTTTTTTAAGAGCCTATTTTTTATTTTTTTTATTTTTCGTTGATCGTTTTACCTGCAGCTTTGGGATGAAAATTTAGTGCTGTTTGTCTCCATTGCAGGAAATTATGGATACGCGGCTTATATCAAACGATGAAGTGATAACCGACAATGGTGAGTAGGTTTTTTTTTTTTTTCAATAATTATTTGTTATGTCTTTTGCAGATACAGTATGCTGTTTCTTTAAAGATCATATTTATAATTTAAATATTTTTATACCCCCAAAAAAATTAAAAATGAGAATTAGCTTCATTCTCGTATTAGTTAAAAATAGTGCATTATTTGACTATTAAATTTTGTTTAAAATGTATTTCGATTGGAATGATTATAATTATTTATCCCCATGAAGGCATTAGAATTATTTGTACGCATAGTTTACCGGTGAATACCAACTTTTTCATTTAAGTTGGGGGAAAAAATCGAAATATTTCGATTTCAAAATTATTGGCTACTGTTAAGAAAACGATGACTTTAATATGAAACCACAATTGCTGCTAGCTTTACATGTTGGCATCAAAGCAAAATTTTATGGTAGATATTTTAATATTTTACTATATATTAAATATTTTATTTACGAAAATATATTTCAATTAATTTATTTTTATTCATTTTTTCATTCAAATAAACATTAATCGGTATTCAATTCATTGAAAAATAAACAGGAAAAATCGTGGTAATGGATTTTCAATTCTGAGTAGGATGAATTTTAATTTGTCGATTTATTATTTTTTCTTTCTAAATATATAAATATTTATTTCAAGTATAATAATCATTATATAATGTTTTTACCATAATTTTTCCAGAATAATTATCAGCCATTGCAAAAATTTATTGCGCTAACTTGTTTTTGAAAAGTTGACTAAATGATAAATAAATTTAAATGATAAATCAATTTTTCTTTTAAAAGAAAGGAATATTCGTATAATATTTGCAATTGATATATTTACAAATAATCGCCAATTATATTTTCTCCGTAATATCAATATTTTTCTCCTGTTTATTTTTCATAATTATCTTAGATCTGTCAGAATTTTGTGAATAATGAAGTCTGAAAAATTTTTCCTTTTAAAAATTTCAAAGAATTAATACATTTTAAAAATTGTATTTAGTTGAGAAAAGAAAGAAAGAAGAAGGAAAAAAAAAACAGATTCACTTAGATTTTTTTTAAAAAAACCATTTATATCATGCCAATTATTGTAAAAAAATGCATTTACGAAAATCACACTATAAATTATTACCCAAATTAAAAATATGCATTATAAATTAAGGACTAAAATAAAGACAAACAAATTAAAAAAAGAACATGCATTATAAATTCGAATTTTAATTTAAAGATAAGATGCACAAAAGTTTAAGATTAAACAACATTTATGTGAGAAAAAAGAAAAAGCAAACTATAGTCATTCAATTAGGTATGCGATTGACAGCATAAATAATTAATACTTAAATAAATAATACATTAAATGATGGAATAAAAATTCAAATTTTTATTTACAACTCAGATTACACAATTCAAAGTAAAAACTATATTAAATCCAGCTAAAATTAAATTTGAAGTTCAATTCGAATTTTTCGAAAAGCTTTTCCAACACTATGTTACACAAAAATATGCACGTGCATAAGACTGGAATTTTAAATTATTATTTTTTAAATGAATTACATTAAAAATTCTGATATTAATTCACTGGTAATGAGATAGGATCCAAGTTAAAGCTACATTTACTCCAACTAAAAACAATCTTGTCATCCAGTTAGATTTATCAAAAAGCTTTTCCAGCGCACCCTGCTAGAGTGCGAGCTAATGACGGCACGGACTCGAGTTAAGGACCCGGCCCGAGGGCAGGCAGTAATCGGGTTTTCTTTAATAACAAGTAACGCAGGAGTTGCCGAATAGAAGAAAGCCCATTCTCCAATACTCAGAACTTTCATTAGAGCCGGATTTCCATGACTCTAGTGCCAACAGAAAGTGGGCGGTTTTGACGATTCCAAATGGACTTGTAAACAATGGCCAAGGATTTTGCAGCACCACATTCCGTGATGTGTTTACTTGGCTTGTTTACTGAAATGTAGGGTTGTGGAAGATGAACCATCCTTCGAATTCTTCCTTTTAATGGTCAAAATATTTTACTGTCCTTCTATAATCTGCTTAACTCTTCAGGGAACTTCAACTGGTCAAGTAGACAGCCAAAAAGTGAAAAGCTGTTCAAAAAAAAAAAATCTTTTCTATAAGTTCGTTGTATTTTGGATTTATCACTGAATTTTCATCCATTTCAATGGATTTTGCGTAATTAGGTGGATATTACATAAATGAAAGTGAAATTATAAATATAGCTTACATTGCTTGAAATGCGGTTTATTTTATGGATCTATTTTAATCATGTGTGAACCATATTTCCATGGTTATCTTTCGATTAAATAAACGATTAAAATTACTTATTATCACTTGCTATATCAATCAAGGAATGGTGGCTCTTTGATTAGGGCTATAATTATAGAATATTGGAAGTCTTTTATGTTAAGGGTCACAAGACATCAAAAATGGTGTTGAATTTTCAAAGCGAAATTTTAAAAAAATGTATCATCTTAGTTACTGTATTTTTTAACAGTATCTTATATTTTGAATCTTACATTTTTAAACTATAAATTAGTTCCATTTATCCAAAGCGTGTTTGGAAATGGAGCAATGTAGGCTATAATTAAATCGAAAAGTACAACAAACTGTAACTGTAATTGAGAATGCTAACTCTTAATTTACATTCAAGAGAGTAAAATTTTATTTCTGCTTAGCGTCCAAAAACGATGAGCCATTTCTAAGTAGTATAAAATATATTTAATGTCTTTTTTTAGTAAAAGTCTTTCTGATAATTCCACTTATACACTAAATACGAAACAATAAAACAATTTTTATTTGTAACTTTCCTCTGTAATTGCTTAAAGTCAATGTGTCCTGTATACAGAGCAAAATATCTTGCCATTATTTTCAGTTTCTAGTTAGATACACAGTTTGTCATATTTGTTCATTTTAGTTTATTAGGACAGGTAACGGAAAACATGAAAAGGCTTTCAAGCTAACAAAGCTCTATTCATCTGCAAGTGCATTCAATGAATGGAACATTTATTCAAACAGTATTACCATCGTTTTCTAAATGAGTAGTAATCAAGACTGTTATGACTTATCGACGGGCTTCAATTTGTGGCTTAAATTATAACAGGTGTTCGTTCCCTAGTGGATCAGGACCAGCAGCAGCTGTTTCAGTGCTAGCTTTTCATGCTAGAATCGATCGAAACAGAAGCAACCGTGTTCTATTCCTCTTTTCCATGTATTATTCCGATTAATATACCGCTTATTTAAAGTAACGACTCAAGCGACGTAATCTCTCACTGAGACCCATGAGTGGTATGGTAATCGATTCAGATTCTATACCATCGATAATGAATTATGCAGCATCGTAATCGAGTTACCGAAATTCTGCGATCACTTGTAAGCTAATTTAATAGAATTGCGAATTCTTAACTGTTTCTTTTTATCGTTCATTTTAAAATTAATTTGACGTGAACTGGTAACACGAATAATTAAAAGTAAACATTTACTCAATATAGTGAATTTTAATAAGGCAATACATAAGATATATTTATATTTTCGAGGCTGTCTATAATTTTTTTTAATTCGCTAAGCAGTGATTTTCGAAAGCGCACTTTTAGCGCATCTTCATCACCTAATTAAATTTCTTCTACAGTTGGCGATGAAATAGCCTTTAATTAAATTATATTATTTTTCAAATAAACTTTTGAAGAAATTACCCATATTTCTTTTCGAGAACTCTTTCTTGCATTTATTATAAATTTTAAGCAATTACTTTGCCGGTTTAGGTTTCCTTATATATTAAAAATAGGTTTCAAGAAACAAAATGCTTCAAATAACTCTCAATAAACCTGCAATCACACATTCTTTTATGATTTCTATTTGAATAATTTGTTATTTTTTATTAGTGATATTAATGCATACATACAGATTTTGTCTATAATCCTATTTGTACTCAATAATTTCCTTCAAATGTAAATATTGCTTATTATAATAAATTTGCATTAAAACTAAACAGTTAGTGATTTTTCTTTGTGAAAAGAAACATTTATCAAATCTAATAATACATGTTTATAAAATGAAAGTCATTTTCTACGCAGAAACCAATAACAGCTTAAAACGCAAATAAATCATCTTAATTAAATTTAATTATACCAGGTAATTAGATTCTAGTATATTTCTACGTTATTAAGATAGCTTTTCCATTGTATTTTTCTAGCGATACTCATACATAATAGCTTAGATTTTGTAAAAGTCTTCTTTTATCAATTTTTAATCAAAATCTCACACTAATTAACTTTTAAATTTCGAGCATAACTTAAGAAATTTGTTTTGAAACAAAATCATCAACGATCTTACTTAATAAAAAAAAATCATTCATAAAATGTAATAGTATAGCAAATAATGCTTATAAAATGAATTATCATGCAAATGAAATTTCTAATTAAGTACAATTATAATCTGAAAGTACACATTTTTAGATAATTAGAAGATACATTTTCTACGTCATATATATATATATATATATATATCTTCTTACGAAATTCATTTTAAAATATTCATAACTATGTAAAATTAATATCTTTCCTAAAATTCTCCAATTTTTTTTATCTATAATTTTAAACATTTACATGACAGATTAGGATTTCTGCGTTAATTAAACATTTAGATTACATTTGTTTACCAACCTCTCGTAATATTGTTCTTATTATTTAAACATAACTGGAGTTAAGATTCATTAAACCACACTACTTTGCTCTTGTTACAATACAATCTTTTTCAACATCGTCTTTTCTAAGCTTTGATTGCATAGAGCTTTGTTGACTTTTAGTTAAGATTAGCTCTTCGACAATTTGTTGATTTTATTAGTTAGTGTCATCCGCAAACATCAGAGCTTTCTACCTTTTAACAGGCTGTGTTAGGATTATGGCGGCCAATGTTTACTTTGAAATATTCGACACACCACTTAATTTACGCAATTATTTTGTGCGAAAATGTAAATATTTTTAGTGTCAAACAAATAGAAAGACCGGCTCGCTTTATTTAACTTTGTTTATTTAAACAGTGATTGTATTATGTTAATAATTACTTTTGTAGTAGTATAATTGAGTAACACATGGGATATGAAAAATAATTAATTGAATCCTGTGGCAAAGATAATTCTTCAAAGATATTCTATTAACAAAATCAGCTTTAATTTTTTTATTGGTGAATGCTTATTAAAAATGGATCATAAATACATGTGCTAAGGTTTTGTTTGTTTATTTGTCTTCCAGTGGTCACTACTGCACACATTATTCTGGTGTCTATAATTTAACATACATTTCAAACCTCTTCAAACATAGAAGCTTTAGTGGGAATCGAGTTCACGGACAGTTGATGCTTAGGCCCGAGCGCATGCCATTTGGTCACAAACTCGGCCATATATTATCTCTAGAATTTCTTCCGTTATTTATTATTAAGTAAAATTTTATTTTCATAATCGATAAATATCGAATCGATTAGGAAAAATCGATAAATTTCGAATCGAATCAATTTTTCTTCCTAATTGATAAAGTTATTAATAGAAAGAAAAGCTTTGCTTGAAATTAAGCTTAATTTGAATGTTTATTTAAATTTACAACATTGTAATTCTTAGAAACTACATTTTAATATTTGATTTACATTTGAAAGCAGCTATTAAATTCTACTTCCTATTAAAAAGAGATGTTATTGTATTCTAGCTATGTTATAAATTAAATTCTGCTTGCTATGGATATTATCTTATTCTATCAGAGTTTCTAAATTCAAACATTTTATTTGAATTCAAAAAAATTTGGAAATAATATGCTTTAGAAATAAAACTATAGTTTTTCATTATTTCGCTTATCAAAATATTTTTTTAATTCAAATTCACACTGCATTGACAAATTAGAACTAAATCTAAATCAGATAGAAACTAAACGCAAATAAAATGTATCCAAGAAATATAAGTTTGCTGAGTATAATATTAATAATAATAAAATAAAAAAATACATTAAAACGTTTATTTCTGTTGTTGTTTCTAATCCCAGAAAGTGTAGCATTGCTAGAGCATCCCCATAAAACCAAAAATAATATTTATTTATTTATAACATTGTAAATCAGATGTTCTAAGGTTATTTGTTTTAAATAAAGTCAATAATAATAAAATTTAAAAATATTCTGACAATAAAATAAAATTCTTCCTAATTTTAAATATTTTTAAAATTTTCTGTATTAGAAGTTGAGTTGTAAAATAATCGAGAGTATATATAAATTTTTAAATATTTCTTCACACAGTTTATTTATATATTAAATTTTATGAATTTTAATATAAATTGTTATTATTTATATTTCATTTTATTCGCGTGCGGGGTGGTTTAATAAATATTTATTTTATTAACATGTATTTTTATTCAATAATTTTTTTCACACAAATTTATGTACGCTTATGTTAAAGTTAACTTATAAATTTCAGATTAATTAATGAGAAAAAATTATATTTTAATTAAAATAATGAACATTTTTATAACAAAAGGCAGTTGAATTCATTTTAAGAAGAAAAAAAAATTCTTGTTAGTAAGCTTAGAAAATCGATTAATAAAATTTTTTTTCACTAACAAAGAATTAAAATTTGAGAAAAGCTTTAGTAAATAAGAATTATCAATTTGATTCCATTGTGTCCATTAATTTTGTTGAATTTATAATGTAGTTTAAACAAAATAAACTAAAATTATCATTAAAACTATTTTTTTTAAAGTTTCCTTGCTTTTTATTTAACAATTCAATTATTATAATCGTTGTTTATATACTATTGTATATTATTTTATTCATAAAAGTTGTTTCAATTGATTAGTTATAGTAAAAATACATTATTTTTTCTATATATAGGATCAACAATTATACAATTAACTACGTAAACAATAATTTAAAAACTATTTTTTTTAAATATGATTTTCCATTTGACTTAGTTTGATCAATTAAAAAAAATTTTCTTAAGAAATATAAGTGCTCTTTTTCCTCCAGTGAAGATTTACTTCAGAAAAATAAAACGATTAAACCATGTTGTTCGTGTCAAAATTATATCAGTCGCCCAAAACAGAAAGAGAAAATGAATTATGAAAACAGATGAATTGAAACATCTGCGTTAAATTATTAAATGCTTCTGTTATTTTTCTAATGTAACATTTATTATAAAACATTTCAAGAATTATTTTTTATATTACGATTATTAAGTGGCATAGCATGGATGGATGTGTACTATCATTTTTATTCTCGTATTAAGGATTTATTTATTCATTAAAAGTAAATTTAAAAAAATAGCTTTTCATTTGCATGTTATAAATTTTATCGATGATTTAAGATTTCACATATAACTCCCGAATTTCAAATTCCATATATTACGCAGGTTTTATCAACGTCTGTTATTTGTAATATTTTCCGCTCATCAAAAACAAGCCTTTTGGGGTCATTCATCTGTTATTTATTGTCTGTTTATAACACAGACTGCGTAAATTCCGGATATCCGGTTAAGTTACTTAAAATGTATATTTTTCATGTCACGGAAATATTCACAATTGTTGAATGTCAAAGGAAAACGTCCTTAACAGTTAAACGGCTTTGTTCTATGAAATAACAAGCTACTATGTCATTTTGTTTATTTTTGCTTATACAATTTCGAGAAATGATTATAAGGCCGGACATGCCTTGGTTAAGTGTAGAGTAGCAGTCTTTGAAATGAAAAGTCCATAGTTCGATCTTAACTATTTTTGAGTAGAGAATGCTCATTGGTCAGGGTTAGTGTTGGGGATGAGTAGTTCATTTTTGTTTTGAACTTTGAGGGATCTCACTCATCCTTAAAATTTTATCTGTACAGGTATTCACTATGGATTTAAATACTTGCCAACAATAGCATGGATACAATAGCTTGCCACTATTTGGCTATAGTGTATATATATTTTAGGCCAAATATACACTATAGGCTAGTGTATATTTAGTATTATAAAATTACGTTACTGAATAGGAAGCCCGATGGCGTAGTGGTAGCGCTTCTCGCTTCCAAGGTGCAGCATCGGGGTTCGATCCTCATGCTGTATGGTCGACCCAGCCTTTCATCTTTTTCATTGGGTCGGTAATATTGAGCACACAACAGGCTTCGGTGGTTTCTAACCGTTTCGTGTTAGGCTGACCACCTAACCGGTACATATGCTTCGCAGTCCTGGGCCCTTGGTCATGAAAACAGATAGGCCTTGATGCTCATATTAGCTGTCCTTCCACTAAATTTTCTTTACGAATAATCTGAGAACTTTTTTGTTATAGAGTGTCTTGAAATTAGATTAGATTTCCTCACTGTTTTCTTTCTTTTCGAAACCCGGTGGCTTAGTGGCAGCGTTTCACGCTCCCATGACACAGGTCCGAGGTTCGATCCTCGGGCTGCGCAAGGTTGACTCAGCCTTTCATCCCTTCAGTGGGTCGATTAACTGAGTACCAAACATGTGCTTGGGAACTAAACACTGAGGGCCTTACGTTAGGCTGACCACCTAACTGGGACATATGCTTCGCACCTCAGGGCCCTCGGTCATGAAAACAGTTATGGGCACTGTAGGTCTTGGCCCACATGGGCTGTCGTGCTATGGAGTTTAGTTTTTTTTCTTTCTTTTCAAAGTAATTAATATATTTTCTATTTATAAAAAATATTTTAATTAGCCTAAGCTAATTAATTTTTTTTTAAAATTTAGTATCGTGCAATATTTTTAATCTTCAAAAATGGCTTTCTGGTTGCTATTAGTAAAAAAGATTAAAACAGTTATTTTTATAGAAAATTTAATAAATTACACTTAAATTTGTGTTTACAGTTTAATCTAAATGAATATAACAGTTTGCTTACAGAAAGATATATTCCGAACCCTTTATGCTTACAAATAATAATCTTACGCAAAAAATCTCTAATGCTCAAGAAAATAAAAACTATTTAATCTTTTGAATTCTTTTAAAGTTCATTTTTTACAACTTGTTAAAAGTAAATCAATATGAAGGTATATTATTGATTTTCAAAATAAATATTTTTTTAAAAGAATTTTCTTGGTAAAAGCCTTATATATGAATGTATATGTGCAATTAAAAAAAAATAGTGATTTTTTTTTTCCGTTTGTAATGTTTGGATTTCATATTATGCCAGGTTTCATTTAAAATGTGAAATAGCACTAAGTGTTCACTCAAACACAAACAGTAAAATACGAAGTACTAGGGGAAAAAAATACTTTTTTTTCTTTCTGTTCTTCTAAGATTACTTATTTTAACCTATTACTTATCTTCTTCACGCGTAAAATGGAAAGTTATTATTTTTTTTTCCTTTTCCATACAAGAGTCAGTGATGTAAATCAAAGCATTTCACACAAAATAGATATCCCTAAGTAGGGATAAATAAGAATAATATTTATGTGCACGTCGTGTTGATTTTAGACTTTTTTCCCCATTAAGCAAATGTTTTGACTCAGTCCTTCATTATTTTTAGGGTTGATTTCTTTTTAGCATCAATCGATTAAAATTGATTCTTCTGCTAAAATAAATAGAATTTTGGTTCGTAATTCACCATTCGAATAGAGTCTGCCCTGCACCGTCTGATGTAAACAAAAATGTTAGTTCTGTAATTGCTTATCCACCGAAATCAGTCTTCCTGAAAATGGAAATAATTGCATCTTTATATATTTTTATATTTTTCATTGATTTAAGAAGACTAAATAAATTAAAAGACTTAAGATGAGACTTAATTATTTAAGGAGGACTAAATAAAAATATTTCAGGATGAATTTATGCATTTAAAAAACCGCATCGACGTACAATGCAAAATTAGAGAGATTTCTGATAACCTAATTGCTTTTGTCGAAAACGTTAAGAAAAAAGATTTGATGTGACTACTTAATTTATATAAAAAATTCAATCAAAAATAATTTGGTAATTAATAATTGAAGTTTTTTATACAATAATCGATACGTATACTGCTTTTTAAAGTATATGTATCTATTATCGATATTAATAAAATCGTTTTCTTATTTGTTTGCTGCCTGTTTTTTATACAAGGTTTGAATTGGAAGCAACTGTACAAATGGATTGAAATGTATTAGTAGAATGGTCTCAAACTCATTTAATACACACTATATTTTTCATTTTAAATTTTTGAGCATAGCATTTGTATAATTAATTTAAACCTTAAATAATATACGATTATTAATAGTATAATATACAATAATTAAATAATATACGATATACGATTAAATATACGAATCGATATATAATATACGATTAAATAATATGCGATAATTAAATAATAATAGACGATATTAATAAAATCGTTTTCTTATTTGTTTGCTGCCTGTTTTTTTATACAAGGTTTGAATTGGAATCAACTGTACAAATGGATTGAAATGTATTAGTAGAATGGTCTCAAACTCATTTAATACATACTATATTTTTCATTTTAAAATTTTGAGTATAGCATTTGTATAATTAATTTAAACCTTAATTAACAAACTTCAATTCACATTATCGTTGCTGATTCAGAAATGCATTAAGCCAAACAAGTTTGGACTTCAATATTTAATAATTTTATAACTTCAAAAACAAGAGCATCGATTTCTAATGCATATTTTCTATTGCAAATTGAATAAATATTAAAAAAATTAGTTTGTATTGAATGTTATTTCTTAATGATATTACTCAATTTAGATTCAATAAAGTAATAGTAAATATCAATGAAAAATAATATTATTTTATTAGCATTAATTTTGCATATTGAAGTTTTTCTCCGAAAGGCAAGTACACATCTTCAATTAGAAGCTATAGGCCGTTAATTTGAGTAACTTCAATGATATTTTTTGCCTATGGAATGGGTTCAGAATTTAAACACTTTTAAAAAAG
Source organism: Latrodectus hesperus (assembly GCA_037975125.1). NCBI lineage: Eukaryota > Metazoa > Arthropoda > Arachnida > Araneae > Theridiidae > Latrodectus > Latrodectus hesperus. Next base: position 25,989,720 of record CM075862.1, read on the forward strand.
TGCTTTTTACCTCACTACCTTAAAACATTTCACTCTTAATAAATAGTTTTCTAATGCTTAGAGCAATATAACCTAATGATTTCGCGACCTATTTCAATTGCCATTTTTATAATTTAATGAATTGAAATTTTTTTTAAAAAAAAAATAGCTTAAGGCTCTCCATTTCTTGAGTCAAAGAATATTGTTAACGCAATTTTTTATACAAAAATTTTTATAATAAGAGGATTTTTAATATATTAAAATTCGATACTCAATTTTTAAGTTTTATATTTATTCTCGTTACTTCGAATTATTTAAAACATTTTCTTATGTAGAGTTATTAACATGAATATAGTACCATTTTTTTAAATATTATAAATATTCATTTTATGTAAACTCTGAATTTAAAAAATTGCTTTAGAACAAGAATAAATATTCGATAAGAGTTTTCAAAATGTTGAAAGAATATAAGCAAAGCGAGAAATATTTCAATATTTAGTGAGTATTTTTACTTTAAGATAAAAACTATTTAATGAATACATTACAACTGCCAAAAAAAATCTTGAATTATAGATTTTATTAGATTGTGTATGTTATTTTTCAAATACAAATACCAATACAATCCAGACAAATGCGAATGTTTCAAACAAGGATTTCTGACAAATTCGAAGATTTAAACGGAAATATTTTGACATGCTAGAGTTAGATGCTATGTTGACATTGATTTACATATATATATTTTATATACTCTAGCCATATAAAATGGCATATTAAAAATTTTCCGAAGTTTGGGAACAACTACAGAATTTTATTAAGCTTTGAAGTTCGGCATATTTTTACGATGAGAAACTTTTTATTTTAATAAATAGTTTTTTTTTACATCTGCCATCATTTATTTAAAACATAAAATATTGATATCTTAAGGGAAAAATTATTTAATTTTATTAAAAATTATTTAATTTTTAATTTTTAGCATTTGTTTTACGAAATGAGCAAAGGAATTATATATATATATATATATGTATATATATATATATATATATATGTATATGTATATATATATATATATATATATATATATGTATGTATGTATTTATGTATTTGTGAGTGTGTGCAAACAAAAGCAATAAAATATTTATTATTCTTCACATGAACAACAAAACATTTATTTTTCCTTTTGACAACAACTTTTTTATTGTTATTTTTCACGTTATGAACAGAATTTTTAATGCAGAACAAAATTTTATTTGACTAAAATTATTTGATCTAGACATCTTAATAAAAATTCTACACTACTCATTTCATTTAGTTTCATTTATTTTATATTTTTTCCTGCCCATTCCACGTATCTTTTCAGAATGTTTTCTTGAGAGGGAAAATTTCCATCCGTATTCCAATGGCGAAAAAAAGAAAAGCAGTGAAAGTGCTCGGGTCGAGATTTATAATCAAAATTCTATCAATGAAAAAGTTTTTCTTTTACGTTCCGGACGTTCTATTTTGTAGGGAAGAAGGGGGAAAAGAAAAGGGAAAAGTCTCACCGTCTTCTCTCGGAGACTTTCCTCTTTCCCCAAAATTTGAAGTACGTATACATATATATCGCTTTTCTTGAAGTTCACAGCGACATGCAAAAATTTAAATGAAAATCCCTTTCTTAGCAAACAAACAGGGAAAAATAAATATAAAAAGGAAAATAAATAAGTTGAACTGAAAATGAGAAACATTTTATTTTCATGTTTATGGTGGAAGTTTTAGAAGATGCCATTTATTGAACTGAAATGCTTGATTTATTTATTTATGTTCGAAAGTTCTTATTATTATTTATTTTAGTTGTAACAGGACATCGAATTTGTTATAAAGATTTTGCCCAAGTTTGTGTCATGGCTTACAGTTTATTGCTAAAATTATTAGAATTTCAGATAATCTTTTTTAACTTTATGAATGTCTTTTATATTTATTAGTTGTACAATGATTTAAATAATTTAATATGAAATAAGTGCTAGCAATATACATTTAGTCCTTCAACGGAGTCATTAATGATTCGAATATGGACTAATTTCCAGTTCATAAATGTGCTTTTAGTTATATTAAATGAAATTAACATGTGTTACCAAATTTTTGATGGAATTTCTCATTAGCGAATATCTTATAATCACGGAATTTAATTTTGAAATTCTATGTTATTTAATATTATATTTTGATGTTTACATCACGTAAAATGATCTAGATTTAAAACTTTAATTAAATTTTGTGATAATATATTATTAAATTTACATTACATAAGATAATTTTGATTTCAGATTTTAATTAAGCTATTTTTATAGTAAGATAATTGCTAAATGTTATGTTTAATTGCGTAGAACTTTTCTAGATATTGAAAAGTAAATAGATTTTTCACACAAAACATCTTAGATGTTATGCTCCTTTCCTTCTGGTATTATCGGTTAGTGTTTTAGAGCCATAATTTTTGTCAAGGATAATGTGAAACTATTTTGAGTATTATTTTATTCAAAAGGAGTTTTAACTTTCATAAAATTTTAAATTATCATTTTTTAGAAAAATATTTTAAATTTTGTTGTTACTCATGATACTTGGGCAAACCAAGCTTGCTATACCGTTTGTTCTGCGAATTCAGGTCAGTAGGGTGCGCCTATCGCAACACGGACGTGAAAGTACGACTTTGTTCTAAACTAATCCGCTAGATGGCACCACCAGAAGACCCATTCCCTCAATTTTGACATTGATCTGAAGAGAGAAGAAATTTTCTCCAGACCATTACACCTATGGTAACTGCTCAACGACTGATCACATGACTTTCGATTTCATAGATTTAACGAGCACGTATATCGCATGTACTCAGTGGGTCTTTTGCGGCATTGGGAATCGAATCTGCCCTTCCGGACTGAAGAGCGATGCCTTAACCACTAGGCTACCATGGCCGAAATTTCGAAACTGAAATAATTTCATTATTACCTTTTTCTGCAGTTTCGTGTAAATTTTTTTTCATTTTTTTATTTTAATCTTTTCATATTTTTATGTTTGTAAAGTTGTAACATGTACCTAAAATAATTAAGTTTGCTTGTTTAAAAACACTTATGTTGGCATAATTCTTGGATTATACCTTTCTTTAAAATAGACTGCACCCATTTTCATTTTAGAAGTGAAATAGACAAAAGAAGTAGAGGTGCAATTAGTTGGTCTAACAATGACCATAGATGAATGGACAAATTCTCCCGGAGTATAAGAAAATCCAATAAATCTTTAAGCCAATCTAGAGCGCTGATTGGCAGGTCCCATCTTGCCTCCAGCCAATTACGCAATCAAGAATAAAGGAAGCGAGAACAGTCTTCGGAGACCTACTCAAACAAACAATGCTTGTCATTTCCAATATCTGTGCAAGGTGTTTAGACAAGCGAATATACTAATTGTATTCCAGAAAAAATATTCCATCCAGTCAAGCCGAAATCCTTTCAAATTGTCGTCTGCTTCGGCACCTTGATGCCAACCGATTGTACACAAAAAAAGAAATACATTTTGACATCCGTCCCGAAATGCTTTACATGCTTGGGTAGTGCTCTTTAGTTCCTTGTGGACTTAGGGGGCTCATTGTTTTTTCCATTCTCTGTTGACGAAGTGCTTCTAATGCCGCCCCTCCCACACAACAGCCCTTTCTTTTCATTTTTTCTCAGATATCGGGAAAAAAAAATAGATTGCAGAATTTTTTTTTCTTCTTCCAAACGATTGATAAAAACTTTAAAATGGCCCCACATCAATGGAGAAAAACGAAGGGAAATGAGAAAACGCTAAATTTTTTTTTCTTTACCCCTACAGCGGATGAGATTTTCCGATAAAAGTTTGTTAATATTGAATTTTAATTTTGTAAATTAATTTTATCTAAGCTATAAAAAAAAATTGAGCTTTGTACTAAATGGAAAGGTACAGATGCAAACGATCGTAATAAAGTTTTGGGATAATTATCATTTTAATTTTCAATTAAGTATTTTTCGTCAATAAAAGAGTTATCTGAAACCATTTTTTTTTTCATTTCAGCGTAATCCACGATAGTATTTTTTTTTATCATAGCATTATGAGAGTAGCAAGTATATTGAAACAGAGTTTTTTTTTATCCCCTGTTCATTTTCAATAATCAGCAAATTCTAGCATAATAATGCGATAGCTTAATTAGAGAAATGAACCAGCTTAGTAATTATTTTATTTTACTTTTGTCGCAACTTATTTCACGGATCTTTTGGTAATCACGGGCATGATTTCCAGCGAATGCTAAGATCGCTTATTTCAGATTAGTTTACGGCAAATTTAAATTATGTGGATTAAAGCGGCTTAAAAAAAAAGCTTGTTCAAATAACATTATACAAGACGCTGATTGAAAATTCGATTTAAAACAAATTATTTTATTCTTTAAAAACGATCTTATAGTTTAGCTATACAAATGTAGTAGAAAGTAATAGAAAATAAAAATAAAAAATATTATTCTTAAAGTAATATAAGCAATAAAAATGTAATGCAGATTTTTGTTTTAAGGTAACAAAACTATCTCTAATTAACCAAATATACAGAAAATATATAATCAATGGAAACACTAATAAATATGCATTAGATTTAAACGTTTGTCTATATAGCTGTTGTGCCGACGTATATTATAAATATTAATATATAGGAGTTATTATTTATTTATTATGAATTTTGAATTGTTATGTTCTATCGATAATCATAAATTTTGTTGCAAATTAAATCATCTATGTGAAATGATAAATGTATAGTGGTAAAACAAGTAATTAATCCAGTCATATATAGCCATTAAAGGGCGCTGTTCATCAGTGAACGTGAATCTTTTTCTTCTTCTGCACATGCGCAAGTCTTTTTACACAAATTAAAGAACCCAAATCTCAAGTACAATTGTAGTTACGTTATTCACCGATAGATGCTGTAGTTGTAGATTTGCTCTGTCTCAGACTGTTAAAATGATTTAAATCTGAAATTCTAAGCGATATTTTAAGTATGTTTTTGTCTATCGAATAAAAGACATCGGATAAAATGTAAAAGTTTAAACAAAAATTATAAATCGAAATTTTTTTTGTCAGCAATAGCAGCTGGATTATCTGTTTATTCCTAGGAATTCTGTTCCCAATGGATTACTTTGTTGCTTACAATAAAAAAGTGTGAATATTCTGATTTTTTTATGCGTTTAATGTATTACAGGGGGATAACAGTAATGTTTGAACATAATTTTCGGCTTAAAATTGGAAACAGAAAAGATATATTCCTGCTAGAAGATGAAAAAAAGGAAAAGAAAAAGCTTCAACCATTTTAAATCATGCAGATGGCTGGTTGACTATCCGAAAAAGCGTCGTTCTTTGATTTCATGTTCTCTCATTTTGTCTGTTTAATGTACCACGCATTACAATCTGTACCGGTACAAAAAATGTCCCTGCTTAATCCTGCTGCGACAAATCGAAGTGTAAAGAACTTCCAATATCTGTGAATAGTTTATTTTTTTTATACATATACGCATTCTCACTTTAAGAAATTCTCGCTACAATGTTTTTATTCAGTTCACTTCATTTCACCTCCCCTCTTTAATGCACTCGTAGCCTCATTCCGGTTGTCACCTGTTGAGTTCGTCGCCAATATTTAACTTCTTCCCGGCTTCTATTTGAAGGAAAGAGAAGAAAAAAATGGCAAAATAATAGGAGGAGGGTATAAAGGCGGTGGACGCTAGACTGAGTCCATTTTGGCCCAGTGGGGTGGAATTTTATCTGTTTTTTTGTCATGCTAAACATCTTCAATGAAGTAGGGGCGATGATAGCCTCTTGAAAGAAGCTTCAAGTTACCTTAAAAAAAGTGGGGTAGTTCTTTACTGAGTACCCTATTATGATGCCGCACGGACAGAATACCGTGTTGATTTTTTATGAGCTTATTTTCGACGATTTTCCGCAAACGAGTCATGACGTTGGCATTGGGATTACGCAACTTCTGTTGGAAAGAATCCGAAGTGGATTAACTATCCGAAATTGCTTAATGAATGTAAAGAAATATCTATAAGAGTTATGATTTATCTTAAATTACGAATTTAACTGCATCCGTGCAATCGAACTAGGAAAAAAATTACAATGTTAACTTCACAAAGTACAGACGAATTTCCTATCAATACAGTTGCTGTATTGTGCATACAATGCAAAATATAGTCAGTGTATGTTACAGTAAAATATGTCACTCAAAGCCAAATTGCAATACAGCGAACAAGTTTTAACATGCTCTGAATTTCGATTTATAAGGCTCGATTGCACTATATTTTAATGGGCTCTAAGAGAAATATTTATTGTAATAGTATTCATTATCCTTGATTAAAATATATTTCTTAAAATTTAAATAACACAATTTCATGGTTTTGGAGAAAATTCTAAATGAATTATCATACAGTCATTTTTCTTTTGTTTTGTTTTAATCATTGTAATCTTTTTTTTTTTCAAATGTAACTGTTATTTACAAAAATTGTTAGAGTCTTACAATTTTTCTCTTTCAAAGAATATATACATTCATTTTATATCAAATATATAAACAATTCTAACTGTTTTTTTGTGAGTAATTTAAAGATTTGTATATATGCTTTAAATAAACAATTCCCGTAAAGTAATGCTTTGTGCATGTCTAGAAAAAGAGTTTTATTTTTCTTCCGATCTATTCTTTAAGAAGAGTGCGTATGTTTTAAAACTAAATATTTTACATATTTTTACCTAAAATGGAAAAATATATATTGCTCTCTTATGTGAATAATCTTCACATTTTATGTAAGTTACTAACAAGCATTTGCCCTCAGTCTTAAAGAGAATATTCTTATTCAATATTTTTTTCTTCTAAAGAAAGAATTATATGTTTTCCTAACAAATTGAATACATATTTCCTCTTATGTGAGTAACTTGTTTTTTATGTGTTTAATTATGTCTCATCCTAAATATTCCTTATGTTTTCATCCTAAATATTTGTAGTATTTTGCATTTAAAATGTAATATATATAGTTCTCCTATATCAGCAACTCTTGACTTCTTATGTAAATAATTTATAAACATTCGGAATAAAATATTTTATGTTATTTTTACAATATTATGCTTTTTACAAGACAATATATTTTTTCTTCTGTAGGAAGAAACGCATATTTCCGTATTTAATATATAAAATATATTTTGTCTTATGTCAGTACCTTGTGTGTGTATATGCTATTTTCCCAATTTCTTTTATGTGAATAATTTAATGTATTTGCATACAATTTTTTAAGTTTAAAATTCTTTTCCGGAATGATTTTTTTTTAAACTGTGCTTTTTAGATATCTTTTTTTCAAGCGAATATTATATACGAGTAAGTTTCTGATATTAAATAAAAATTCGTACAAGTCTTTTTCTTTCCCCCTCCTCAGTGATTTAAATATTTGAATATAGTTCATAATGCAAAAATCGTTTCAGAATAATTTAGTTTGATGCTTGAAAAATTCCCATCCCACAGTCACAGTCACAGATATTTTCCGAGTATAATGTAAAATGCATTCTTTAGTATCTTATATGATTCGTACTTTTTATGTAAGTAATTCAAACATTTGCTTATACGTTTTTAATAGAAATTTTCTTTCGGAACAGTATTTGAAATAAATATTTTTTCTTTTTAACCATTAAAAAAGTTGTTGTTTCTTTCGTTCCAGTTGAGATTATGATTATGATTATTTTATTATAATTCTCATTGGTTTAAAGTATCCATGACGTCACATAACATTTCATCTACACCACACATCGTATTAAGACGGTGTCGTAAATCCCACTTGTTCATGAATTTACTGCCTGACTTCAAATCGCATTCTTCGATTGGTTGCAAACAAGGCGTAGTTCCACATCGAATGTCTGAATGTTGTCGGCGACGAGAAAAATGCATTAATGATTTTTTTCCCAGTAATAAAGATGTATTTTTTTAATTATAATTTTTTTCGTTTGTAAAAGTTTTCAAAATCATGAAAATTAGCTGTTGTAAATAATTTGTTTTCAAATCTTTAGTTATATTGCTTCTGATATTGAACACGTTGAAAATATAACTGAAAAAGAGCAAATATAGAAAAAGACAAGACGATCCACATTATGGTTAGTTTAAATCTGCAAAGACAATTAAAATTTTTAACCCTTTAAAAAAAAGCAATCTATATAGATAATTTCTCCATTTTAGATGAAAGACATTTACTTTCATTCTTATAAATAATTTAAGTATTGATTCATAAGATATAAAGTTAAAATTCATTATTAAAGATAAAACATTTTATTCAAATGGTTTTAAAAGAGTTTTATCGTCTTAACGAATAAATTAGTACCTGCCATGGAAGTAAATTAATCCTCTACAGTAATATTCATCTCATATCAATTAGAATGCTTGAAAAATACAACTGTAATATATTGCAATTTTATCATCAATTAAAAAGCAGATATCTAATTTGGAAAGATATTTTTCAAAAACAGAGTGTCGTAACAAGTAAATTAAAATAAGAAACATCTTACGCTCCCTTATCATGCTTTGTATCTTGTTTTCAAGTATTCATATTTCTTTTTTCAACCTTCTTGAGAAAAATATGAAGAAATATTAAGTCGTTGGTCTTCTTTTTTAGTTCTTGGAGAATGGCAGCTAATGTAACAAATGTCCAACATAATCAAGCAACTAATTTCGACAAGGACTGGTACCTAGTGATAAAAAAAAAAAAAGAAACTAATCACTCGCCATATTTCAAACTCAACTTCCTTGATAGTATGATTGCCTATTAACTTTCAACGCTCCAGACATCACAGCGTGTCATTAAATCACCATGAATCAAAGTTCGAGAGCATCTTCTCGGTGCTCGAACCAACCTCCCGCTGCCAGATCGAAATATATATCACGACCGAGCCCTGTCTCGGTTTTCGGATCCTGGAAGGGACCCAGCCTTCTGCGGGTCCCGGCACCCAGGGGGTCCTCGGTGGAAAAGATAGACTGCTGACTATCTCTCTCGATGCATGGGAAACTGCTGCAGTAGTTGCAATTGACCCCTCATGGCGTCGGCTGCTGAAGTTGCATATTAACGAAGGCCCAAGTTAGATCGCAGATTTATTGCCGCGTGTTCACATAGGAAACCCCTTTTCGAATAAATAATTGTGATTTGGATTGGGATGTAAAATATGCCGGAGTGCTTCGATCTTTTTATCATTGTAATGAGGCAGCTGGAGAAATGAATAGGCCGCCTTGCTTTTGCTGATGCTTCCTGTGTTATTTTTTCGGCTGGGCGTGGTTGCATGGTGGTGATGAAGAAGCAATTCCTCGCCAACGTCGATGTTTATTCATCGTTTTCTATCATTTTCGAACACCCTTTGCACAGAAATGGAATAAATCAGCAATTGTGAAAGCCCGCTTCATACATATAAACCATAGGTGTATCAAAAAGTTTTATCATCAAACCAATCCTTTCTTTATTTTCCCGTTAGAATAACTTTTTGTTTAATTTTTTTTTTTGGTGGTAGGGGAGTTCAGGGTTATAAAAAAAATGAACTCCGAAATTTCAAATCTTTTTTATGTATTGAAATAATGAAAACAATGGTAAAGAAAACCATCAAATGTTGCTTTAGATCGAATAATTATTTCAAATATTTCATTTCTTTGAATAACACAAATTAAAAATAGTGAAATTTATTATTTAGAATATTGAATTACGACATATTTCAATAAATTTTATAATCATTTTTGTTTATTTTTATCTTTTATAAATTTAATTACTTTATCTCTTAATATTAATTTATCTATTTACAAGTTAATTAATAAATTTAATAAATTATTTATTAAAATTATTATTCTTTTTAAGTTTGTAACTTTGCCCAAGAGATGTAGTAGGCCTTTTCTCTGCGATCGTTTTTTTATGGATTCCATAGATCTTCTAGCAATTCATGATTCTTGAAGATCGTGGGATATTAGATCAGATTCTAGGAAATTTACGAATTATCCCATCTCGTGCCTTCACTAGTTATTTAAATCTAACGTTTTTTTTTTAGTTTCTATACGGCTATATTGGATATATAGGGAAATTAAGAAGGTCTTTTCAATGTTAGATAGGATATTTGTTTACTATTAAAAAAAAAACGAATAAAACCCTCACAGAAAAGCTATATTAATACAATCCAATTCTTCAAATATTTTTGTTCACTGCGTATGAAAAGCGTTTAGCTTTACTATCTTCCGTTTCCAAATCACAAAGCATACTTAAAAATTCCTATTTATAATCCAAGAATGTTTTTCAAAATAGAAAATAATATATTTTTCTATTTTGTTTACGTTAATACCACCGTAGTCATAGAAAATGTGTATTTATTTGGACAAAACACTTATTTTTAAAGCAAATGTTAAATCGGACACAGGGCAGTTTAAATTTTCACTAATTTCGCTGAATCAGCTAATATCGTTTTTATTTTCGAAGTGATGCATATTAAAGCTTTTATATATATACAATTTTTTTTCCAACATGCTGTTGCATACGTAGAAATAGTTTGCTTTGCTATAGAAAGGTAAAACAAATATAATTAATTTTTAGATTTTTAGTACTTTTTTTGTTATGAAAATACACTTTGCTGTACTATAATTCGCACTGGAATATTATAAGTTCATAAAATTATTTTCTCTTTTCTGACGGACCTTAATGTTTCTGTTTACACACTGCTGAAGATTCTGCTGTAATTTATTTGTTTGTTTTACAGAAAGCCGGTCTATTTTTTTTTCTTTCTCTGCGTTAAATTAGGACCCGCCAACAATTTATGGGCCCAACGGAGTATGAACAATTTGCGGGCTTGAGTCTAAACAAACAGCTGTAACGGATGAAAATAAAAAAATACAACCAAGATATTAAATATTTTTCTAAGATAACTGTTAAAAAAACGTATAAACAATTGCGAAAATGCCTATTCTTATAAAAATATATGTTCGGTGAAATTTTAAGTTGAAATGTTTTTGTTTGGAGGAAATGGATAAAATAAGTTTTTTCTACAATCTTTTAGGTGCAACCACGAATACACCTGAATTAATCTAAAACCAAGTAATTTTCTTTTTGTTTACAAACGAAGCAAATTTTTACTTTTAAAATATTCATATTATTTCTTTTAATTTTCTTAGGAACTTTTTATCATGATTGATTATTACGTATTCGTTAAAATAAAATAATATGAATTTTTTTTATTTCCGTATTTTAATCTTTATCTAAAATATAAAGGAAAGTATTTTATTTCTTTATATTTTTACCGAAAAAAATGCTGAATGACTTAGCAGTTTATTATCTTGACGATATTTAATACTCATTTAATAGAGTGTATAGAAAAAGCGATTTTTTAATATTTAACGATTCTTTATATCCAAAAATTTATTTTTTTATTTAAATTAAAAATTTTAATATTTTTTCTGTATTTATTTGATTGTTTTCAGTATACCTCTTTATGTCTCAAAAAAAAAAATTAAGATACTGTTGCCAGTAAAATTTTGTAATATAAAATAAAATAAATGCATAGAGCACTTGTTAAGGAGCCTGTTGCCTGAAATGATGTGCCCCGTGCTCAGATTTTGTGTGCTAAGTCTCATTAGATATTCACCAAAAAAAAAAAAAAAAAGAACAAATCTCTCTATATAGAATCCATATACCATTTGAAGTTTACATTTATTTATTTTTTGTATTTGCTGTCAAATTATTATAATGTCGCCAATTTTTATTTGAGTCGAATTTTAGCGTGTTCTCATTTTAACCAAAATCTAGAAAATTGATAATTACATTTTATTTATGACTTTTACTCTGATAGTCATTCATTTAGACGCAATCTTAGAATAAAAACAGTTATGCATATACACAATAAAAAATATAATTTGCTAGATGTATTATTTTCTTGTAAATATATAAAAATATATGTTGTTTTAATCCATATTGAATGTTTTATTTTATCGTTTGCTAATTTCAAATATTTATTCTTGAAAGTTCTTATATATATATATATATATATATATATATATATATATATATATATATATATATATATATATATATATATATATATATATATATATATATATATATATATATATATATATAATATTGCATATTACAATGTCAATCTATTTTAATATCGGGAAGATTTTGTATGACGAACTTAAGACTGGATTCATTTCGAACAAAATTTAGAATATTAATTATCATTTTTATTCATGAATTTTAAAATCATGGCCATAATATTTTTTCAGAAATTATTTGAATAAAAATAATTACGCGCGTATAACTATTAATAAATGACCAGTTATATATATATATATATATATATATATATATATATATATATATATATATATATATATATATATATATATATATATATATATATATGGCGTAAAATTTCTCTTAGAGATAAGAATTATTGGTTTTGTTTTTTTGTTCATGTCGAATAACCTCTATTTTATCGTTTGATTATTTATGTGTGTAAAGTTCATTTTTTTTCATATCAATAGTTTAAATTGTACACACTTTTGTTATTTTTAATTAATTATATAATAGTAAAATAAAAACAAATTCATTGTTTTCATTTGAATTTTGAAAATTTTGTAAATGAAAACATTTTTGTATGTTAATTGCTCAACTTTTAAATAATTTATTTAAATCTACAAAAGATTCAACTGGAATTTTTTCCTGCATCAGTCTGAAATTAGATCTTGTTTCGTTCCATTTTTATTGCAGTTTGCGAAAGATTTATTTGTTGAAATATCAAATTCACTATTGCAGTAATCATGCATTAGTCTTAACCTTGTAATTAGAATTTACATTATCTTGGCAGACAAAACTACTGACTGGAATAACTGGCTTTCGTTCTATGTTTTACATTTATGGCTAACCTAATCAAATCTTGAACTAATACTCTTAATTCGTTTAATATTCATAAACCCGAAACAAAACGTTTATTTCTGTTTTATCGTGATTTTTCGAACAATAATCGTGCAGTCGCTTTATTAGTCGACCCAGTTTGATGAGTTTCAAAAAAATGGGGGGGGGGTTCTCGAAGTTAATTTCGGGCTTCGTGCAGATATGCATGAAGCCTCCGGTTAAAAGGAGGGGCTCTGTTGCCAGCACAAGGAAAACTTCATTTTCTGTTTCAGTTGAAGAAAATTTGAATCTTAATTGTTCTAAGTTATACCTTTGCCTATGCTATGAATCTAAATTAAAAAAATATCACTGTTGCATTTGTTTAACTTTATTACATGAACTTTAGTTTTACAGACGTCCTAAAATTGCTAATAATCAATAGATTACCGAAATCCATCCAATTATTCCTTCGATTAAAGTTTCAAGCAATTTTATTATGTATAGAATATATTAAGAATTGTATATTATAAAATAACGTTACATAAATAATAGGTGTCCAAGTCATTCAGCGTTTAATATGTAAAAAAATGCTTAATATTTTTTATTTGATGATTTGGAAAATTTTATGCTATTATTTTATACACTTTACATAAATTGAAAAGTGAATTATATATATATATATATATATATATATATATATATATATATATATATATATATATATATATATATATATATATATTAGAAAACAATCCTTCTTAAGCTATAAATTAGTGTAGTATAAAAATTAAAAAAAAACTTTTTAAAAATTTTTTTTCATAAAACTCTTATTAAATTATAGAAAAATTAATTTTTTTAAAGGGGTATATGTTAAGATTTTTTTCTTTATAAATTTTATTTACAATTTTACATTAACATTGAAATACTATGAAAGAAATACATATTAAATTATTTCAGTTTATTTAATTATATAAGTGGGAAAAATATAAATGTATCTTCTTTATCTAGTTTTTTTATGGTTTTTTAATTTAAATGATTTAATTTTATTATAATACGATTAATGTAGTCAATATATTAAATGTTCGCAAATAATCATAAGCATATTTATGTTAAATATTCACGCAGAATCACAAATAAATTCCTTAATATTCAAGAGAATTTTTAAGGGAATGTATTAAATATTCACTTAAAAAATCTATTGTAAAGTTGAATCACAATTACATTCCAACATAAAACACAACTTTATTATCGTTTGCAACATTGTAGCATCGGAACTTTCTGGTTGTAAACTGTCAAATTCTCCCTGATGGAATCAGTTACTCGGAAATGTGTGCTATCCATCTTGTTCCGAAAGTGAATGGGGGAGGGGGCTATATTTATAAATTATTTCTCACCCATTTTTCCAAGAGTAAAAAAAAGTACTCCATACAATCCCTTTTTCACTCATGTGAGTTATGAGGGCAATCCCAACTTTGAGCAATTTTTATCGGTTAACACCTAAAAAGTTCTTAAAGCTTGTCCTGCTGAGAGAATTCTTTGATTTTTCATGACCTCAAAGAATCTATTAATTCTGTTCTAGCTATTGAGACGTAATCCTGACACATTTGCTTTTTGGTTTTGTATTTTTTTTTATTATTATTTTTTAAGTAACAAACTTTTTCGCGCGAATATCGACCGGCTATCAGTTCTCTTTACTTCCTTGCAAACGATAGAAAAAGAAAACAAAAAAAGTAGATGGGTTTCGAACATTTTTCAATTGCTGTCGCCTGCCATTTTTTTTTTTTTTTAGCTTCGCGTTAGCTGCTGCTTCTCTATCATTCATCTTAGAGAATAGTCTGAAAAAAATATAGAAGGATCTTTCTTTTCTTTTGAGAATTTTTCTTTCTCACAAGCCTATGCTACAGGCCTAGTCTATCTTGAGCAATCGATGAAAAGCTCTCTTCATCGATTGACAGACATATCGACGTAAGAATGACATTAAAGTCTGAATGTTCAAGTAACCGCGTGGAGCAAAAGTTTTGACAATCGGTTTGGCAATGGGGAAGGCCCTGGCGAGAAAGTAGGGATGGGAAGAAATACCTGTAACAAGTATTTTGTAATCAGTATTTGAATGTAACAACCTGTAATCAGTACATTTTCTTCCAAATACTCAGTACTTCCAGTAACAAAGTCAGCGCGAGTTCGAGTATTCTCAGACAGTTGCAGGTACAATGTACTTGACCAGTACGTGGCTGTTACAAAGTAATGAGCGAGTACGTACTTGTTACAAAGTAACAAGCAAGTACGTGAGTACGTGCTTGTTACAAAGTAACAAGCAAGTACGTGCGTACGTGGTTGTTACAAAGTAACAAGCAAGTACGTGTGTACGTGGTTGTTACAAAGTAACAAGCAAGTACGTGTGTACGTGGTTGTTACAAAGTAACAAGCAAGTACGTGTGTACGTGGTTGTTACAAAGTAATAAGCAAGTACGTGGTTGTTACAAAGTAATAAGTGTACTTAATTGAATGTAACAAGTACAGAAGAGCCAATGAAAGAGCGAGTACAAGTAACAATGTCATCGATATATCGATACACACGGACGAATTAGGAGATTGTGTCAGGATTTGGGAAATCTCTTCCCATGATAGGAAGGGTGGCTGGGTGGGTAGGAGAAGAGAAATGAGATGCTGGTTTAACTGGAAAATAGAAGATTGATTCTTGGGAATTAGAAAATCTCTTTGGGCTGAAGCAACACCCCCTAGAGATGCATGTATTTTAGGAGAGGGTGTTGGCTGGAGAGGGTACATAATGAATTTCTATTGCGAAAATGAAGAAAAAAAGCAAGTTCATTTGTTTCGTGTTTGTTAATAAAATAAATGAGTTGGGAAAATCAATAATCGTAGCACATTTATTTAATGGTTGTACTTCTGTTTTAAATATGTCACTTTTTAATATAAGAAAAAAGCCTGATATTCTTGTTATATATTATTCCATATTTATTGACTTATTTTTCTCATTATTTTTTAACTTTTAATTAATTTTAATTAAATTTTTTAAATCTGATCATTGTTTCCAAAATTACTCTATTGGCTTGAACAAAAAGTGAATGGAATTTTTTTTACTATATTTTTGTTTTAAAGATAATTTTTAAAAAAATATTTCTAAAAGTAATTAAATATTTTTTACTTTAACAATTTTTTCTCTTCAAAAATATTTTTACCATTAAAAATTAGGTAGTTATATAATCAAAAAAATTGCTGTTCTGAAAATGAGAAAATAAAATTGGGGGAAATTGTTCACGTAAATAAAAATGCATATTTTCAATTCGTATTTAAAATTTAAAATGGTATAATTGGGGGATGATTTTCGGAAACAAGAAAAGAAATATGAAAATAATTAATAACACTGAATTCTGAGAATTTTCTAGAACTTTTTGTATTTCAAATATTGAATTTTACTCTTTAATGTAAGTACCTGTTAAAAAATAAAAAAACATTCGCTCATTATTCATAATGAGCTACATTTAAGCAAATTAATTAAGATGTGTTATATTAAGTAGTTTTATAGCAAACTTAAATTTCGTTTAGAGTTTTAATCAGAAAATACGTATTTCTAGCTTATCTCAAAATAATATAACTGGGAATCAAGTATCTAAATTAAAATGTACGCCAGCACATTAGGTTTAGAAAAATTACCTTTATTTTTATAAAACCAAGTTTTCAGTTCAGATTTATGTAGGTAAATTCAGTTTAAATCATAAAAAAAAATTACTTTTTGCATAAATTTCTGCACAAATATAATATAATTCTATTTAAATAAATGAACCGAAATTTATCACAACATAATTTAAAAAATCATAAGAATGAGAATATTGCCTAATATGCTACAATTTTTCTTGAAAATGTGCCAGTAATATATATATATATATATATATATATATATATATATATATATATATATATATATATATATATATATATATATATATTGAAACTACGTAACGTAAACTCTACACCCATTTAGATGACATAAAGCAAACATTTGAATATGTATGTAATGTAATATAATTTAAAGATTTGAAAAAAAATTACGAGATATTTGAATGAATTTATGATAAATCAATTTCCAGATATACTTTCTGGTACCAGAATCAATTTCCAGATATAAAATTGTATAAAATGAATTTTTTTAACTGAAAAAATATTTTGATATAGAATGAACATATTTATTTGAACCTCATTAAATACAAATGTATTTTATTTTGGTTTCCAAATTTTTAAACAAAATATATAAATTAAAACTATTAATATACTTTCATTGTTTTTTTATTATTATGTGCATTTTTGATTATGATTCCATATAAATATATGTACTTTTTATTGTACCATGTTTTAATTTCACTATATTTTACTATGAATATGTAGAATATAAATATATAGAATTTAAAATTTGGGAAAAATTTGTTTTATATTTTTTTACTATACAGTTAATTTTATTCGTATAGTGATAATGTTGGTTGAAACATAATAAAGGTAGTTTATTCATTCTAATTTTGAACTTCAAAATGAAAAAATTTTTTTTTATATAAGTCAACTTTTACTTTTTATCTTTATTTATACCATCATGTGTATTTTTTAAATTACAGTTTGATATAAATAAAATATATGTATTTTAGTTCCTGTATTTTGTATTAAACATTACATTATTTAATATTTTACATTAAAACAACATAAAATTTATAGATAATTGGTGAAACAGTTTTGCAGTTTTTGTAATTTAATGAATTTTTGTGTTACTATAAAAGTTACTTTATGAAAGATGATCATATTCACTTAAAAAGTATTATTACAGTTTTAATTGCAAAGCTACTTTATTTATCCATAAATTAAGATTCAGGAAACTGAAGCAAGATATGTGAGTTAATGCAATTTTTATTTTAGAAAATCTAGTTTATCTATTTTATAAAAATATAAACAAATAAACGCCATTTATAAAATAAATAACTATCTATTAGGTATCAAAAATTTTGCTATAATTGTTTCATTAATGTTTAATAATAGAAAAAAATAAGAAATTTAATTTGATTTTTGTTAAACTAATTGTATATTTCTAAGTAAATTAAAAAAAATCTCTTTGTAATTGATTAATCCTCCCACTTTACGATTCTTTACAAATTATTTGCTAGTTAATTATAAAAATTTATTTATATAATTGGAAAATCTTGCTAAATTAAAACAAAAAATTAAGATGATGATTTGGTTGAAAAATAGAAATTATATTATCACGTCTAATTTAATATATTAATTAACATTGGAAAACTTTGAAAATTACAATCGAATAATTTGAAGATTTACTTAGAACAGCTGAAAATTCTAAAAACAAAAGTAAATAACAAAAGATTAGGATTTTTTATACTGAAAGAAATATATTTATTAAAATATATAAGTTCAAAATTTTTCACAGAAAAACTGTTTGTTGAGGGAATAACTTATATTTAATTGCTTCATAATAAAAATTAAAGTTTTTAAGAAAAACAGAAATTGCTATTATTGAAATGTTGCATTTATTAAAAGAAATATTTTTATAGATTATTACATCAGCTCTTATTTTAACCTTAACTGGATGCTTATTTATAAATGATAATGATTTAAATTAACATTAATTATATTAATTAATTTTATGGAACTATACAAAATGTTATATATTTAATTAATTTTTAATTAATTATTAATTTATTTATTACTAATTTAGTTTTTATCTATTCATAAAACTTGGAAAAATTGTCATTACATTTTAATCCGATAGATGGCAGCACAAAAATTGTAACAAGTACAGAAAGTAATCGGTAAAATACTTGTTACTTTTAAAGTAACTGTACTCAGTACGTACCAAGTACAAGAAAAGTAACAAAGCCCCATCCCTACGAGAAAGTCTGGAAATGTCAGGTTGTCAACTCGATGTGTTACCAGAGCCTTACTTGCGCCAGCTGCCGGCGTTTATGACGCTTTCTGCTATGATAACTCCCTCAAAGGTCTTTGGTCCAAGCAACAGCTTGTAACACCTTTAATTCGTCACACCCAACCACCTATACACCCTTCCTGCAGAAGAAACATTTTCTTTTCCCTAAAACCTAATTCAGTTAAATGCAAAGAAAATCCTCCTTCAGCTTACTTACAGAATTTACTTAAAATCTCTGCACCTAAATTAAACATTTTATGTATAAGAATTATAATAATATTTCTACGTTTAAATTGCAATGATAGTTTAATAAATTAAATATTATTTAAATTTTAAATTAATAACAATTAATTATAGATTAATTTATTATAACCCTAATAATCATATACATTTGAGAGTTTAATTCCTTAAAAATTGAATACCTTTAAATAAAGCTCTTAATAAGATTTTAAATGTTGCTTTTAGGAATTATTTAATATTTCAAACAGACTCATATAGTTGTTATATTGTAGAACCATACCCTTCAAATTAAAAGGCCAAACGTTCAATCCAAGCTTCTAATGAATATCGAGAGTTAGATGTTGTGTTTCACTTCCTGCCTACACATCTATCGGGGGATGGTTGCATGGAAAATTTCCAGGTTTCCTCGTTTGTGATACATAATTTCGGCCTACTATTTATGAAAAGTCTTTCTGAAAGGCAATGTTCAAATATTACAGTGGTTTTAAAGTTATATGTTATCACCACGCCATGTCAAAATATTCACCCGCAAAATTTTAAATTTATTATTTTAATATTAACAAAATACTTTTGTAAAAAAATTTTTATGTTAAAAATCTATAGTTGATTTAAAAAATATCAATTATATTATCATATTGTTAATTAAAATTTTTATAATCAAATGATGCGATTTGAATAATTTAAAAACAAGTAAATATAGTAGCGACAATTTATTAAAAAATATTTGTGTTGATTATATTATGAACAAGTAATTTCAACTTTTCTAAATGAAACCGATAACATAACGCTAATATTCTCTTTTTTTTTTTTTGCATTAAAACATTCCTTTTTTACACAAACACACTTTCCGGAATTAAAATTAAAAAGCTTGGCACTTTTCTCAATCTTCTCTCTCAAAAAAAAAGTTTATAAATTCGGAAGATTTTTTTCTTCCTCTTTTTTTTTCTTTTTTTTTTCTTGTAATAGCTTTTTCTTCAAAGTGGCTTCAAGTTTTTCAGTTTTACTTTGTGATGGAATGAAAACGAAATCGATCTTCGATACAGATATTCAGCTCGTGCCGATTCGATTTCAAATATTTCAAATCGATATAAGTCTCATCGATACGTCACGGGACTAGTTTTTTTCTAATTAAAAGGAAACGGTCGGTCGATTGCACACTTGTAAATACACAGTATGTGGCTTTGTATTTATTAGGTTGATATTTTATTACGATTGATACAGTCATTTTTTTTAACTTCTCATACACACCTTATTTCGATAAATATGCAGTGAGTAGTTTAGTTTAATGGCTTGACAACCATACTGAATTACGCAGCCTTACTCACTAAGTTTTCAAAATGAAAACCAAATGTGTATATATATATATATATATATAATATATATATATATATATATATATATATATATATATATATATATATATATATATAATTCGTATTAGTCAAATAACTATGAAGTTTGTTATCGAATTGGAAATTCCACCTAACTTCCCATTCATGTGATGTTAGCAGCTAGTGAATTCTGATCTTCATTTATTAGAAATGTGTCACTCCCTACCTGTGCTAAGCAGAACGGTTAGCGTTTTGGCCTTCAGATCAGCTGTTAATGGGTACGATTCTCACTCTGGGCGTGATGCTTCTAGTGATTTAGAAAAATCTTTAACCGTAGCCCTCGTTTGAAGCGATCATCGTGGGGAAACAATGACCATACATAAAGTGACGTCATATCATTGTAACATCAAATGATATCATTTGATGTCACAATGATATGTGACGTCACTTTATATATGATATAACTTTATTTTATGATATGACGTCACTTTAAAAATATCAAATGATATATCATTTGATATTTTTAAAACAAAATCACCTTTGTCACTATCATTTATAGCTTGGTGTACTGCATAGATTACTATAAAAAAGAACGCGTCTTGATAAAATTCATAAAGTTACAAGAAAAGTAAGGTAATATAAAATTATAAATAATATTAAAAAAGTATGATATGTTTGAAATATATTTTACCAGCGTATATTTGCGCATAGATGCTTATGAACTTTAATAAAATTTATGTTTAATGGATAGCAAAAAAACGAAGGAATCATGTATTCTTTCCTTCTGAAATAGAGACGAAAATAAAGTTAGTTCTCCCAAGTTAAAATTTCACTCTGATATATTGAAAGCCTGAATTTGTCCTCTGTTATTCACAATTCTTGAAATTCTTTTAGTTAAAAACTGATTTCACAAAAATTAAAAACACAATTCATTTTTCAGCTATCAATTCTCATTCAGATGTTTCATTTTCCCAATTCTTCTCCTACAAATGCCAAAAGATATATGAGAAAAGTATAGACTTTCAATGTACTGAGTGTATGATCGTCTGTCAAAGGAGGGTGGTGATATATGATATATGCTTTCACGGGAATGCTTTGTTTCTGAAACTATAGGAAGTCATATATCATTGTAGGCAGGGGAGCGGATTTGGGCTATTATAGAGTGACCATGGGTCAGTAGAACCGCATCAGAACCCCCAGGTCGTGCTCTCTGTCAGAACAAAAGAGACCCTCAAGTAGTCACCCCACCTATTCCATTCGTTTGTCTTTTTCATGAAAGTCGTTATCGAAATATCTTCCAGGGAACCACCTGATAATGTCCAACTGGGCCCCCACTTGACCACTGCTTTGTTCGTTCTCCACCACACGGAATGAGATCCTTTTTAAAAGCTTTTACAAATTCCGGGGTATTCGGCATTTATTCTCAAAAGAAACAGACACCATTTTGCGATAGAAGTTTGTAAGCAGAAAAGGAATTCTTGAAGCCCCAACAAACGTGAGCGCACCATTCATTTGGACAGTTAAGCTGATTTTGATGAATGTTCTGTGTGACTTTTTCTGCATTTTCCCTCCACTCAAAGTCAATTCCTGTTGAAAAGGAAATTCGGTTTCTTAGTTCAACAAAATATATCCTCGTGCTGAAATTCTTTTATTATTGAAAATACCGTCTTCTTTGAAGAATCTGCAATCAATTTTCTGATGTTTAACAGACTTTTATTTTTTATGCAATTTTGGAGTGAATAATCATAATATTTATCTTTAATAAAAAATATAAGTTTTCCATCTGTTATTTATATAGACATACGCGATGGAGAATCTTATCTGTACCTTAAGTTATCAGGTACTATATTCGATCTGTCTGTAAATTGATCGACTGGATATGCAATCCACCTTTTTAATATGCTAAAATAAAAAATACTTCTTGATTTTTCACGACTTCCGTTTATTAAACTTCTAGATCAAAATAATAATAATAATTAAAAAAATACAGCCAATTATTTTCAACTTCTATACGACGAATCGCATATTCCAATATTCTTTTTTTAAATTAAATATTGCAAAAAAGGGACAATTTACAATATTCGAAGGAAAAAGAAAGATGGCATTTCATTTTTCCAGGAAATATATCCAACACCCCATTGTAAATATGCTAAATGGACATAAAATCAAATGAAAAATGCAATTTAAAAATTGCTGACAAAAAAGAACTTTGAGGTACGTCATTATTTAGTGTCGTATCTTATAGTGCGAAAATCCTATGGTAAAGACGTAGCCTTATGATGCCATCGTATTTTCAGCAATTGCAAGATATGAAAGCCAGGAACTGCATTTAAGTAGGTTTAATTTGGCGATGTTTTGATGGAGCTTGACCGTGAAATATCAAATACTACCAGATTTTGATTAATGCTAAACTTAGCATTAAAAACAACTTACTTAATAAAAAAATAGTTAACACGTTTGATATTTCATTTAATCTAGAATTAAATTTGATATCGGTTTTCCATTCGATAGACCTAAAAAAATAAATTAAAAAGTCATACCAAAAGTTTTTGTTTTTAAAAATAAAATTCTTGTGAAATATACCCTTGTTGTCATTAATTTCAAAGTGGGCGGCTTAAATTAACCCCACTGGACTTTGCAATTCCCTTTTCTCGTGCTTGAAAATAGCTTATTCTTTGAATACTGATATTATTTTGGAATAAATTTTATTTATGAAGTCTGGAATAATGTGTAAAGTTTAATATTCTAATGTCACACACAGCGACTTGATGAAAGGTCTCGACACAATGGCATGACGCAATGCATCGTGATTGGAAGGAAGAAGTTGTGACGCACGGTGGGCGTGGTTTTTTCATTCCGCCCATGTGATTTGCTTTTCAAAGAAAAGGAAATTTTGTCACCTGTCAGCGGAAAGATTCGGACCAGCTAACTATTGATGCAGGTAAAGGAGTAGTGAAAAAAAAAATCTAAGAATGATAACGGCTGAAGTGTCTGTTGCGCCACTATCATCCCAACAGAATACCTTACTTTTCTGGTGTCTGGTTGAAGAGTTGACGTGTTTTTGACATCCAACTAAAAAGCAACAATGACTATTTCAAGCTTTGGGCGATAATAAAGACTTCGCCAGTTACATATTTTTTTCTCTACATATAAAAAGAAAGCAACTCGTAAAATTTATTCAATCAGATTTCTTTTGTGTTTCGTCATCCGGTTCTTCAACACATCTAGTTAAGAAAAGAATAAATGAAACCCGATACTTGAATTAAAACGAGGAAAAAAAAAATGAAATTGGAAATTTATCCCTTTATTTTTCGTACAACTAAAAACTTCGAATTCTGCTCATCATATTATAAACTTAGAAATTTTATTTACAAAAAATTTCTATATATTTATTATTAGTATACCTTAATCTATTTTGTCTTATACATACCATACATATGCATATTTTTACACACATTTAATGATATTTATAACTATTGATTTTTAATATTTATGTGTTTATGGCGTTCTAAGTTAAGTTTATTCGTCACTTTCAATCCACAACCAAAATAACATTTAATTTCTTAAAGTGAAAATAAATCGTAAATGCTCCAAGTTCGATTGGTTTTATAATATTCATAATAATTTAAATATGATACCAACATAAAATTAAAATTACTCATGCTAACATATTGATTAATTGCTTATTATTCATTAATTTAATATATTGGTTTTAAATTGGGATTGAAAATATACAAAATAATTCATTTTATAAATGAAACAGTGAAATCAAAAACAAAGTTTGCGTCGTAGTGATTACTTCAATTTTCTTATCATAACGTATTGTTTTTACTATGAAGTTATTCTCTTGGTTTATTTAAAATAAGAGAGATTTTGTGAAGTACACTAATTCAATGTATGCTTATGATTTATCATGTAATAGGAAATTCTTCATGTAAGGCATAAAATTGTGAAATTTCACTATATTAATTACAAATACAATCGCAGTATAACCTAATATATATATATATATATATATATATATATATATATATATATATATATATATATATATATATATATATATATATATATATATATATATATATAGTTAAAATATTTTCCGTCTTATAATCTATAGCCATTATGTTGTGCAAACAAACGAGAACATATCTTCACTTCTCATTCCAAAGTACTTAGAACAAACACAACATAGCAGACGAGAGTTTTTATCCTAATCATTTAGAATAACAGAACATTCCACAAAAAGTTTCTGCAATTGGAGACGAGGGACATAAACCGCTTGGGAAACGATCTTGTTTTCCGAGAGAGAATTCCTCCCAAAGGGGTCTGGAGAAGATTCAATTTCTTAAAAGAGGCAAAGGTGTACTGACACTTCCGGGAAAGACGTGGGCGCCAGGGTGGTGGTCATTCGAGACATACACACAGACAGCGTGTGGTCACTTAAACGGAGTGGGGGATCATTAGCGAGGGGTTTTTAACGAGGTCCTGTCCGCTTGGCATGATAAAGAGCCTGCACATGTGGTGGAGATCTTTTTTCCAAGGCCTGTGCCGGTGATTAGGGAGATAGAAACTGTCTTTTTAACCTGGATGGTTAAAAAATAATGTTTGGAGGCTCGTGTTTCTTTCTTGGGAAAAGATGGTTGTAAAAAGAAACCGGAACTTGATAAAGATGTCTGACGGAAACCATTTTAAGTACTGCATTAGCGTAAATGGCTTGGAAATGGGTGTATTTATGGAAATGATCCTTGAACAAGTGCATCATAAACAGCGTTGTTTCCCTTTAAATGAGTACAGTGGTTAATCAATGCGAAAATGTGATGCGACAGTTACCAGTTTTTTTAGAAATATTTTGAGAACATTGTATTAAAATAAGGTTTTTATGTGGTCTTTAATCTTAGATAAGTTTTAATAAGACTGTAATTTGAATCTTGTTTAATTCTGAAGAATTTTTGAGCATTTCATAAAAATTATTTTATTTATTTAAGCACTTCATTATAATTTTATACGAAGAAAAACCGACTTACTCTATCGCTCACAGCACAATTTTTTTTTCCCATTTTGTTGCCAAAAATGCTTTAATAGTGTTTAATTTGAAATCGTTTGCGAATATGATTAAATTTAAAAAATACTAAAATCATTGCATTGACATTTGTTATTTGAAATGAGTATCTGTTTTATTTCTTTTTCGTTTGATCGAATTATTTTAGTCAATAAAATGCTAGATATATTTAGTTTAAATGGATTGTTAGCGTTCCTGACTGCGGATAGGGAGGACCTGGGTTTGAATCCCGGCTCGGGCATGGATGTACTTTCGATCTATCCTGTCTTTGTCCTTTCCTTGTATGAATGGGATGTGAATGGTTGCCTACCCTATAAACAGGTACCTATGGCATGTGTGTACTGAGGAAGTCGGACTCCACACCAAAATATGGTTCAGTTGGAAAAGTGGAGCAGCGCACTCTATATTGGCAGCTTAGATGGCACACGACAACAACAACAAATGGTTTGTTTTAACAACCATTTTATTCAAATATGCGCTTAAAAACAATAATGAGAATTCATATAAGAAATAAAAAAGAATACATTATTTTCGTTGCCTCGTTTTTTTGCTTAGCAAAAAATAATAATGAATTGCGTTTTCGTATGATAGTATGAAATTAGTATTTAATAGTGAATTCAATATTTGTAACAAATAAAATTTATAAAAAAAATTTTACACTACAAAAATTTTTACTACTAATAAAATATATGTATTTTATATACATAATGTGTATAAAATGTATTTTTACAGAATTTTAAATACATTATGAATAGAAATAAAAAATATAAATAAAAGCGGAGAAAATATATTATATTGTGTCAAAAATATTATGTTTTAATTTAAACTGTATCTAAGAAATCAAATTAAACTTGACGTGGCTCGCGTGATTGGAGATCGTCTGTTATCTCTCTCATAAATACTGCTTCAATAGCTTGACATTTTTACAAATAGTCTGATTACGTTTGAAACTGCTTTTACAAATGAGTAAGTGATTTTAAATAGTTACGTTTAGTTTTGTAACAAATCATTCACAGTCATTTTTAAAAGAGAAGTTTTAACTGAACTTGTAGATAGGACATACGTAAAAGTCGTTTGTCATTTTCTAGCGAAAGTAAAAATCGTTTGGAGTTAAGAGAAAATTTCTCTCTCTCTCTTTATAAATGAAATTTAAAGTTTAACTGTTTTCTAATTTTTGAATGGCTTACATAAAAAATTATTTAAACTATAAAATATCTCAGAATTTCATATTAGTAAAAAAATATTTCAGTATAGTCATATGCAAAAGTTATTTGTCGCAGAATAACGAAAATAAAAATCGTTTGCAGTAACATATTTCTAGCAGGCTCATTAATTGTTATTATAAATTATGAATTTATTATAAATCCATAAAAAATTTAGTTTTAGAATAAAATACTACAGAATTTCATATTAATGTTAAGATTATATCTTTTAAATTTATTTCTTGACAGTAAAATTTATTGTTTTATATGAGTGATAGATTGTAATTCTCTTTTAAACTGTAATCGTTCGAATATTTATCATTCTCTTTGATATTGTAATAAGGTAGTAGTTATTAAAATTTAAAGAATTGACAGTTTTGTGTAATTTTTAATTCGCATAGATCATTTTATAATTTAACTAACTTCTAACGTTTTTAAAGTTTAGAAGGACAGTCTTCATTAATTTTGGAAATAAAATATTTTTCATTTTTAAATTTGAGGTAACTAAATTAAGTTGAAAAAAATTATTAAAGCTCATTTATAGAGAAATACATCAAAACAGCTCTGTCATTTTTTTTTTGTTAAAATAATATCTCATCATTTTATTTTTGAAATATCTTGCTACTTTTTTTTTAACGTAATCTTGTTACCTCGAATTTTTTTGAATATTTCACTTTTTTCACTCACAATTTCTTAGAGAAATGACTTGATATATGCTTTTCAGTTCGCAAAATGAAAAATAAGAAAATTTTCAGAGCTACTCTATTCAAGCCACAGATTCGCTCATGCGCAGTGGTCGATCCCACCTGAATAAACAAGAATCATTAATTTTCCATCTTTCTCTTTTGCCCATTGCTACTTTTTTTTCTCTCCTCCTTTTCCTTCTTTCTACATCTGCTCTTCCCTCTTTCATTACATTTTCATTTCATTTATTTTTCCCGGGAATTTCGGGCTCACACCCGGGTGTTATGTCAGCTTTTCCCCAAATGCAGTCCACTAACGACATCATTTAATTACTTCGGTTCTGGTTTCGCGCGCGTGTGTGTGTGTGTGAGTGTTCAGGTCTATGTGGAAAGGAGGGTGAAGTGAGGTTGGCTGCAAGGGAAAAAGGGCTCGTAAATAGAATTTTCGGGGGGCTTTCCCAGCTTCCGTTATTTACTTTTTTTTATATAGACTCCCCATACCTTGTCGTACCTTTTCGAAAGCTAAGCAAAGATTGAGTTTGCAAGGTCTGTCTTTGGCTGAGGATGCGGAGAGGGGGCAGCAGAGGGTGGGAGGAGAAGGAATGTAATTTATTTCTCCTTAGTGTGCTGTTTTCACAGATGGAACGACTACGGGTACAGTTAAAGGATAGGGTTTGAAGATCCCGCTTCTGTGAGTAGGAAGATAGTGGGAGATTCTTGCTTGTTATCTTTATTGTTAGCTCTGAATGTTGTTTTTAATAAAGTCGGTCCCGCGTAGAAAATAAATGATCCAGCTATAAATTCTAGCAGTTCCGCTATCTGAAGAGAAGGAGGGGGTTGGAAGAAAAAGTACACGTTTTCTGAGTTAGTGTCACCCGTGAAGTGTGGCATCGTCTCTATTAACTGTGAGAAATAACATCTTTGATTGTGATGGATGGCACAGTTCCGCATTTTGAATAACTACAAATGTTATTATTGGGGTGCATATTTTATGTTAAAATATCATGAAATGAAAAATATTTCGAGTCTAGTAAACTGTATACCACGGATGTTTTATTAATATCAAAATTTATACGCTGTCTTTATATCTAGAATATTTATCTTCTCCTGTTAAAAGCAAAATTTTCTTAAATAAATAATGATAACGCATTTTCTTAGAGCTTATGGAAATCTTGTGGTGGTAAGGCCACGCTCTTTGGTGTTGTTGTTGCACCAACATACTTCCCTGTACCTAATTCTGAGTTGGGCTCTACCAGTTAGATAGAAGAGTCTTCGTGATTTTGAAGCAAGGACCCAGCAGAAGACCCCCATACTTGGCCTGCCACCCTCAGAGGTATCATTTCTCTTGGAGGACATTGCGACCACGCTCAGTTTTAACGTGCCTTTAGTGAACACGATGGATCTTCGGTTAAGCCGGGATTCGAACTAACCAACCAGGCCACCAAGGTCTACGCTCTTTGGTGTAAAAGATTCCTGGTTCGATCACAGCTACTGTTGAACAATGTGATATGAGTGTTGTTTCTGTTTTTTCCACACACGTTTGGTGAGGTGCGGACATAGGAAATTTACTTTTCTGGGACATTATAAATAAGGCCTATTCTTTATGAAAACTCCTCCGGTTATATGAATTGAATGTTCAGGTATTTTATAGACGCCCACACATGATAGCCTATCTGTATCAAAAGAGCTTATAGAATTCATATCATAATAATAACTAATAAAAGAGTCACCATCATTACGATAGTCTGCATTGCATTATACGATTTGTCCATGCAAGTATTATAATTTTGTTAAATAGAATGCCAAATGTATTGTATCGAACCCATAATCATTCAAACATAAAGCAACGCTTTCCTCAATAATGTCTAAAAATAATGTTATCGAAGTAGTGGTTACATAGTGCGAAGACTAAGGCTGTTTTAAAGCATTTTGACATCCATCAGGTAAATTATTTGCTGGGAGTATTTCTCACAGATAGTGGACCATATATACATATCGCAAAACCGGAAAACTTTCAAGCACCCACCCTGCAGATGTGTATACAAAAGGCAAAAGCACATCTTTCATTTTCCGTTATTCAACTGTGGTTAAAGCCAGGATTTTATACTCTGACGATTGCTATCCTATCATTAATCATTAATGAGCTCAAATGAGCATGATAATAATTACTTGATTTTTCTCCAATTATCCACTTCATGTAAAATTAATATTAATAGATTTGCAAATAACGTATAATAAAAATTCCCCTCTAGTAAATTCCTCTTTGATTATATAATTAGTTAAAAGCAATTTATTATTACTAATACAAAGCAATAGATAGAAGAGGAATAATTCCGTCGAAGCATGTTTCTCAGCTAAAACTACTTAATTAAATAATTGTTTTTTGTTAATCTAATTGTTTCGCCTGCTCATAATTAATAAATATAAGAAAATAAAAATGCGTCTCATATATTAACTGGTAATATCTGACACACTGTGGCATTTATCGTATTTAATTTTGATGACAGAATTAAGAGCTCTTCTCTGAATTAATTGAATAATAGTAATAATGCATATGCTAATTTTGCAAAACTAATTAAATCTGTTGTGTTGTTTGGTGTATAAATTGCCCATTCTTTGCGCAAAACGATTCATTTAATTATGTTTTTCTTTTGTGCCTTTAATTTACAACATAGATATTTAAAATAGTTTATACTAATACGTGAAATTCACATTTCTAATGCATTTCAATAAATAATGGAACTTTTACCTTTTGAGAGGAAATTTATAAAGCACTTAAAATTTATTAAGTTTATTTATTATGTGGGTGTATATGACAAACTCTAAATTTTCTAGAATCTATAACGAATCTATTGAGAAGGTACTCGAATTTCGATTAATCTAATAACTTTTTTTTTCAATAATTACGGATTTAGATTAAAAAGATCTATTTTAGACAAGATTGTAAACTATCTGTAGGAATCTAAATTTCTAACCTATTCTAATTTTTCCGTAAAATAAGATAAATACTACGCTAGTATTTCAGATTCGTAAATTCCGACTACTTTGAGAAATTTATTTTAAGAAATTTTATGAGGTTTATTGAGAATTTCGAAAAGTGTTTATTCGAATAAAACTCATAATATAAATATTTAAATATTAGATTTTCTCTTATAAGCTAAATCTAATCTATTTAACAGAATTTATTTTTATTTATTGAATTTGTGAGAAATTTGCAATTTTCTTGAATCAAAACTGGATATCGAAGAAATCATTGAATCTTGGAAATCTAAAAAAATTTAATATTTTTTATAAAGAGTGGATATAATTATTTTAGACTATAAAAGTCTGTATAATATTTAAGATAGTTTTTTCGCTTTATTTATTGGGAATATGATAAATTAAAATTTTATGGCACCCAAACTTTATTTTTTTAAATTTCTCAAGTATGGAAAAATTTAGAAATATTAAAAATTTTTACATAAAAGTAATAGAAATTAGTAAAAAATTACCATATTTTTTTATTAAAAGGTAAATATAAGAACAAAATTTCCTAAATTAACACTTAAAATTTAAAAAAATATATCGATTTAGTATAAAATAAAAATAGAAATATCATTTGGAAGTTACTGATTTTCCTAAGAGAGTGTTAATTTATTTATCATATAAAATATACTTACGCGTATTTGACAACGGATAATTTAACAACTTGAGGTTGTTGTAAAACAATATCGATACTGTTTTAATGAAAAAATGTTTTTATGCCATTCTCGTCTGAAAAAAGAAAATTTGATAACAAAAAAATTAAGTTACCATGATGAAAACTCACCGTATCTCATTGGAAGAACTTCGTTCTTTGGGGTGCAAGATCTCGGGTTCGATTCCAGCCACAATTCAGCAATCAATGTTGCAGTTTTGCTATTTACATGCATATCTGCTGAGGTGAGGTGGTTATTTTACGGATATCTTTATGTACACGTAAATGCGAAAATAAAATGAATAAAGAAAAATGATCTCAGAAGGGATATTTATAGGTTGTGCATATCAAAATGGAAGAACTACATAAACAAATCTATTTGCTGGTAGAAACCTAGCATTCATATCCAACAAGTTATTCAAGGGTTGGGGGTCGAATTAGGGATCTGTCAACGCAAAGAAAATGTTTTAGCATTGAAGCTATGGCATTTATGTGTTCTAAATATATAAAAATTTAATTATTTGCCAATTTACAAAAAATGAATAAATACATTAAGAGGGTTTTTTTTAGCATTTGAGAAAAGATTAGACTTTAATGCAACAGATATTTACATTTTTTCAATTAGATAAAAAAAAATTATATCTTACATATATCATTTTTACTCTCATATAATATCCTTTTATTTTTGTATTTTAATTTACTTTTTTATTAAATTCTTAGTATATTTAACAATATTTTAAAAGATTACGTTTTATCCGTTATAATTTACACTTTTGTGTTTAACTAATGATTCATCTCAAATAAATAAATTCATCTCTCTTAGAACGAAATATATTTATCAATATTTTAATTCAAAAGACTATATTTTACACTTGATAGCAATTTATACTTTGAGTTTAAATATAAATCCAGATTTATTCAGGGAATTTTAATTTCGTTTTCTTTATTCATCATTTTTAAGTTTGTCATTATGAATAAAAATTTTTGTAAGGAAAATGTATATTGTTGTAAATTAACATGACGGAATATTTGTAATGACTATTATCTAAAAACTGCGAATAATAAACGCTGCTGGTTCCAAAATAAATTAGTCTACGATTTTTAATAGCTTAGGTCGAGTGTAGGTCGATGACGATACATTATGAGTAGTGCTATCGATTAAAAGTACACAGCGTTAATTGTTCCCTCTGTCTTTAAAAAAGCCGCATTATCGCGGAGTAATTGACCCAATCTTAAGTGATGATGTCCCTATTCTTCGGAAACCTCAAAGTTTAGAATTTTTTTTCCCCTTTCGTTTTTCCCTTTTTATTTTATTTTTTTTCGCGATAATTACTTTTGTCTTCTAGTTCATTTGCACGAAGAAGAGGTAAAACCCACTTTAATGAGTCTTAACGCTAAGAAAGACAAGAGAGAATTCTTAATTTCTGTTTTCAGTGGTGTGTCTTTTCTCATTCTTTAATTTTTCTTTTTACCCTTTCTGAGAAAAATGTTCTATTTGCTTGTTAATTTGGATTCTTCGTATGCTTAAGGTATATCGTCAAATATTTACTTGGGAATTATGGAGTATCACTGCAGTAGAGGGAGCTGTTTGCCAAGATGTTTACCATTGTCGCGCATTTTTCTGCGCATTTTGGTGACGTGTTTGTTTATTTCCTCATTTCATTTTTCCATCAAATTCTCTAACAAGTATTTAAAATGTCTAAGAAACTGATGTACTGTTTCCATATAATTTTTTAGGTATTAATATTACTTGAGTAGTTTTATTTATTTATATATATTTCTTAATTCTGTAATTGAGTACAAAATAATTTCTGTTTTATTTATTTATTGTTTTGAAAAAGTGAAATGTATTGTAATTTTATTAATCATTTGTGATTTATACCATAAAGTTGAACTTTTTGCTCATTTAAATACGATATTTTTTTAATTTATTCATTGATATTTGTTTATTGTATTTGTGATTATACTGAATTAGTAAAAGAAAATATTTTTATAAGATATTAAACATTTTTGTATATCATTTGAATATCTCCGTTTATTGTATATTTAAAAGACTTCTCTGATAGCTGGTCACTTTCACGCGTCGTAAAGGAACAAGAAAACTCTCAAGTACACACAAGATAAACATTCATGCAAAAATTAAAAATATAAAGTCAGATCTCGCTGTTTAACTGTGACTACAGTCAAACCGTGACTGCAAAAATATCGCTTGCATTTTTTCTTTGGGCGCAGTTGATGCTTATCGAGACACAAGTAATTATGTATTACCATAAAGAATTATCTTATTTAAAAAAAAAACACTTCTGTACTAATATTTTAATAAATCTATTGTATGACTAGAATTACATTATTACAAAGGTTGGAAAAATAATCCTCATAAAATCCCAGTGTTTGTGCGAAATGTAATGTTAGTTTTTCAAAGTTAATATGAAAGCTTTAAAAGCGCTTTTAAATAGAACTTTATGCAGTAAAACTTGAAAACATTTTCAAAACAAGTCACTTTGCTCATTATAATTGATAATAGCAAATTTTATTTCGATTTTTTAAAATGTAACAAAGAATGTAACATTCAGTATACATTTTGGATAAAAATTTTCTATCTGTATTTTATTCGATCTCGATTAACATTTTATTTTCTTGACGGAAAAGACCATCTATAAGCAGAGTGAATTGTACGGTTATTGTTACCAGTGTGTATTATCGTTTATAAAGTGTTAGATACCTTAAAAATGCATAAGTACTTAAAACTGTTTAATTTTTTCCAAAATCACAATGAAAATAAATAATTCTTCTTTTAACATAACAAATAAAAATAAATTCAATTTAGAGGAAGATACTTATGACATTTTGCTGTGTTTAATGATTCATACATCGCCAAATATTGAAACTATGATTTCCAACAAACTTAAAAAACAGATGCTTTTCTTCCAGAAGATTAAAAACACCTGTCTGAATGAAGCCGGCAGTCACGTGACAAACATGAGAGCCGATTCGTCACATTGAAGTAAGGAATGTTACAGAGTATGTAGCTATCCGCAACATGTTATCGTTGAGTTAAGCTAAATCGATCGCTTGCGATTCAGAATAAATTAAGATACATTGCCTCCCTCCATGGCACCAAATCGATTTCGATCCAGGTTGCATTCTTTCGATCAAAGTTTCAGAACCCTCGATTTCTGGAGAATCCGGCGACTAAATTAAACAAAAGGGAAATATCCGAACGTTAGCATACATGGCATCCTATCCC
Organism: Latrodectus hesperus; assembly: GCA_037975125.1. Lineage (NCBI taxonomy): Eukaryota > Metazoa > Arthropoda > Arachnida > Araneae > Theridiidae > Latrodectus > Latrodectus hesperus. The sequence continues at coordinate 26,023,970 of CM075862.1, forward strand.
GATTCCGGGAAAAAGGTCTTTATTAGAAAAGGCATTTTAAAAGTGTACCCATAAGCATGGCTACATGAATCATAAACGAGGACACGTGCCCATCCATCACGGGAGTCCCTGGAGTCGGCGATTGTGCCACGCATACCACCGGGGCCCATGAATTCGGGAAAAGATGCTTTTCTTCTTCCTCCCCACTCTCTCCCGGGTTCGGGGTGGAGGAAGGATAAAGTATTCCGGGATTTATATCCATCTCTCGAGCAAGATCTTCATTTATATTTGTTGGAAAATGAAACAAAACAGTCCACTGAAGAGGGAGGAAGAAAGAGCTCTTCAGGGACTGCAATTTTCAAAAATAGAGATTATGGGGAGTTTGTGGAATATTTTTTTTTTATTTAGAATTTTTTAAGGGAAAAAAAGTAGGGATTGCTCATTGAGATGAGGATAATGAGAGTATGACGTGAGGGTGGTCTCGACTCGAAAGAGACCTGTTGCTATTAATTATATCCGTGATTACTTCTTTCTCAGGTCGGAACGGGAGAGAAATTTTTTCCTGATTATTTTGCTCCCGGAATGGAATGGAACACGCGATTGTTACTCCCCCCCCCTTTTCAATCCCACTCTTCTTGTTCTTTGTCGTGTCATGAATTATTCCCACAGACTTTAGGCGGGTGGTGCAGTGCGCTGAAAAAGAATTACATTTCCTAATAAACCGCATCTTTTTGTATAAATTATGCTGACTGATTCACTGCTTACAATCAAATTGGTGTATGGGAAAAAGAAAATCATTTTTACTGCGTAAAAATTAATTTTATTGGGATAGAATTTTTTAAAAATGTATTTCAATTTTCATTATTATTAGAAGTTAGTCATTTTCTAAAAGTTAATATTATTCTTTTCGAAATAAATTTCAGAGTTTCTTTAGATTTATAAAAAAGCTGTATATGTTGTTAAGGAACCAAGGCTGTATGGACTACCATCCCTGACCGTCTCCCTTTTCATTTCAAAACAAACGAATGCTTTCTTTTTGATCATATTCTTGCTTAACCAATAGCATAAAAAGCACAAATTTCAAATTTATTGCAATTCTTATCTTACTTTAAGTTATTTATGTAGTTGATTAAATTGATTATCAAGGGAACCGGAAAGATAGTGATACTATTTTTCTCATAAAATCGCAAGAAAAATTGTGCTTTAATATATCTTTGATTTACTTAGAAATCTTGTGATTGACAAAATATTTAAGATTTTATATAAAATATAAATGAGTTTATGTATCATAACAACTGCTGTTATTTAAAAAAAATTGCCTTTGATATTGTTATGTATCATAATTGAGGGCTATCTACGCATGATTGCACGAATGATTTTTTTTAAATAAAAACGGTTACAGTTAACTATTAGGTTCGAGAAATGCCATCACACTCCCCATTGAGCCCAGAGGTGGTATATTCTGCTTACAGATTTTTTTCTTAAAACATGGTTGGTTTGAGCTTTTAATTAATTTTTTTGAAAAGATATAGTTTAATAATACATCTAATCTACTCGAAAAATCTCAAATAATACAGTTTTTCTGTCTTATATTAATTAACTTTTCTAATGACACGAATAAAATTTAAAAAATGATGATAATATCATAGCTGTTAAACATCATTTTTAACCTAGTTGAGCGCTTAAGAGAACTGAGGATCGACATCTGCAGAGAAGTCGTTGTTCAAACCATAGTCCACAGTGAATTAAAATAGAGAAAGTTGCTTTATTTTTACCCCTGAAAATTAATAATCGCCAGGATCATGCTGCTTCAGGATTTTCCAGGCGGGGACTTATCACAGAATCAGCCTGCCACGAAAGGACGTAAATCATGTTTGGTACCCGCTTCCAAGTACATATCCCTAGACGCGCGCATCAAGAATGTGACTTCAAAGAAAATTTATTACATTCTCGGGAATGGAGAGCGAGCACCCACCCCCTTTCGACCCTCATCTCATGCCTGGAATCATGGAAGTTTGTTAATTAAGTTTTGATTAGGGAGGCTCTCGCTTCAGTTGAGTTCCTTGGAGACCCTAGCTGAGCACACCATTGCCGAATGGAAACAGCTTCCACAAGAAGAGGATGAATTTATGGCAGATTTACTGGGAAACATTTTTATGTCCTTTTACCTATATCCATCCTATCATCTGTGTTGTGAACATGTTATGTTTAAATGACAGAAACCTCTGAAAAATCTCTCCAAATGTGTCGTCTCCGGTTTTAAAAGGATCTAAATTTACTTGTTATTTTAAAGTTACATGCTTTATTTAGAAGTTTTTGATGATTATATATCTTTCCAAAGTAGTTTTCTCCGTATTTCCTTAAAGTATTAACGATTGGGAATTTCTGGAGTGATAAGAAGCATTTTTCACTTGTCAAAGGTAGGAATTAAAGGTTTATCAAATCTTGGTATCCCATATTGTGGGTAAATATCATATAATAGCATTAGTATGTCTCTACAAGTTATTAAAATGTCTTGCAAAGGCAATGGTTAATATGGAAAAAGAAATAAATCAATATATTTAGATTTAAAGTTGTAGTTTGAATAACGATTATTTGCAGTTTTTATAAAAAACTTTAACTTTACCTTACTTAAAATTAATTTTGAAGTAATAAAAAATATTTTTGACTGAAAGCAAACGGATTCTAAATACATTTGATGAAATTTTTGACTGGGCAATAAATGTTGAAGGAATAATATGTAAAAGAAATATTTAAAATTATTTTATCAAATAAAATAACTGCAATCATGCTTAAATTTTTTTGCATTTAACATAGTTTAGCAAATAATATTTTAATTTATTTACATAATGTTTTAAAATATTTAATCATTATTTTAATAAAATAAAATGTAATGTTTGCATTATTTATGAAAGTACTATTTCAATTTTCATTTAAAAAATTTCTATAAGTCATTTTTTTAAAAATTGTTAAAGCAAACGATATAAAATGAGATATATTTGATAAACGTTTTGACTGGACCGAAAATACTGGTGAAATTATCATCTGAAAAGTGAATATTTCAAACTTATTTTTCAAATAAAGAAAACGATAATCCCGTATAAAAATGTACCCTTTCAAATTTAATTTATTTTCGTAATGTATAATGTATTTCATTTATAATTTTACTCATTTTTTATCGTCTGCAGAATTGTTTTCTTTCCAAATCGTCAGTTTAGTATAAAGATTGAAATTATTTCTATATTTCTCGTTCACTATAACAAGAAAAAAAGAGACAAAAAGGAATGGAAAATGTGTAACGAAAGAAGAGGAAATATGAATAAAAAAAAATAAGCTAGCGATCTCAATTTTTCTCGACAGTATGCTCCGAAGCTCTTAGTTACATCTGCGACTAGGAAAAGCGTTGAATTTTTTTCGTCTGCCGAAACACAGACCTCGGTGCTCGAGTACCCCAGTATTTCTCTACCCAGTTGTGAGCTAAATGCAAGGGACTGATTCCAAATGTAGATAGAAAAACTGTCAGGAATTATTTCGCTACTCCATACTTCTTGAATAATAGCGTAACAGATTTAAGTGAATGCATTATAATTTTGAAATTTGAAATCGAGATTTTTTAATTCCATATTTATTCTAGAAATTATTTATCGTTTTTTTTATTTCGCTTAAAGTAAGCGAATATTTAAAATAAATTAAGATTTATATCTGAATCGCTGAAGAAGTTATTTAAATAATCTTAAAAGGTGTTCCCCCCTCCCCCAAATCAACTGATTGAGTTAAGTAACATGCCTCATTAAAAATTGAGTCTGATAAAACTGTGTCGAATAATTAAAAAAAATTCCAAGGAAATTTTTATCCAGATGTAATCTAGAAAAGTGTCTTGTGTTCTATGACTGTTTGAAATATTGCAAACAATGATTTATTTCTGTGTAGCAAATACCTTAGTAGTTCAAGATTATTGTAAATATTTGAAAATTTGTCACTCTTTACTGTCCCGAAATATTTTTCAGGAATAGTGAACCGCATTTGCGTGTTGCAAAGGAGAAAACCCGTAAAACCCTGCAAGTTTTCTCCCTTGCGACATTCTCTTACTTTCTACATGCGTCCATCGCGACCGACATATATGGAGGATGAAGGCGCGTTACACCCATTTCCAGTTTATCTACAGTATCTTGACTTGAATTTATGACCTTCAGATCCAAAGAGAATGATTCTACCATTCATGGTTAATCGACTATTCTACGGTGAGTCCATTCCTGCTGTATTAAAGGTGTAAAGGTGCATATAGAAAACAGAATTTAACATATACCTTTCATTCTTCAATAATAACTTGAATCGAATGCAGGACCTATTTATTATTCAGGAGACTTTGGTGCTGTTATTAATTTACGATGAGCTTTATCTATGTGCTTTTCTATATTGACTTTCTCAGCAATGATAGAGAAATGATAGAGATGAAATAGTTTTAATCCACCATTGTTGAGGCAAATTGTTTCATTAATTGCTATTTGTTGCTAAAGCGTTCTGACGATACAAAATAAAAATTTATTTTTATATTTTTATCCTTGGAAATGTTCGTGTAATCATTTTTCTTAAATCACAAATTTTAGCTTTGCTATTATCATTAAGTATGCATGCCGATGAGTTAAGAGCTTATTATTTTGAAACAATGTTTTAAAAGGTTCATTTTGTTGTGTAACTTCAGTTCCTTTTAAAGTCAATTATCGCTGGAGACTGGCCGGACCGGTCTTCAGTCTGTAGGCAGTCGGGAGGATAAGAAGGTGTGGAAAAGACTGAACTTAAAAAACGGTTATTAGGGAGATCGAATGACAGCATCCCGTCAAAGTGGCTGACTCTGCATAGTAATGAATCTCAATATGAAAATGGAACTCTGAAAATTTTATCAGAAACAGACCCCAGGGGTGTCGAAGGCCAGGGTACTCCCTTCCTTTTGCTTGACATTCGCTGTAATTTCCAGTCACGTAGGATGGGGTCATCTTAAAAGATGACCGCCCACCCCCGCTGTAAGTCCTCCGGGGCGTGACAGGAAAGCTCGATGTATACAGGCTAGGCCTAGCCGACAGACGGAATTTCTTCTGGGACTGGTCCAAGTTCAAAAGAAGAAAAAAACTATGGTTAATTTAAAAAATATTTTTATGACCGCTAATTTGTGTTACTCATTGATATTCAGCGATCGTTTGAAAGATATCACAAATTGAAGGGAGTTTTCTTCAATTAATCGATGGTCCTCCGCTTCTAATTTTAGTATTTTTTTTTAAAAAAGTAAGCCTTTCTTTTCTTTCATTCGTAATTTTTATTTCATTTTATAGTTTCTATTTTCTTGGCCTTTTTTGGTTATTTTTTAAAATTGTTTAAATATCGTCTGTTTAGGGTATTTTATTTATTCACTTGTTGACATCTTTGATTCTAAGGATTGATTATAACTTACTGATGCATTAGGATAGTATTCTTCGGAATAGAAGTTACCGAATTCGAATCTAGCTACAGTGTAACATCAAGAGATGCACAGTGCATATTAGTTTTCTGTATACACATCTGTCAAAGTGAATGCATGGAAAGTTTCAGGGTTTTCTCCTTTGCCACATTTAAATACGGTCCATTATCTATAAAAAGTTTCACAGAGGAAGGAAAGATGTAGAGGATGTAAAAATTTTTTATAAATATATTAGAATATCTATTAGGCTACGCCCCACCCCTCCCAATTAAAAAAATCCTTACCAGAACAAAAACATTTTTTAAGTTATAGTATTAATTAGAGTTTAATGTCCTTCTATATTGATGAGATATAAGAGTTCTGAGATATGTGTGCTAGCTCAGGTGTAGACTACATCATTCGTCCGTGATTCAAACTGACAAAGTAATGTTTACTTTAATCAATAAAAGCAACCAGCTGAAGTTTGATTTAATAAAAATAACAAACTAAAAAAAATTGTGTATTTGAAATACATGGTTTATTTTATTTTACTTTTAAATTTATTCCTTCTTTACTCAAAGATATATACGTCTAAAATTGTTGAGGAAGTGTTGAAGGCTATATAAACTTAGTTTTATACAGTTTTTTACATTAATTTTAATGAGGGATTTCATTAACAGATAGATAGTTTAAAATTACATATTATAAAGTTAATTTTATGCCAGCTGTAAAAACTTAATTCTACTTCTTATTAATTATATAATTTTGATTTATCTAAATAAAGAAATGAATTAAAGTTTCAGAGTACTATTTTATATTTATATATATATCTTGCTTTAAAACTATTGTTGGTTGGATAACTGCAATGTTTGAAACTTAAATTGCGATGTTTTTTCACTTTTTCTTCCTTTTTTCACTCATTTTATTATTATTATTATTTTTTTTTTTTTCGAAATTACTGAAGGGTGATGAGGAAGTATTCTTATCATCTACCTCTACTTATATATTTTTTTCTGTCCAATCGGAACTTATTCCCTTATCAGAAAAGAAGGGAAAAAAATAGCAAAAAGACACTTTTACAAGTTTAAAACTCATGAATATTAATGCGCATGCCTTTGAGAGCGAAGAATATCACATAATATACACATTTATATTCATAATTACCCTTGAAATAGAAATAAATGTTTTCAAGTTTGACGTTATCTTCCGCGGATCCATAACATACCGCGGAATATAAAGTAACAGTTAAAGGAAGAGTTTCTGACAAATAGTTTTATCTGAAGTGATTCAGAGCAGTACCAGTGATTTTCAACTGCTTAAATCCTCTTATAAGCGCTAATCTTTCATAAATATTCAGATTTAAAATAAATCATTATTTCTAATTTGTGCTATGTTATTGGAAGAGGCTATTGACACACACGAATATTTTAAAATTATTCCTTTTTATTTTTTTCATTTTCATCATTAAATTTACTGTCTGATTGCTTTTTTTAAAAGCAAAATGTGCTTTAAAATATAAATATTTATTCTAAACATCTTTTACAAAATTATGATCCATTAAGTATTACTTGCAAAAATCTGTTCTATTGGGAAATATAATTTAGATTAAAAAAATAAATAAATAAAAATTATCTGTATTTTTTTCATTTTTATTTTTAAAACTTTTTACTAAGGTGCTTTCCACAATATTTTTGTACTATTCATTATTTTCCAGCAAAATATAATTCAAATTATAAATATGCTTATTTGCAGAAAATTATACCTGTTATAAATGTTTTTTTTTTTTTTTACAAAAATTAATCATATTGGGAAATGTAATCTACTGTACGTAAATTTATCTAATCTTTTGTGTAAATAATACCTGTTTATATTTTTACTCTTATTAATTAATTTTTTTACTGTATTTTTCGACCTATTATTTTTAAGCAAAACTGTGCATTGAATTTATCCGTGCAAGATATCTGTTACAAAATTATACCTGTTATAAATATTAGTTAAAAATATATTTAATCTATTTTACGAATATTAATCTAATCCATCATTTTTCTATTTTCCTTTCCATCATTAAATTTAATCGCTGATTAAATTTTTGTAGTATATATTTTTGGCCGTATATTTTAACTAAACTTTTCTTTATAAAATGACAATACTTATGACAAAACATACGATTATCATTTTATAAATATCTGCTATAAAAATTAATTTTCTGCGGAATTTAAATTATCATGTAAATATCTATCTAATTTGTTATGTAAATAATACAGTTTTCAATTTTGCATTTAATTTTGATTTGTTTTATTACACTATTTTTCTTCGACCTCGTATTTTTAATAAAATTTTTTTTAAAAAAAAATAAAAATACTTCTGACAAAATATTCGTTAAAAAATGAATAATACTGTGAAATTTTATCTATTATGCAACTCTCTGTCCTTTAAAAGTGGATTTTATCACTTCTCCATCGCTTCATTTTTTTTTCTTGGTCTTATTTTCGTGAGAGTACCGGTTCTTCCACCGAGTATCCACTCCCCCATAAACATCATCCCTTAATGATATTTACCCATAATTCTAAGAGGTAACTAGGTAGCCATTTATACTGTATCATATATCACAAGTTCAGGGGGAGGTACCCCGAATGAGAACTGGATCGTGAGTACATCGTGAACTTTTACCAACCGGGCACACAATGTATGTTTGCTATCTCGCTACATTATCAATATATCAAGGCAAACATTTCTGGTATCATTAAGTGGATGGAACTGTTATTCGGAGAACAGATATTTCCAGCTTGTTAACTTACTCTCAGGTTATGGAAAACAGCCTCGGTTTTCCTTTAACTGAAATATTTCCTATATCCATTTATACTGATAAATTAACTGCTGTCTGCTCAAAATATTTACTTAACAATTCATTGATAATAAAATAATAAATATTTATGGTGATATACTCGTGAGATACATACGAAAACATTTAATGTGTTTCGTAATAAATATTGACCAGTTTAGTAGTAGATCATCTTTAAGTAATCAGTGTGAATTTCTTATCATGATATGTATGGCTAAAACTTAAGTTTTTTAACTGTAAATTGCTTATAAATTTATATTTTAGGATAGTCTACATTTAAAAATAATACTTATCATTTATTATATTTTTGTAGAGATCAGAGTGATTACTTCTAAATAAATATCTAAATTAAGAAATTATTGAATCTATATTTTTGTCAAAATTAAGCGTTGAATTTAACTTGGAGTAAAAAAATGAATAAAATTAAATTGTGTATTTTTTAAATTGTTTTTTTTTATAATATAAAAATATAGCCACATTAAATTTAGTAAGAAACAGAATATTTTTACATTCTGAAGTTAATTAATTTGCCGTTTTAGTTTATAATTTTCTGATTACAATGTTATTTTAAATTGTTTACTCCTATAGCGTTAAAAATTTATAGTTATAAAATATCATCTAAAATTTTGATGAAATTAATTTTTAATAATTCAGCTATCTTTTTTTAAAATGCAATGCAATATTCTGGAATAAATAAGTAAGAATAGATAAATAAATAAACTTTAATAATTAATTTCTTTTAAGATATAAGAACTATTTCATTTTGGTTTTCGAAATAATAAAGAGAATGAGAAGAAATCATGTGTTTCGATAGTAAAATCAATTTACTTTTTTAACTTTTTTGATTGTACAGAAAATTCCGATTTACTTATTTATATAGCATGGATGTACTTTTTCTCTCTATCTATCCTGTCTTTGTCCTTTCCTTGTATGAATGAGGTGTGAATGGTTGCCTACCCTATAAACGGGTACCTATAGCATGTGTGTAGAGCAAAGTCGTACTTTCACCTTCTTTGTGCTCTGATTAAAACAAAAGACGCTCCCTGTTGACTTAAATTCGCATAGCCAAGGCATAGCGAGCTTGGCTTGTCCAAGTGTCATTAGTAACAACAACAACAATATATATGTTTACATTAAATTTATATAAAGTACATACGTTTGTTTTATGATTAAAGAAAGCGTAGGCCAGTATATTTATTTATATGGGGCATAATTTTTTAATGTGGTAAAGAATAATGTAATGGAGACTAGGAAATAACCACATTTTTTCTGATAATATTTCTGAAAAAAATTTTTTTCAACATTTTTCTATACTCTAATTTTTAATGTAATGCCACATCATTCAATAGTAGATGTGAATTTGATATTTTTTATCTACACTTTTATGATTGGAAAAAGAAACAAAGCATTTCCTAATACTTCTTGTGAAAAAAATGTATATCTTACCATCAAATTAGGTTATTTATTCGATAGTTGTTACAAGTTCTACACACACGTATAATAAACACGAGAATATTTGCTGTTGTTGCTTTTTTTAATAAAAAAAATAATAATAGATAGTTACAAGTCTTACCTGTCTTGATGAACCACGAAAAAAGGACAAAAAGAAGATTCTTCTCAAAAAAAGTATCCGGAGCCTAAAAACAAATAAGGCCCGAAAAAGGAACAATGGCGGAAAAAGAAGAACTAATTAGACTTTCTGATAGAAGATCACACAGATAGGACCAGAAAGCTCTTTCTGAATTATTCATAGAGGAGCAGAGTATATTGAGAAAGATGGTAGGGAAAAAAGGGAAAAATCTTTTCCCTTCTGGAGGGACGTATATTGTGAAAAATTGTTGTAGCTTAAGGGAATGAATGAGCGAAAGCGCAAATTACTCTCGTTGGGTTAATTAATAGATTGTAGAAATTTCTCTTTTTCGAGAAGATGAGAGGGTAAAAAAAAGCGAAGTAAAATCCCTTTTTCAGAGTTTAGTTTAAAATTTATGAAGGAAAAATGGCAATTTCTCTTATAACCGGGCAAACCCAATCGACTCACCTAAAACTTCACGCGCTTTTGCAGGTATGTCTCATTTTGCCCTATTTTATGTTGTATTTTTGTATTTTATTATCTCACTTAATTGCCTAAAATGTCTCAAACTTTTAATGATTCGCTTTATAAAAATGTCATTAATGGTAAATAGGGGAAAAAAATTAATAGAAGTTTATAGAATTTTTGTTTTTTAGCTTGTCCTTCATTTTCATAATCTTCTTTATATAATATATTCACATACATATTATACACGCATTTTCCTTCGATGAATATTAAATTTTTCATTATTTTTCTAATCATGTTTTGAATTATTTTCTTATTTTATAATTTGAAATTACATTTAAATAGCTATCAAAAAAAGAAATCATTTACACATAAATCATTTCTTATTATGTTTATTTATAAGTCTGAAATTATTATTTTAATGTTGGATAGTTTCTCAATGGAAAAGTGTTTGTTCAGATAGATTAATGCTTTTAAATGCAATGTTGAATACGTATTTCAACTGTTCCTGAGGTAACACCCCACTATATAGCGCTGAGCTGGTAACTGTTAGTGTTTTAGTGTTAAACTCAACAGTTCATGGGTTTGATTCTCTCCTAGGACGTGAATGTTTATAGTGGTTGCTAACTGACGGGAGTGACAAGCTAACTGCCATTGTATCTAAATAATTTATTGCAGATTGCAATTTTTTAAAAGGCGATTTAAGGGAAGAATACTGTTTATAAATGCGTATGATAAAAAAGTCTAACTTTCGTGTTAGATACATCAATACATTAATTTTGCGCTATTCTGCGCATCAAAATTTGTTTCATGCGCATTCATTTCCAAATGTAGAATAATAATTGGATCATTTGAGAGATATTGTATGATGTTAATGAAAATAGTTTTATTATATCAAAATTATTCAGTAAGAATTCATGGACTTAGGTGTAATTGAACAATATTACGTTTTTTCCTTTTGCGTTGGCATTACATATTAGTCTTCTCCTATTGGTGGTCACATAAAAAGTAAAAACTAACAAAATTTCTTACTAAATCTTAATCAGTTAATAATCATAATTTTTTTGGTGATCTCATTTTTAATGAAAATGCATAAGTATGCATATATTTATGTAAATTTTTTACATATTATTTTTAGCAAATTTTTGGCTATTTTCTAATACATCATGTATTATATTCAATAAATGTAATGAGATTATTTAAAAATTTTCTATTTATCAACGGTATTTATAAACTTACAATTTATTCATATCTTCAAAAATATATAGTTTATCAATATTTCAATTTCTGTCAATCATTAATTTCCATAATTTTTGGCTCTGTGATAGAACTTTGCAGTGGAAGGCCTTAGGTGCAACCTTAATTACTATTGAACATAGAGAAATGTATATTAAACGTCTCCATCGATCTTTAGGACGTGGATGCTTGAGAATCTTCCGCTTTCTCATATCACATTATGTAACACATCGCATGGAAGAAATATGTTAGGACCCTCCCAATCAGTTTATGTTATTATTTTTATTTCTGAATTAATATTTGAAAAAAAATAAACAAAAATCTTTCGTGAAATAATTATGCGCAATAAAATTGGCTTCTTTTCCCTACTGAGGAAGGAAATAATGACAGCAATGACGCACCTGATATTAAGAAGACGTGGTTATACTATGTAAAATTGACCAGTCGAAGAAGTATATCTAAACAGAATAACAAATTAATCGATATCGAATAAACATACCTTCAAATTCACGAAATGAACCTTTTATATACCGTTGACATTTATAAATATGTTGAAACAAACAATTGCAAATATAGGAAATTTGATTTTATTCCTCGTCCTTTACATACGTATTCTGCCGACCGATTGGCTGAGTGGTTAGCGTTCCTACTCCTGAGCTGTGGGTCCCGGGTTCGAATCCCGGTTCGGGCATGGATGTTTATTTCCTTCTCTGTTCTCTCTGTCCTTTCTTCTGTGATGTTGTATGAATGTGGCCCACCCTATAAACGGGTTTGTGGTGGTATGGCGCGGGTAACGCTACTCGCCTCCGTGACTTGGTTCACAGGTGCTCGCTGGGTAACGATAAATGAGTAACAGTTTCTGGCCTTGTTGTGGCATAGGGTTCAGTCACCCTTGTGTGCCCGCCATTGGATAAAAAAATATTCTAAAGCTCTCTTACATTAAGCATTTTTCATTCAAATGACTTCAAAACAAATCCCAAAATTCATAAAATTCCATTACAAATATATTAAACACTATAAATCTGAATGTAAAAACGCAAGCTGAAAGATGAAAATTGGTGTGAAATCTTGACCAAAGTTCATTTGGCACTCAATAAGTGTTATAAATGTAAGGAATTCTTTTTTGATTTTGCTTCATGCCCTTTATATCTGTATCATAAAATTTATCACATGACTTTCTGTGACCCCAAATATAGTTCACCTACCCCAACCCTATTGGAAATATTTCAGATTTATGCCTTGTCATTCTGGTACTTAGCTTTCAATGGAGACTTCGGAGAGCTAATAATGGTAGGCACTACCCTTTGCGTCGGAAAGTGTCTTCAATCCACTACCTTGGAAGTCAAATCTAGTTTCGTCCTCATGGTGATGTATGCAAGTGCACTTTCTCATCTGACCCCCCTCTATGATGCTAGGTACAGGTGCATATTTTTGCAGGGTCTTCTCCACTTCCCAACCACCCTTTCCCCATGAAATATTCAAAGGAATGAAGTAAATTCAATCATATCCGCATCTCTTGAAACCGAACTTTCTTTCGAAAGGAAATATTCAAATTCTTTACCTTCCTTTATTTACGATGTCTTAAAAATCTAAAACGTTTCCGTCAATGCATTAAATTAAATTGAATCGTTTATAAATAAAGAAAGTTGTCTGTATGGATGGCTCCTAAGAGCTTGTTTATCCTGAAATGCTTATAAACAAATGGATATTGCTTTTCGCCATGTTTTTTTTTGTAGCAGATACGTTATAAAATAACAAAAAATTGATTCTGGAAAATTGATGAACAAATAAATATCATTGTCAACAATTATGCTATGAAGTGTTGTTGTTGTACAATATGGCTACTAGGCTGTCCACCTTTCAGCACAACAAATGTCATAAGGGGTGGCACCTCATATAATGGGGCATCAAATAGCCGCTTCATCGACCCCCTTAGAGGGTCTTCGTAATTTAGAACCAGGGACCAAAGGAAAAAAAAAAAACCACCAGAATTTGACCAACCAGACTTTGTCTATGTGAGGTGCCCAGAGGTATCTTTTCACATGGAAGACATTGTGACCGTGACATATTTAGCGTGCCCTAGTCGCTATTAGCATTACATATTTAGTGTGCCCAATTTGTTTGACATTTTCAATTCAATTTGTATGACAATAATTATGACATATTTAGCGTGCCCTAGTCGCTATTAGCAAACACGAAGGATATTTTATACAGTCAAGATTCGAACTCATCACCTTCCGATAACAAGAACGAACACCCCTAACAAGGTCACCATGGCCTCTGAAATGAAGTATTTGAAAGAAAAGTAAAGAAATGAATTAATAAATTGATAAGAGCTCGCATTTAATAATAGAATTAAGAAAATAAGCTATATCGATTTTATTTTCTTAATTCTATTATTAAGAATCTTCGTTTTGTATGAACGAATTTTTAAATAACTTTTGAGAGAAGTTACATAAATGCATGAATTTAGAATATGAGAAACAGCAATTCTTAAAAGTTAACAAATGGAGAATAAATAAATAAATTGTGTAATAGTGTAAATAAAACAAACTAAATTTTACTGTTAGATTATGTTTGTATGTAAAGATTTTCAATAATTTTTTTCGAGGAATTGTGTCACAACATATCCAAATCAATTTATTTAGAATAATAAAAAGAATGATTCCGATATAGTAAGCGAATGAAACAAAAATGAATAATGATTAATTGATACGAACTCGACTAATGCAACCTATTCTTATTAAATTCTGTTATATTGATAATATGATCTTTGTCATATATATATAGGTGTGTGTGAATTTTTAAATAATTTTTTAGAGAACCTATAATGTAAACGCACATTTTCCCATAAATGGATTTGGAATAAAATTAAAAGAAAACCATCAAAAGATAACAAATGAGAAAATATTATAAAATAATGAATTGAAGAGAAACTTAATAAAAGCGAAATATTTTCTTTTGTCAAATTCTATAAGTGTTTGATATTCGTTTTGTAAGTATGAATATTTAAATAACGTTTGAGAAAAGCCATGTAACTGCATTTTCATAAGTGATGAAAAAAGTTTTAAGTTAAAATTTAGCGAATTGAAACGAAGTGAATAAATTGAAGAATTGATAGTATTTTGAGTAAGGTGAACTAAATTCAATTGTCAAATTCTGTTATTGGCAATCTCTTTTTTGTAGGTACGAAATTTTAAATAACTTTAGGGCGAAATATATAACGTACACGAAGAGTTTACTTAAAATTGAGGAAGAAAAGTAGTATATTTTATAAGTTATGGAAACTAATGTTTGAAATATTATAAATTTACAAGTAAAAAATTATTCTAATATAATATTTACAATAAATATTTATATGAAAATTTCATTTGTTAATAACAATACCTTTTGTGAGCAATATTAAAAATAATATAAATATTATATTAAAGCACATATTATATGTACTTTAATAAAAAAATCTTTTACTAACATTCAAGAAATTTTCTTTATAAGGAAGTAAGTTAACCAATACAGCAAAATTAATTTTTTAATTTTGTTTTTCTTTATTTATTTCATTTTTTAAACTGTGTATTTCTGCTACATTGTTTTTAACTATTTATATTTGTTTTTTTCTTTTCATTAAAAAGTCAAGTGTGTTTTTTTTTAACAGTTTAATATATTTATATAAAAATATTATATATGTGTATAATCTCTCTTAAGTGTTCAATCATATAGTTATTTAAAGCTTTTTTATTATAATAAAAATGAATTTTCTGAATAAAAATTCGAAATTTCTGCTAATCAACTTTTTTTGTAATATGCATTTTGAAGAAAAAGAGCAAATTGTTTTTAAAATTAGAATTCATATATTTCTTTTCGACTCAATGCAATATTTTGTAAGTTGTTTCTGATTCTATTTTTTTTAAATTTGCTATTGTTTTAATTTCTTTATTTTCTTGAAATATTAACTATATGTTTATGTTTCGTTTCATATATTTTAATATTTTCTGTTATATGCGTTATTTACATTTTATAGCCATAACTATACAAAAGAATTGTTCTAACTTTCGGTCCAACAACTTGTGAGTTTGAATCTTACCTTCGGCGCCCATGTTTGTAGTGGTTCGGAATCCATTTTACGATGTAGTTGCAGTCTAAATAGTATTCGTGTGCAAAAACCGACCATTGAGAGATTAACAAACCTAACTGTATGAAAAGATATTTTTCTTAAGATGTCTTTGAATTTCTTTTGTAAAAAATAAAAAATAAAAATAAAAATAAAATAAATAAAACTTAAAATATTTACTTAATTTTACGCTTATGAAAATAAAAGTGTTTTGAAATTGAAAAGAGATGGAATGTGTGTATATCCCTGAAAACAAAGTATGAGATTTTATTGAAATTTCAATTTTATATCTTAATAGATAATTTACTATTGTTATGGTATCTTTATTTCCCACGAAATTTTAGGAAATAAAGAAAAAATATTTAAGAAATTGCAATTATCGTAACGAAAGTTGCAGTTTCTTAAATGATTTTATTTGCTTATTTATGGTATCGAACTATTAGTTAAAATGATCAATATTCCAGCTTTCAATTTCATAGTTTTTGAGTTCGAATCCCATCGCAGGCGTGGATGTTTGTATTGGCTTGATATCCATTCTAAATTATAAGTCTTGGAAAATTAGTTTTTACAAATTATTCAATGATCTGAATGTGGTTAACAAAATCAAATACCTGTAAATTGTAGGTAACATAAGAGAGCTATATATATTAATTAGCTGATGTTATTTAATATTAATTATTTACTTTTATGTAGTTTTTTATAGTGAAAGTACAGTTTTGTACATTTTACTTTGTACGAGATACACAAATAAATTTCAAAACATCAGAATCTCACCAATGTCCATTTGCTCTTCCTTCGAAAATTCAACTAACGCAAGAAAGTTTTCTCGGGAAAAAAAGGGGGTCCTTCACCCATATAAATCTAATAAAAGCCGCTTCTAATCTAAATCTAATAAAAATCTTTTGTCTTAAAGATGGCTTCTTCTTCTTCAGAGATATGAAAATAATCATAAAAAAAATTCAGTATTGTCAGATTTCTTCACAGCGCTGTAAACACGTTCTCGCTCCATGTAGATGAAGAAGAGTTCGCCCTTGGGTATGCGGTACAAAAAGATTGCTGAATAAGGATGGTTTTGACACGATGGGTGGAGGGAAAAAAAAAAACTTGATAAAATATCTTGGGTATGGGTTTTGTGAAAAAATGCAAATTCTCTAGAATTTTTTTTCATTGGTTCCAATTATATTTAGATGATAATAAAAAATTTCAACGAGATAGGGATTTAATTTTTTTTTTTGTACATGCAAAATTGCTGAAATGAATAAGATGGTCAAAGTAGACTAATTTTTTCTTGTATTTATTTTTAATAAAACTTTTAGTTATTTTATAAATTATTTAAAAGCTTTATGTACGAAATATGTATATAATTATTTTGTATATACTTTGGCAATATGTACAAAATATGTATAGAATTTTTTTTGTATATATTTTGTAAATATATACAAAAGATGTATATAAAATGAAGACGTCATTTTTATGTACAAAATTTGGCTTCGGTACTGATTCACACCCAGATGGGATCAAATGAGATATTTTAATAAAATAAATGCTGTTTACCATGTCTAGTAGTCAGAGTGCTTGACTCCGGATAGGGAGGTCCTGGGTTCGAATCCCAGTTCGGGCATGGATGTACTTTCTCTCTCTGTCTATCTTGTCTTTGTTTGTATGGGTTGTGAATGGTTGCCTACCCTATAAACGGGTCCCTATGGCATATGCGTACTGAGGAAGTCGGACTCCACACCAAAATATGGTTCCAGTTGAAAAAGTGTTTTTTTTTTTTTTTGTAGCTCAACGGTCATTTTATGCACACGAGGGTTAATTAGACCGGGACCTACTGTTCTAAAGTGGATTCCGAACCACTACAAACATTCATACCCAAGGTGGGATTCGAACCTACGAACTATTGAACCGAAGGCAAGAGCGCTAACCATTCGGCTGCCAATTCGGCGTTGGAAAAGTGGAGCAGCGCACCCCATATTGCCAGCCTAGCTGGCATAAGACAACAATAACAATAAAATAAATTATTAATTTGCCTTGTTCTATAATATTTCTTCCTGAGAAAGACTTGAAAGTTTAATGAGGGCAGTGCCAGCTGGGTTGTTGACTATGATAATACATTGCCATTCAAAATGATTGGATTTTATTTGTAGATGAGTTTTAAAAAGCATGGAAGGCCGTTGCCATTATCTTATTGCATATCTCTATTATTACAGGATAAAAATGAAAACGAACATTGTAAAAAACCAAAAACGTGTTCTTAAAATAATTTGTTTCTTATGAGTTATATTCTAAGAGATGATTTAATGAGTTCTTTTTTTATCTTTTATTGAAAGTTTTTTTTTCTTGTATTTAAGATGCTGTATGACAAAAAGTATTTCCTACAATACGCGCAATTTCTTAGTAAAAAGACAGCTCAGTTGCCAGCGGTAAGGAAACGAGGCGTTACGGTTTGCTTGTGAAAATCGCTTATCATACAATATCTCTTTGGGTCGTTAACGCCAATTTACGGAAATGATATAAATAGTCTTCAAATGTAGCGAGGCATTCCTCCAAATGTAAACAGAAGAATGTTGGGAAACCAAGATAAGACGTCTGGAACAAGCCTAGAGTTTCCCCGACTTTCCGAATGCAACATAAAAATAGACATCTGGAACCTAAGAAAACTTCACTTTTTCCCGGATGGACGTATTTTAAAAAGAGTCACTAGTTCAAAAACAGTAGGAATTCAGTAGCTCAGTCTGAGCATATCATGTATCACTTCGTATGTGTGTCTGTATATTTAGCTATATATATGTATACATACATGTATTGCGTTCCAGCCTTTCTTTAATATCTCTAGCCATTGGTTATGTCTGTCTTTTGTTTTATTATAGTCTAAACACAAGAATGTTTAAAAAATATAATCTGACAATTACAATTACCAAAGAATTTCGAACATTTTTTTATAGATTTATATTCCATTATTTTTCTTTAATATTTTGGTATATATTTTATGAGTACCATAATAATTATGCTTAATGATTTGTATAAAATCCTAGGGTTGGGTAAGGTCGACTCAGCCTTTCATCCATTAAGTGGGTTGACAAAGCATGCTTGGGAACTAAATATTGGGGGTTTCACCTTAGGCTGACCACCTAACCGGGACATATGCTTCTCACCCCAGGGCCTCCGGTCATAAAAAAGATATGGGCACTGTAGACCTTCGCTTCTATATGAGATATCTTGTCACTGAATTTAGTTTTTTTTAATTTTAAATAAAAATTTAGGTAATAAGAATATTTTTAGAGCACTTTATACATTGATAGAGTTAATATTTGGACTTATTTTCATAAAGTCATAAACTACTAATAATATGTAAAAAAATTTCTTATTAAAGAAATTTTATTATGTCTTTGATTGTATTCAAAATCAAATTTTAAAAAAAAATCTTAAATATAGATTTATCTGAAGCTGTGCATTGATCTATATTTATCTGAATATAAATATAATGAACTTTACATTTACCTACTCCAGACAAATGTAAAGTTCAAAAGTACATTCAAGAAAATACTCATAAACGTATTCCACTACATTGTCTACTAATGTTTAAACTAAACCTTATTCAGCACACTGCTTTATTTTACCTGAAAAAAAGGATTTTCATTTTAAAATGATTAATAGCACGGTTTTATCATTTCTTATTCTCATGCCGGGGATCTTCAAAGAAGCGTAAGGTAATTACAAGTCTGTTAATGAGATTTTGGAGCCTATAAATTTAGTTCGGCCGCCCTCTTCTTAAAGCCTTTCAAAACTTTCCTATTCAACTACATGGATCTTAGTTCGGTGGCTTTTATCGATTAATTTTAAAGAAATTTCCTTTTTAAAATTAGATTAAATAAAAGTAAAATTCAACCTTCATATTTTGAATAGTGTGAATAAGAAGTTTGTTTATTTGTCATTTTTTGCATATATAAGCCAATCCGAATGGTACCATTTTAAGATTTATTTCCAATTCACCAGTTTCAAACGCTCTATCAATTCCAACGCTGAGCGCATTTATCTGCGAATGATTCAAAACTGTTGATAGCTGATATCAATGGAATGAACTTTCTTGCGGAACGACCGTTGCTGTATATACATTCATTGTAAATAATACATAGTAATATACAGTCTTTTCAGATTTGAGTATACATTCATTGCCCAATCAGTATGAGTACTAAATTTGCGTACATGTTTGATTAACAAATATCAATAAGGAATAAATAATGCGTTAGAAATCTCATAGGTTATTCAAGTGACGCCATGAAAAGTCGTATTAATAAAATTGCATATATAGTCATAGTCGATACCCGACGTATTATCACGATATAAAAATTTATGTAAATTGTTAAAAGTATATCTTCTGTATAAATTAAATGTCTTAACTTTGAAACAGAATCTTGAGAAAATGTGGATAAAATCGAGAGACCATTCTATCTATACTTTTCATAATTTCTTCAAATGTATATTGATTTTTTATCTATTTTCCTCAATATCTCAATTTTGTCTTTTGGAAAGAAAGAGGGTGTTTCACTTTTGAGGAATTATTAAAAGAATTTAGTTCAGTGGAATTTTCACGCTGAACAAACAAGTACGGCTATAAGCCTACTGGAAAGTTAAGTTCTGTAGACTCTACTCTTCTTTAATTTTTTACCTTTTCTCTGTAAATCCCTACCCAGCGTAATTAGTATCATATATTTCCCCGTGTTGAGTTGTCTTATTCACTTCTCATTAACAATGCTTGAAGTTCAAGGATTAATATATTTAAAAAGGCCCTCCTTTTGAGTTTTTTGAAGAAATTCTTTTGCTCGAAATGTATTTTTACTCCGCAAGTTATGGGACTAAAAGACACTATAGCCAAATTGACAATATAGTCGTTATATAATAACAAAAAAAATTTCCTTTGAAACAATTTAAAAATAATTTATACTCAAAACAAATGACGTCATTTAAGAGAAACGTATTAAATTGTATACATAATTTTATGCTTAAAATTTAAGGGAAAGAAAACTTTTTTAAAATCTCAATAGGAAAATGAAAAGCTTGTATTATATTTACTTTACTAATTTTAAAATAACACCATTATGTTTCTGAATAAGTTAGAGTTATTGTTTTCAACTATCAATATATCAGAATTAAAATATAATTATATAAACTAATAATAGAAAATTCAATAAATATAGAACATTTCTAAGCTATATTTATCCAATGCAGTCGCTGTTTTCCCTTTTTTCCTTTTTTTTTTTTTACTTCTGCGTCATCATTATCGTAAAAGTTTTGAAAAAAATCTTATTTATCCATCTATATGTATATATGCTTTTATATGTATTTTTTATATATTTATTTACGTGCACAGGTCGATTCGAAGAGTACGGAAAAATCGAAATCACTGAAAGAATTGAAACGTGTGACATTTTTTGACAGGCCTTTTTATTCCCCATGGGCGCCAAAAACAGCAGGCTTGCACTTCACACGCAGTCACAAATACAGTGAAGAAAAGAAAACTTTCCCTATATTCTTTTTTTTCCTATTTCTTTCAATCTCTCAAGGTATGGGAAAAAAAGAATTCAAAATATATATACCACATTGTTTCGAATGTTCTAGAACATAAAAGAAATGAAAAAGCTTGAAAAAGAAGGTTATTTTCCTGAGAAGTGTCAAAAATCAAGCTAAACTACTGTCATTATTTTCACTTTCTTTTCTTTTTTTCCACTAAACTTTCAAAGCTAAACCTGGCCTTTAAGACTCGAACTAAATTTAAAAGTTTGCAGCTTTGCATTCGAAGATTTCACAAGTCTCGAATTTCAAATTCGCTTTCTTCCTAAAATGGAACTCTTATTATTTTCCGTTACTATTTACATTTTCTGTATCAAAGATTTAAGCATTTACGTATATGGAATGTATTCATAGCAAAAAGATTTCAGTTTTGGAGCATTTTATTATTTTTTTTAACAACAATACAAAGTACATAAGAAGAAAACAAGAAAGTATCGCATTGCTTACTAATGGTAACAAAAAACCCTTGTTATCTTTGAGTTGAAGTGTTTGCTTTCGTTTTGATCAGTATGGAAAACGATTTTTTTCGTGCATTTTTTTTATCAAGCATAAGATTGCTTTTTAAATGAAACGTGTGTGCGTTCGTAAAATGATAGTTTTTAAAGAATCAAGAAAAACTTCCTTTGAAATTCAGTAAGAATATTAAAATTGCAGAAACCAAACTTTCCTAACTAAAAATAAAAGACTTTGACTTATAAACGTTAGGCAAGTTTTATATTTCTGAGAGTAAAAGTTAGAAATTACATTTAAAATTTAACCATAGGAAAAATTTAAGCTAACTGTGTTCCACTTTTAACTTAAATAATATAATGTTATTTGCTTATATGTACAAACTTTAATTAAAAGGATGGTAAAGTAAATGTGGATGAAATTGCGTATGTCAGTTTTATTTAAGCAAAACATTAAATAAAATTGAGTAAACTCACTTTTGCTTTTGTTAATTATTTAAGAGAATTTAAATAATAATCTTTTTTATTTTAAAATTTATTTTCTTTTAAATTTTCAATTTAATATTCTCGTCAAAAAAGTGGCTTTAAGCAAAAATTATTATTAAAGCATTCGTTTCTAAAATGGAATGGCTACGAAAATATAGAAAAGCTAAAAAAAAATTTCCATTTAGAATTTGCAACTTGAAATTGCCAATACTGTTGCCGCTTGAGAATTAAGGTGTTTTTTGCCACTTTCGTATCACCTATTAGGAAGAAAGAAAAATTATTAGCTTCATTCGGTTAACTCGTGTTTAGTAAAGCGAAATTCGGATAAAGGAAGTGCCACCGCAAAAATAAATGCCCACCTTCCACTAAGTACCTAAATGATAGATAATCAAACAGATCTGCCAACATCTTAAGAAAAATATCTCTACGCCTGTGGTCCCTTACGAGACCGTGATTGAAAACGGACCTCAAGGATTTCGTTCGTTGACTGATGTGTAAAGTGATACCGAACCTTTCGAATGTCCCCGCGTGCATGTGTTCTGGTCCCTCCCCACACACCACTCTGCCTTTCTCAAGGGATGGCAGCGTTTTTCCGAATGCTTCAAGACGAAATCAAGAATTCTCCCTAGCCAATGATTAATTACTAGTCTTGTCATTGACTGCCAGTTCTTGGTGGAGGTTGCCATGGTTGGCGAGGCATCGCCGCTGCATACCAAATTCTTTTTGTCTTCTGCTTGTCCAAATACCTTAGAAGGTAAAGTTTTTTCCCGTAATGAAGTGAAAGCAAAAGGGCAAAGGAAGATGGACGTGACGGTATGGAATGGGATTCCTTTTTCCAACATCCTTATGTTGCATCCGACAGTTAATAAAGCTGTGAGAAGATAAGCTAGTATTCTGCAGAGAAAGCCGCCAAGACAGATATAAAAATCAAAGGAATTCCTCTAACTTTATTTTTAATCGTTAGTAATGTATTGTTGGATATTTCTTGTTTGTTTCGTGGTAAGATAATCGTTACATTTTGCTTTTTTTATTTTAGTTCATTTAAAAAATAAGTACATACCAAAAATGTTTATGTTTGTTCATCCGTGAAAACAAATACTTTTGTCTTTATATAATTAAGTGCTATTAATTCATTTCATTGTCTTTCTCACCCAAAATAATACTATCTCCTGTTATGTTGTGTTTACATCCTTTATTTTATTAGCTGTTACTACTTGGATGAACTCGTAAATGTTTATTTTACTTCATTTTACGATGTGTTAAATTTTAAGAGAAGAAAAACAAATACAACTCCTTTCATTGTTCTAATTTCAGGTATTATTTTTCGATTTACGAATTTATTTATTTTTCCTTGTAAGTTTTTTTTATTTCAGTAATTACTTTTAAATTTCTGATTTTATTCATTTTTCTTTGTCGGTTTTTTGTTGCACTACACGTATTATTTTTAGATATCCGGATTATATTCACTTATCTTTTGTTAGCATTATTTACAGATTTCTTAATTTATTTACTTCTC
The DNA here is from genome assembly GCA_037975125.1 of Latrodectus hesperus. NCBI lineage: Eukaryota > Metazoa > Arthropoda > Arachnida > Araneae > Theridiidae > Latrodectus > Latrodectus hesperus. The sequence goes on from CM075862.1 coordinate 26,047,623, forward strand.
TGAGTTCAAAGTAAATATTTATTTTCTATGGAATTTCCTATAATATTTTTCTCAAAACTATCAAGTTTTGAGCTCAAATACTTTAATTTCAAACTATTCAACGCTAAAATTTACAATTCACAAACTATTCAACGCTAAAATTCACAATCTTATTCCTTGCTTCATATCTTTATTATTATACCTTGGCAACCGAATAAATTAAGCATGCATTTATTAAACTGTAAACTTTTATGCGTGTTAAAATACGTTTTAATAATATATTTACGACCAAAATTATTTAGTATTAATTTTTTAGTATTGAATTTCTTATTGTATCAACATAAAAATAAGAATTCACAAATTTTGAATTTTTTTGCTATTGTTAAGTATTTATGTTGAACACAGTAATTAAGAATCGATTTTCGAAAATTAAGTTTAGCTTTTTTAATAATTAGTTAATTTGATGGAAATTATTCTTGAAAATTTCTATAAAATTTGTTAAATGAGATAATCGAATTTTAAGTGGCTGAAATGTAAAATATACTGATATGAACCCTACATTAACCCTACATTCATTAATACGAATTAATATAGGGCTCTATATTAATCAGTCCATATTTAGGACAGATGTCCACATAGATATAAATTGTTTACGAAATTTGTCTTCGTAGAAACTTATGTTCTATATGACATAAGTAAAAGTGCATCGTGAAATCCAAATTACGTAGAGAAAGGAGTCATTTGCTTGTTGATGAATTAAAATGACTTTTATTAATTTTTTGATTTACGAATAATATCAAAGGAAAAATTCCAAGTTTTTTAATTTTAGTGTTAGAAAATTTTATTTCATAGACTTTTAGAAAAAATTCTTTAACATTTTTAAAATACTGGCAGATAACAGTTTAAATTTAAATGTCAGAGCTTGTTTATTTAAATAAACAATTAATTATTCTCGTATTTCCTAGAATAAATACAGAAATTCTTACAGTTATTGAAAATAACTATCATGTAAAATAATCCTTTGTTATTGGAGTAAGCATATTGCGGCAACATATTTTTAGTTCCTGAACTAAAAATCGATAACTATTTCGTGTTAGAATATAGAATCACTTAACAAAATGCAATTAGTGAACCATAGGTTCTTAATGAAATTAAATTAGTAACGATGTATGATTATTGCTATTAGTGTATTAATTGAAAAATGAGAATCCTTTTCATAAGGATTCCAAATTATCTCTTGGTTTCTAAATTTTATAAGATGAAGAAAATATTTAAGTGGAGTACATTACATTTATAAGTTTACTTTTATAAAATATCGTTTGGTTTTAAATTTCTTGAAGCATTTTCAAGAGGAGCGATTATCTATTGAGCTTCTTTGGAATAACTACAGATTTGTAAATAATCGGATTTCTGTATGTAGATTGCGAACTAGGGATGGAAGCAGAATTCCAAATTGGAATTCATTGTTTCGATTAATTATTAAAATTTAATTCTTTTCATATTTTTAATTAAAAATGTTCTTACGTAGTACTTTGTAATTATCTACAAGATTATTTTAAAATCAATTTAAGTATTCTTATTTAATGGCCTTTTTGAAGAATTTGTACTTGAAAATTATTATTGTATAACAAATAAAAATATATTAAGTATTTATATGTTTCATGATAAATTGTATTATTTTTTAAACTAAGTATTTACGACATATTTATGATATCCAGCTTATGTTTATATCAATTAATGTCTTGCACAGGAAACAATAATTATTAATTTACTCTCTATATAGTTTGTGTTCTTCAGAAATCTTTGATAAGAAAATAAATTATTCCGGTGTGATATATTAAAATTCTATTATTATCAGCATTATATAAATGATTAGTTGAAATTTTACAATTTATATTTTTCAGTTAATTTAATGAGATTAACTCGAGCTGTCAGCTGAATGATTAACGCTTTTACCTTCTATTCAACAATTCGTGGGTTCGAATCTCATCTTGGTTTGATGTCCATTGTAAACGATGAAAACCAGTGAAATCAGTATTCGCAGTCGAAGAAATTATCTCTGAGCACCATTTGCGATAAATAGCAATTTTATTTATAAATTATTTTTTGTAAGGTTTGCGTTATATAAAAGCACATAAAATTATATTTCTATTACAATTGTTACTTAATCCCAGTTTGGTAGAAGGCACTTGTGTTTTATTTCCGGAGTTTGAAATCCCCCATAATATTCAACTAATGATGATTTCCTTGGAAATCTCTCTAACCCGATTATTATTAGCATAATTTTATGGAACAAACTACTTTTATTCAACATTAGGATTTTTTTTATTATTTTATTTATTTATTTTTACTTTTTTTGCGATCATTACCTACATAAAACCAATTCTTTCTTCTTTACTTGTACCATCAATAAAGCCTCGGGCTAATTCGCAGCAGTTTCAAACAGCAATCTTATTGTTTCTTCTCGTTTCCTACAAACTCATTCGGCTCTTTATTTTTGCTAATCTGAAAGATTCGTGTTGCTATTGCTATTTTATTTTTAGTTCCCGATTGAAATAAGCGAGATTGACCTGGTAAATAATATATGATCTCGTTTCGGCACTATCACCCCTCAAAAGCATGCTTTAAAATTTATTAATAAAATTTTACAATGTTTACTACTTCTAGAGAAATAAAACCCTCACTATATATTTTTTTCTGCAACTGTTCTAAATTTTGTAGATTTTCCGTTAATAGTTAGTCTGGAACACTTGGTTAACCGACACTCGTTTCAATATGACTTTAATCTAAATAATTCCTTCTGCCAAACTTTTTTATTTTGTTTAAATATTGTAATTTCTTATTAAAAATATTTTCTTTCGGATTAATCACATACTATAGTAAAAAATTAAATTGTGATTTTGTTTTACAAAAATGTGAACAAAAATAAGATTAATATGTATACTGTTTCTGCTTCAAACATTTATATGTTTGTTAATTTTTTCGTGTATGATTGTAGAATTTAATAGTTACATATTTAGAAACTATCATAGATTATGTCTTCTGGTTTCTGAATTAATTTTACTTCCTGATGTATCGAATAATTAATATTTCGTCTAATTAACACTGTTAATTAATATTAATATTTCGTCTAATTAATACATATCAAACAATTGATAATCTGCTGTTAATTTTCGAGTTCGAAATGAAATTCGAAAGAACTAAAAAAAGGCTTAGCTTAAAACATGAAATTGTTAAACATTTAGCTTCCTTTAAGCATTCATTGAAATAAACAATTTAAGATAAATTTTATTTTTAAACTTCTCTGATTAGAATTTAAAATTTCAATCATTTTAATGGCATCAGTTTCGATTTTCTAACGATTTTGAATACTTTTTGCAATTTTTTGAACGAGATTCTGAAATTTGTTCTTTAAGAACGATTTATTTATTTTTTTAATTTCGAAAAACAAGAATTATTCTAGCTGTCTCTGTCCTATTGATTTTTTAGTTAAAAAAGAAAGAAACAAACTGCTCTCGCCATTTTTAGATTTCATTTTTTTCCCTTTTATAATTTCTAGTCACGCCATATAAGGAATTTTAGAAAAACGGATTTTAAAACCTGTTATTTTGAGAGAATTATCTAACTATTCTTATTTCTCTTCCGATTTAAATTCTCTTGTCGAAATTGGTTAAGAGTAAATAAAATATAGGTTTAGTTATTTACCAACATTTTCTTTCGTTTATGTTTACAAATTTTTTCTTTTTTTTTTCTAATTCGAATGTTTACGAATTTTTCTTTGCAATTACGATTATTATTGTCCTGATGGATTATGATCAAATTCAACCATGGCGTGATTTTAGAATTTATGAAAGATCAGTTGCATGGAAACAGTAATAATTTCACATTAACCGAAAAAGTATGAATAATACGTTGTGCGGTGGCATCACTACACATTTTCGTTTGGAAAATCCTAGCTATAAACCACATGGCTCAGAAGAGTTGAGGAGTATGTCCGCTGCTTCTATCATTAACTCCTTTTCCTTTTATGTTCTTTTTCCTTTTTGTTTCCCAGCAGCTTATTTATTATTTTGATTACCTGTTTCTGCATTTATGAAAGCTGTTGTTTTATTTTCGCTTTGTTCTTTCTAGGAAAAATGCCTCGTCTTCGAAGGAGGAACAGATTCACTACTAGAGAAATGATTTTTGTGATATTATTATCTTTGTTTTCGGCCGCAGCGAGCAAGGGAGGTAAGTTCATGCATGAGTATCTACTTATATCTTGAGTACTGTTTTTCTTTTCTTCTTCTTTTTTTTCTGTATTGACAAATTGCATTTCCAATCTCCACATTTGTCAGACAAGTCGACAGTCACAGTTTCTAGATTTATTTTCAAATTAATAAATATTCTTATATTATAGCAATTTATAGAAAATAATTTGTTTTTATTAAGTTACATCATTAATTTCTTGTCACGCAATTTCTCTTTATTTTATGTGTGACTGTTAACGTATGCGTTGCATATTTTTTACTAAATTTTTTTCTTAAGTCAGGAAAAATATATAAATTAGCTTTATATTCAAAAAGTGTGTTTTGAAACACATTGATTCTTAGTATAATTCGTAGCTCGTTTTTAACTGAATGAGGAGCACTTAGAAAAACAATGCCATCTCCATCTTTCGTTGTTCAATATTAGCTAGTATCGAACTTGAAGCCTTTTATTCTGAAGAGCGCAATTCTACCATATGAGTCATTAATGGGAAATTAGTAATATAGAATTATAACCAAGAGCTGCATTTATAATGTGAAAATTTAGAAGTTCAGATCTACCCATCCTAAAATGATAAACGACAGCTTTGCCAAATATATCGCCTTTGTGCAAATATTTTGTTAGATAAATGGGAGTTTTCGTGGTTTCCACCATGCGACACACAAATTCGGCCAAGATTTAAGGAATTTATCATTAATTAATCTATTGATATTACAAGAGATTGAGACAATATTTCCATCGTTAATCAATCATTATTTTTAAATAATGACTAAAATCATAAATTTACAAAATATAAATTTAATTGGAAATCAATGAAAAAAATTTTTTGACGAATTTTATGACAATTTTTACGTATTCAAGTAATACTAAAATTATTTAATACTAAATGTTATACAATATAAAATTATAATATGAAATGAAAAATTAACCAGTGAAAACACTTTTTTAAATGCATTTGCGATGAAGAGACTTCAAATTCTTTCAGTTATAGAAAAATTTCAAATCTTCAAACTATGATCCTAATGGGGGGGGAAGAAAGATAGAAAAAAAATTAAAGATTCTTAGTTTTAAAAGTAAATACATTTAGAATCTTTGCTACATAAATTAAAAGTTGGAATAAAAATGTACCATTTTAAATCCATAATTACAGTATTTTTTTTTGATGTTTTCCTCTGAAATATTAAAAACACCAAGAATTTTTATCATTACCATGTAAAATATTCATGTAGAAAAATCATTAATTACTATCCTCTAAATTAATCATTGCCCAAAATTAAAAATCACAAATGTTATTTTTTTTATTTCCAAAACCAAAATGAAATAAAAACATAAAATTCTGACGTAAGTTTTAGGGAGAAAAATGGCGGAGCAGTTCCTACGAAATTATTATCGACTGCAGATGAAAAATGAAAAAGAAAAAAAAAGTTCTATTCCTTTTTCTTTACATTTGAGTTTCATTTTTTTTATTGTTTTAAAGAAGAGCCGAAAAAATACATTTATTCGGCTTAAATGTGTACAAAGAAAAAAAAATTGCTAAGTTACATTTTTATTCGTGTTTCTGAAAATACTTAGTAACAGTTAATGTTTGTTTGACAAATTACATATGTTCTTAATTTTTAATGTTAAAAAAAAGACAGTTAATGACTTCTAGATAATAGCCATCCAAATTAATCAAGTTAGGAGTTAAAATTTCTTATAGAAAAGAAACTGTATTCCAATTACTTTGCTCACGTCTTAATTGGAATATAATACAACTACTCTCTCTATAATACCGAGACATGTCTTAAGAAATTTTAAAATAGTAATTGGAATATTTGAATTTTTTTTAAATTGATATTTACCTTATACTTACATTTTTTTTGCAAACAGGAAAGTAACTTCTAAGAGCAGTGAACGGACACTAGAAAACGCCTCAATATTTTTAAAATTCTTATTAATTATCATATTGATTTATGGTATTAATTATCACACAAATTACTTAATTTATTGTTGGGCTATGTTGATATTTTCGGTTTATCTCTTTGTAACGGCTGAGAACACCTCGTAATTTTTGACCTGCCGTCAAGGGGTGGACACCTGAGCCTGCATCCTTTTTTCTCCGCACCTTACGTTAGCGCTATTACTTCACTTCAACAGTTCGTGAGTTCAAATCCCACCTTGGATGTTTTTAGTGGTTCGGAATCCACTTTAAGACATAGATCCGGCCGTTGAGGAAGAAAAAAACCAAACCAAACCAACTTGACGTAGGAGAAAGACATTAGACTATGCAATTTTTAGCATGCGTAAGTCTTCTGATGGGACAGGTATAGAACTCGCAATTCCCAAAAAATTTATATATTTATGAAAATTGAGGATTCTGAGATTACTAAATTGTGAAATTATATTCATATAAAATGAAATTCATTTTTATTTCCAGATTTCTAGCCAGATACCATAAATATCATGCATCATTAATAAAAAGCACATAGGCCTAACAGCATTGATTTGCGTGCGAAGAAATTAATCGTTTTGCAACACTATTTATGCGTCAGTAATAAGAAATATGTTGTAGTGGCTGTGTAACTTTTATTCTGAACAACGATTAGATAATAAATTTGCAGAACAGACGATTCTCTAAGTCACACTATTCCTCAGTTGTCAACAGTTGGCCAAAACCTCTTAAACATAGAGTAACCTCATATTTAATTACAGAATTATGAGAGGGAATCTCTTGACGATGAGCTAAATGGGCATGGCGAGAAAAACTGTACTCTCATTCGTCAAAATTAGAGCCTCTGAGCATTGAAACATGTTATGTAATAAGTTTCCAATCTCTTCGATTCGAGGAGGGTAGGCTGCAGACACCTGTCCTTTTCAGTCCTCATGTCCAGAATCTTAAGATGTCTTCTCGGCCCATTCAGAAGTCTGGTCACATCCTCGCGCAGAACTTATCCGCGCACCCTACAATCACTCCGGGTATTCAATTACCTGCCTGCCTATAAATAAAACCGGAAAAGGTTGAAAAAGAATAACTAAAGTAAAATAAAAGTCAGATTGCAACTCCCTGTTACAGAAATGGCCGCCCCGAAATCACGGCCAATTACCGTTTATTACGTCGCCCTTAAAAGTTGGTCGTAAGTTTTCGATCAAATTACACCAAAAGGATATGCGAAAAAGTAGTTAGGCCTTCATGTGAACGTGCCTCACTTTCTTTTCTTTCTATTTTTTTTTTTATATAGAGGTCGAATAGTCGGGTTGCCGTAATGCCAGGTTGTAAAAAAAGACTTCTTTGAGTCCTCTTGTTTTGAAAGTACCAAGATGGCCGCCGTTTTCGGAATTTTACTACGAGTGCAAACGATTTTCTTAGGAGTTCTGACTCCACCGCCTCTGAATTGGATTGAAGGTGAAGCAGAAAAAGGATTTAAGAGATGCCGTGACTGCAAACGATTTTTTTTTCTTTTTTGATCGAGTTGGCTAACAATCGCACCCGCTGTAAACTGCACCATAAAATAGGCATGCGTTTTTATGAATTTTTTTTTACTTAATTATTTTTTTTTATTAGAGAAGATATTTCGTTTGTAATGTTGCTATCGTCGATTGCAGTCTAGAAAATCGAAATCGAAAACACAAATAATTGGAATGTCAAATAAATTACTAATTACAAAACCTGCATTATGATACTTTACTATATGAAGATACACAGAATAATTATGAAATATATAGCAGTTGTTTTCTACTATATGTTCTTAAATTAAAAAAAGTAACACTCCCAGAAAAGGAGCATAAATAATTTATATGATTATTACAGAATACTGTTTATTATTTAAATTACATCAACCGAATTAAATGCTTAGTTAGTTTTTTAAAATTTAAACTTGAAATTTTCAGTTATTTGCAAATAATAATTATCTTAAGAAAAGGTAGTATATTTATAAACTTTTTTTTATATTTTTAATTTATATTCTGCAAATTTTCAATTTCAAAATAAGTTGGTAAGAAATTTACTTTCTTTATTGTGTATTCTTTTCAAAAACTCATTATATTATGAAAGTTTAGTAAAGTTTATGCTTTGCATACATTATTAAAAGTTAAAAGTGAATGAAAGTTTTATTCTCGCAAACGAAAAACTTCTACATTTTAGAATTAACTCAAAACCTATTTCTGGTGCATCTTTAGAATACTTTTCAGGGAAAGAAAACACAAAACGATTTTTGTATTTCCAACCTCGCTTTTAAAATTCAACTCCATAAACTTTCCGACGTTTATTACATATACGAAGGAGAGAGCAAAATTCTTTAAGTCTTTTTCTCCCTTTAGAATTTTTGTTCCACAATTACTAAGCTTCAAGCTAAGAGTAACTATCTTATATTGCGCTTTTCTACCCCAATTGTTTTTTGCGTATTCTTTGTTTGTTTCTGGTTCCGTTAAAAAATGCTATAAAAAATAAGAAAAATCTTTCAATTTATGCGCGTGTCTTGTGACACCTGGGGCAAATGGGGAAGCATAAAAAATCGTTTGTTTTCTTTCAATTTTACTTTTGACTTTCTTCATTTTTCTGCACGCTACAGAATTCGAATGACAATGTTTAGCGTCGTTTGTATGATAAAAGGAGATGTGGGAATGCCTCTGATGATGTAATTGCAAACGATAAATAAAATATCCGTCGCTTTATCTCCCCTTTATTTTTTTTAAACAATCGGGGTTGTTGGGTTCGAGGAATGGGAAGCACTTGTAGAAAATCTTTTGGCGAGTGGAAAATACCTGCTAGAAGAAAATTTTCTCCGGAAAATTTATTGCTTTTCCGTTTTTAGAATATAGCGGGAAATATATTAAGGGAAATGTCGTACACAACGAAAAGAAGAGTTATTGGATAGTATGTTATTTCTTTAAATGCATTTTTTTAAATGCTTTTATCAACATAACAGTTAGGAAAGCAGCATAGTGAGAAAATCATTAAGAAAATCGCACGTTCGTAATAAATATTTCTGGTTGTTCCTTAAGCACGTTTATTTGCACTTTTGTTAAAAAAAAAAGAATTAGTTTTTTTTTTCGCTGGTACGAGAAAAAATCACTTTATTTCATACAACTATTGACATTTAGATAGAATTTTGCTGATATTTTATTGGTTGTATTAAGTACTAGATTTATTCTACTTGCAGTTTGTTCGGACTTTATTCTACTGGCAATGTTTTTTTAAAGAATTTTCATCGTTCATTTTCTTCCTCTTCTATTAATTGTACTATTTACCAATATAATATAAAGGATTTAAAAGCCTTTTTATTTATAATTTCGCAAGTAAATGCCCGGAAAAAGAATTCTTTTGCACATGTTTTTTTTTGGATCGTTTGTATTTCTCTTTCTTCACATGTGCATTAAATTGGATTTGACCTCATTGTTAATTTTAACTGCTATCGATATATGTATTTTTTTGCTGAATTTCTGCTCAGCTATATGCATATACATGAATATACAAAAAAATAAAAAGGAAATTCATTTTATTTCGAAAACATTTATCACATATGTTTTAATTTTCATAATGCCCTCCAGTGGTCCTGAGAAACAGCAACATTAAATTTAAAATGAAATAAAAAAAATTCATCCGTTAAAAATGGTAATTAAAGTAGAAAATTTGTTAACTTATACTACGCACAGCAACTAAAGGAACAACAAAAAAGAGCTTATAGAATTGTTTTTCTGGGTGTAATATACATTCGAAATTTAAAAAAAATATATAAGCTTTAAAAATTCCAATTATGTTCTACATGTTTCTTTCTATCTTACACAGAGCGTGCCATTAAATTTATATCAATAGAGGCGGAAGTAAGTTTGAAATTGCCGGAGTAATTTATTATTCTGTTCTTCTTGTTTTCTTTACGCGGGGCCATCATAGTGAGGTAATCGCGCAAGGAAAATTATTCGAAGGTCAAAGTATGTGTTCCATGACAGACATGGGCGATCTAGAGCTCTAGAGAACAGGTACAAGTGACCTCACAGTAAGCATATAGGGGAAGATGATCTATCGATGTCAAATTTTACCGTTACCACTAAGAAGAGATTGAGTTTCTTGTATGTCAATTTTCTTCGTTCTCGTAAAAAATAAAAAATAAAAAGAAAAATGGAGCGGAACAGGATTAATGTGCCTTTTTTTCAAGAACCCTCAATAAATTCTTCATTGAGCTGCATTGTTGTACCATCATGATTTATGTAAATGAGTGCTTTGTTTTAATTTTACTATTAGCTTATTTATATGGAATTCGATGAAAAGTGATTTAAAAATAAACAAAATCAGCTCTGAACAGGAAACAGTTTTTAAAATTAAAAACTATTGTTTGCTTAAAAGAATTATTGGCTAATAAATTCAAGAAACATTGAGGAACTTATGGATTCAAAATTTTAAGAAATGTTACAATATGCAATACTGATTTTTATCATTATTTGTAATTTTATTAGATATCCAGTTAATATTTTTTTATAAATAAGAATTTATCACTGCATTAGAATAATAATTATGCCGGTTTCTGAATTTGTTTGATATACACATCTACCTTCTGAATACCATATGCGCTTAATTGATTAATTACTGAATTTATGTTTTAAATGCTTATATATATATATATATATATATATATATATATATATATATATATATATATATATATATATATTATAATAGCTACTTTACTCTTATAGTGATAATTTCAGTATAATGAACATCTACTTTTTGATAATGTAACTTATATTGTGCATTTTTTATGTCAAATAGTAATTTTTTTTTACCTGACAATCGATTCGTTTTTCTTTCAATTTATCCTATAAAGAATTCAGATTTTTTAAATTTATTTAATAAATAACTAATTTATAATTCATATTTGTTTGATTTTTCTTATTACATTCTGTTATATTTTATCAATTTTTTTCTTTTTTAATAGTTGTGAAATATAAACTTTCTATTTACCAAGATGGTTATATGAAGACCTATAAATATAGTATATTTATGTACATAAATAAATTTTGTAACAGCTATGTTTTATAAAAAAGGTCGTAGTTTATTTGTACACATTTAATTTTTTAGAGCTGACATACATATCGTTATATCACATATTATACTGAAAGATCCAATAAGAAATCCTAAATTTCAAAAATTAAAGAAATAAATAGAATCTAAAAAGTTATAGTATTCACATGGTTATACTGTGATTAAATTTGTTAGTTTTGAAGTAGATAATATAAGAGAATCGTGAATTTGTCGCCGAAGAATATTCCGAAAGAAGCTAATTAGGCTAAAGAATTTGCTATAAATGTTCATATAGAATTTTATGAAAGAAAAATTAATTACTTGATGTTGGCTTATTTCGCTTGCGTGACCTGACCGTTTTATATTTGCATATTCAAGCATCTTTAATATCACTAAATTCGTCGACAATTTAGTATCAAATCTCAGGGACGAACATACTGTAAACATTAATTTCGATCTTGTAGGTACATCGTAAGAAAAGAAAGATTCCTTTTATTCGCTGTCAGATTATTGGAAAATAAATTTTTCTTGAGAAAAATAAAAAAAGAGAAATATAATTCAAAGCGAAGCGCTGGAAAGAAAAAAAAGAAGATTCTGATTGGAGGGCAATTATCGTTTGCTGTACACCTGGTGTCAGGGACATAAACGAGGCTACTATTAGGAATGTTTGATTGAATTACTGCAGCGCGTGCTTCTGTTAAATTAGCTGCTGTCTGCTGGAGTTCATTGAAAGAAGAATACTGTACAAAGCAACTATTCTCCCCCCATTAAAAAAAGAACAATGTTTTTGTTCATTTGAAATATTTTACATTGTTACTTTCTATTCATTAAGAAAAAAAAATATTCTTAATTTGAGACTTTTTTAATTTCCCAAACATACATTTTTGCGTATTTTAAGGAAGAATTAGGCTTAAAGTTTTCATTTGTATCTTATGTGCATCATTTTTGTCTAGCACCAGAATTGTTTATATACCTTAACGCTTGTAATTATAATGTAAAGAAAAACTTATCACTTGTGCATCACGAATTTGAACACAATTAATCAGTAAGGCTGTGATTATTGCGATTATTATAAATGCACATTTTCCATGTACATTCGAAATCCTATAGACTTAATGATGATGTAGAAATAAAGTAAATTCCTGTTTAAAATATTTTTTTCTATTTCTTTTTTCATAACAATATAAATTTAATTAATTCTTATGTAATGCTCTGAAAATTAATTTATTATAAAATTATTTTAATTACTAATTTATATAGAGTGACAGTGTACAATAAAAATTACATAACTTTATACAATGACAAAATAGTTAATAATTAACAATACATGCACTGCTATATAACAGGCACAAAAAGTTAATGAATATTTAAGCTTTTTTTCATATTTTATGGAATGTGTAGCTTTCTTCGCTTATGAAATATTTAATCACAGTTATTTGAAATATATCTATGTACCATTGTACATTGACGCTTAGGATTCTATAATAAATTTACAATTTATAAAATGACAGTGTATTACAACAATTATATATATTTTATATAATAACAAAAAAAAAAGCTAGTGGAAACACTTATGTAAATAGTTATTGATAAAATTATTTCCCATTAACATGTAAAATTGGAAGTCCAATGTATTTTTCCAAATCTAATTATTATTTTACGCGCATTCATTTATTTATTTTTTTATTAAAAATCTAATTACAGGAACAGTTTCTGGGGGGGGGGAGGGGAAACATACCTTATTCACTTCTCTTCAAAGACAATGGAATAGCTGAGGAAAAGCTTAGGTAGTGAAGCGGTGCATAGCTTCAGAATCACTAACTATAAAATATAGCCATCCCAAACAAAAACAAACAAACGGAAGACACATTGAATCCGTTTTATAAACGGGAATTTCACAGTATTCCGGGACAATTAATCGCCTTCTAATTCGAAGAAAACGGGATCGGTAGAAACGCTACCGTCCCCCAAACAGGAAAATACTGTAACTTTGTTCTGCTGACTTAGGTGAGATTCCTGCCCGCCAAAGTAATTATAAGGGGGGCTTTAGGAATTATTCTCCAGAAACGAGGGGGGATTATGAATTTATGCATAAGATGGGGGTGGGGTGGGTGGGAAGAAGCTGCGGTGGAAAGAAAACCCAACAGCAGAAAAGGTCCATGCAGTGCTATTTCTTAATCACAGTGCTTATTTTAATTCGGCGAAAAGATAAATTAAAAGCTGGAAAACTCTTTTGTGATTACTTTTCCCGAGGATCTAATCCAGGATTTTAACGAGTTTGAAAATGGAAATAGGAAGTTCGTTCATTCTGAGCCAATTTATGGTTAGAGGTAGCGATTAAGTAGCTTATTAACTATAGTATAATGCCTGGAATTGTTTTGTTGTGAGGGAAAAAAGGGATTTATAAAAGCACGAATTTCAATCAAAAGTGATAAAAAAATGACGAAAGGAGCATATATGATAATCAACGCCACTATGCCAAAAGTGCTAAATTTGTAATTATGATAACAGTAAAAATTAAAAATGCTAATTTGTTGGATGGTTTTATGACCCAAGAAATCCCGGATTGAAATTTAATTTTCAAATAATAAATCCTGAAAAAAAAAAAAAAAGATCTGGTAAAAGCGTTGGATATACAAATGAAAATATTGAATTAAGTACTTAAGCGAAGGTTTTTGCTTAGGTGTGTAATTTTTCATCTAAAGTAGCAAGATTAAAATAATGGTGGTTATCAATTGTAAAAACGTGATTATTTCCCTAAAGATTCAAAAATATTTTTTGGGAGAAAATATGACTTTTTTCCTCCGTTAGTGATAGTTTGAATTAGGCAGTTGTTTTATCAATGCTGCACATGTATATTGAACATTTTTACCATAACGTATAATAATATGTGAAATATGAGAATTAAATAATAGATGGTAGTTTGAAATTAATTAATAAATAATCATATGATAATGTAAATAAAGTAAAACTTTGCTGCAGTTGTTACACGATGACTAAAGTAACTATTTTCAAAATTCATGAGCAAAAAAATAGCTAAAATTTTTCATGTTTTTTACGTGTTTTCTTCCCAAACAAGTTGCAAAACGAAGTTTCTGATATCGAAGAACAATGAAATAGTAAAATATTTTCAGCTGTTATACGATAATAAATAGTAACTCTCTATTTTCAAATTTTATTCACGTGAAGCAGTTACATTAACAAACTATTTTTTCTTTTTTTCAACATGAGGACATGTTTCTTCCAAATAATCAACAAAACAAATGTTCTTATTATCAAGGAACAAATAAATGCTTAAAGCATTTTCAGCTATAGTGATTATTTTCAAAGCTTCTAAACATAAAAATATTTTATAATAATTCAAAATTTGAGCAAAATGCTTAAATTAAATAGAAAAAAATTATTAATTTAAAATATGTACTCGCTTAAGCAAGCTGTGAAACAAAAATCTTTATCACTGAAGAACAAATTCAAAATTTTCTGCTGTTATGCTTTGCACTTATTTCAAAACTTATAGGTGTAAAAACAATTAAACTTATTAAAAAAAGAAATCTATTTTCTTTTTTTAAATTAAAAAGAGCATGTTTCCATAAAAAAAAGTACAGCAAATCAAATAGACTTGTTATCGAAAATAAAAATGTTTTGAAAATAGATTATCATGTTAATTATAATGTAAACATAAAGAAATTTTCCAATCGAAAACTATAAATTATATAGTAAACTGCATAAAAAAAAAATCCCATTCCTTTTGCGTGAAAAATAGACTTTGACGGATAGTTCTGATGACACTCTTTACAAATCGCTTGCAATAAAACTTTTCTGAAAATTTCAAGTAGATTATAATTCTTTTTCCAACGAACTATGATTGTCGTTTGGTTTTCAACCACCAAAGCACCCAAAACACTTGAGTCCAAACACCCAAACCACGCAAACGTGTTCTTATTCTGATGACAAATGGATTCCATGTTCATGATTTACCCCGCAAGAATTATAATTTTGTTTGAATGAAGAAATGTATATATTCAGAGGAAATGAAGTAGGAAAAAAAAAAGTGCAGAAGCACTTTCTGAGGAGAGAGTGCCCCGGGGGCTTGGACCTCACACAGAGCCGAAACGACTGTTAATTTGCTGTAACAAATAAATCATAGACAGAACCCACCTTTAATAAAGGGGTTCGAGTCCATGTGGCTTGTGTCCGCAACCTGTTGTCTCGGATTTTTGTCGATTCATTTCCTAATGACAGTGCGTGTTTTCTGTTTTATCAAATGGCAATGATGTCTTTCGCACTATTTTCCTCCGCGCTGTCCAGATATGTTATTAAGAAGCGATGGAATCTTGTAAGTAATCAGGATTTATAATAAAAGCCGAAAGCGATTGGATGGCTGCGCTATAAGTAGAGCCGTCTGATAAGGGGATGCGTACGTTATCGGCCCTGAAGGAAAGATGGACATCCATTGATTGAAAGATGAGCCCATCTATGTCGAAACTAAACTCAGGAATGGGAATTATTTTCCAATCAATCATTTTATTTCAGATGTTATTGTATGAAATATGATTGCTGAATTGTTTGATTGATGGAACAAAATTTGCATGACTAATATGACATTTGATGTACACGACTTTACTTGCATTAAAATTTTAAGACTGCACACCTGGCATTTTATATCAATTTGTTAAACGAAATACAAATAAATTTGCATTTTATTATAGATAAGTTAGTTGTACGTTTTTTTTACATAGTTATTGATCATCAAATAATTTCAAATTATAATTATTTTTATATATTTTTATAAGATGTCTTTATTGTGTTTACAATATTGTACTAAACGTTAAAAGGAATATGCATTAAAAACTCATTCACTTCAAAAGATTCTATCAATTTATAAAATAAAAAATATCATGAAAAAATTTATATTTTTTAAACATCAGAAACATTTTTATATTATATACGTTTCTAGGCATTTAATGCAAGCATGTTTTACTTTAATGCAAGCACGAAACTAAGAAATGTTAATTAAATTATAGAATAGTTTACAATTTCATGCAATTTATTAAAACTTACGCATTATTTACTTATATTATTATTTTGCGAGATTTTATCCATAAAGTTTTCTTCTTCTTTATGTTATAAACTTAACTTAAATATTGTTTTCGTATTTACATATCTTTGTATATTGCTTTAAATAGTTAAGCAAATAAGCAAAAAATTGTTATGAAAGGAATCATTTCGTGACAGTCAAACATATACATGAAATGGGAAGTGCTTGTGCAACCAAACGCCATTTAGGGGAAAAAACCATTGGGTACTTTTAATTCCTTGGAACGTAAAAAGAACAAAAAAAAAAAAAAAATAAATAAAAAAAATTCATAGTAACGATTCGGTTCAAGTTAAGGATGAAAAATGTACTTTTTACATTATATAAACATAATGATTAAATGATGGAAGGTGTTTAATACAGTGTGTGGTCTTTCGAATAGCTAGGAATGTGGCACATCTGTTTTTCATGGATAAGATTAGATTATCACTATGACTTGAGAAATATTGTTCCATTGCTGAAAAGTAGAAGAGGTCTTGATTTCTTAGAAGTAATGTCTAATAATTAAAAAGGGAAAAAAAAAAAAAAAAAAGAAGTCATAGTTTCACTTAAAATTTTGTTCGATTCTTGAAGAAATGTATCGTCCTATTTCTGAACAGAAGAAAATGCCTTGATTTCGCTGAAGTACTGTTTTATTCTTGAAAAAGTCTACTTATTACAATATGTTCTACTGGACATGAAAAAAAAAAAGATTTTTTAGGTTCATGGAAATACTATTCCTTTCCTGAAAACTGCAGTGCCCAATTCCTGAACAGTTGGCTTTGGTTTCGCAGAAGTACTGTTCTATTCTTGGAAAGGTCTAGTAATTAAAATGTTCAATAGAATAGGAGAAAAGAGAGGTTCTAGTTTCATTAAAATATTGTTTTTTTCCTGAAGAAGAGTGAAATGTCCATTTCCTGAACAGTAGAAGAGGTCTTCATTTCCCAGAAATACTGTTCTATTCTTGGAAAGGTCTAGTAATTAAAATGCTCAATAGAATAGGAAAAAGAGAGGTCTTAGTTTCATCAAAATATTGTTTTTTTCCTGAAGAAGAGTGGAATGTCCAATTCCTGAACAGTAGAAGAGGTCTTCATTTCCCAGAAGTACTGTTCTATTCTTGGAAAGGTCTAGTAATTAAAATGTTCAATAGAATAGGAAAAAAAGAGGTCTTAGTTTCATCAAAATATTGTTTTTTTCCTGAAGAAGAGTGAAATGTCCAATTCCTGAACAGTAGAAGAGGTCTTCATTTCCCAGAAGTACTGTTCTATTCTTGGAAAGGTCTAGTAATTAAAATGTTCAATAGAATAGGAAAAAAGAGAGGTTCTAGTTTCATTAAAATATTGTTTTTTTCCTGAAGAAGAGTGGAATGTCCAATTCCTGAACAGTAGAAGAGGTCTTCATTTCTCAGAAGTACTGTTCCATTCTTGGAAAGGTCTAGTTATGTTAATGTCCATAAGTTGAATAGGAAAGAAAGGAATGCTAATTTTACTGAAATTCTGTTTCTTTCTTAAAGAAGTGAAGTCCAATTGATGAGCAGGGGAAGAGGCCTATATTGTGCAACAATGCATCGTCCGAATGTATCTCAATTTTTTTTGATCAGAATTAGTTTTATAGCGCATGATGTTAGATTCATACAAAGCTTTTACAAAATCACAATTGTTGCGTTTGTATCCATTTTGGGGTCTTTATCTTCCTACATGTATTCGACGTGTTTTTCTGCTTTCAGCTACGTTTAAATTTTCTATATTTTATATTGAAAATTTGTTATCAGTGAAAAAATTTGCTTACTTTCGTTATGAAATCATATATTTTCTTAGTTTTTTTGAGGAAGTATTTTCTTAAATATTGAATGTAAGTAACAAATTATAAAAACAAATCAGAGAGAGAGAGAAAGAGTTTTTTTAAGTATTTTTTTCTATTGAGAATATGATAATTTAAAATAAAAAGAATTTTGTCTTTACTTTGAATTTATTAAATGCTTAATTATGCAGTTTCGTAAATCTTAATAATATGTAGAAATGAAACATTTTTTTACTTTTCTGCATGCATTTTCAAATTCTGGATAGAAATTAAAATAATATATTCTTCGATTGACTGAATTCAGCATATATTGAATCATAAACAATTTTGCCGATTTTGTTCTCATTTATACTGATATAAATACTGCCGTAATAATTGCTCTTTGAAATTCTTTCCTTGAGTCAAAAGGTATAGTTTAAGTCTTTCCTTTGAAGCCAAAAATACTTGTTATTGCCCAAAGATGTCGCCAATTTATCCTCCTAATTAAAAATGTGCTCGGGATTGTCCCAGGAAGGCGTTGTGCATCTCCAAGCGGGTGAGCCTCATCAAATAACATTTAAGCGTGCTTTATGTCCATTTAATGTTTGTCTCGTCTCTTGGCTGAATACTTTATCCAGCATCAACCAATCGCATTTAATGAAGCCTCTATGATTAATTATCTCCACTTCAGCTACGACGTTAAGATGTTTGCAGGGCGTACGACGTCCAACAAAATCTAAAGCTTCGGCATGTGTGGTCTTGAATATTAAATGTGCGCCTCAATTAAGCCAGAAGGCGAACTTTCGAAATTGCTGGTTTCTTTGTGGCAGCGGCGTGGATGGAAACTATTTCGGAAAATTTTTACTTTTTCTCCGTGTGGCAATGGCAGACGAAGAATCGACTCGAGCTCTTGAAAATGTTTATTCACTCAAGAAATTTGAAGATAAAGGGAAGGAGGGAAAAATGGGAGGTGAGAAGTTACATGAATGTTAACATTCGATTTATTGAAAGTGTTTAATATGAAAGAAAGTATGAATTTTTTATTTCTCTGCTATTGTTTGTTTCCGACTCGAGCCAGGTTAAAGAGTAAATATTTGTTGAAATGAGAATTTTTCCGATTAATTCAGACTAAGCTGAAAGATAATTTTGGGAAAATAAAAATGATATCAAAAGGAAATTTATTATATTTGTAATAGAAGGGGAAAAACTGACATTGATAAATTTTTGATTAGTTGGAAATATATTGGCACAAAATTAAATTTCTTCATTTATGCTTATCATAATTTTTTAAACATCATTTAGCATATTGATGTACGTAAATATGTTTAATAGTTCCGAAATATATTAGTATATTATATTGACATGCGCAAAAAATGTGCAGAATACTTTCATAAAAAAATTCTTTTTTTACTACGCTTCTTCATTTATGACTATTAAAGCTGCCAAATACACAAACATTACTTTAAATTTTTTTTCTAAACTCGTAATTTTATATGGCTTAGAGGTCAAAGTAATAACCAAAGACTGTTATGAGACATTTCAGTATACTGCTTTTAATGAGTAGTAAGTCGTATCCGCGTGTTGCCAGGGAGGAAACCTGGAAAATTTCCAAGCACCCCTGCCAATAAAAAACTACATGCGGAAGATCGAAGCAGAACAACCATCTCCTATTGTTCAGCAGTGGTATTGAACATGAGGCTTCCCGCTCTGAAGACTACGCTTCACAAGAGAGGAAATCTGGAAAACTCTCAAACACCCCCCCGGTAAATGTGTCTGCTGTAATCATTATCGTACCTCAGATGTCACCTTATTCAAGACAGTGGCTGAAATTTAACAGAGTGTCGTCCTGCTTACTAGGCCAAAGTAAGCCTTATATATATCTGCTGGTATAGTGGAAAAAAGTAACAATTTTTAAATAACTTCTACCGTCATATTAATTGGCGAATTATTTTTCCTCCATTGTGAGGTACACTTGAAGTTCAGGAACGACTAACTCGATTTCAGCGCAAGGGAAAAGAAACTGCGTTCCCCCAATTAATCCGCGTCACCTTTCGTATGCCCAGGAAAGGTAATTTTCTCGAGACCTGACCTTTGACTCTGCTTTGACTTCGGAATCGGAATTATATCACGGCGAGCGAGCACTGAAGAAACAGAAGAGAAGCAAAACAAATGAATAAATAAAATTAAAAAAAAAAAAAAAAGAAAACGACCCACGTATTCACGAAAGTTTGCGGCATGATCTGTCCCTCCCCCCCTCGAGTTGAATGAACAGAAGGAAATTTGATTCCCCTAATAGCTTTTTCTGTCCTGTACTCGAAAGTACGGAATCGACCGTAAATTTCACAGACAAAGATACCGAAAATAACTTCCGTTCGTATCGTTATTTTTGTAGCTAAAGAATTCTTCGTACCGTTTTCCCCAATCTGCGGTTCGATTGCTTATTTCTTCTCTCTTAAGCAATTATAACCAAAAGAATTGTGTAATTGTGCCATTAAGTAGATAAGATACTTATTGCCTTTTTAAATGATGAAGTGTTTTTTTTTTAAAAAGTTCACTATAAAATTAAGTTTTTTTATTATCATTTAATAAATGAAATATTCATATTGCGTAATTGCTTTGATTTAAATATATCACGAATCAACAATCACAATTTGCTAAACGTAAATCAAGAATTTTGTAGTTAATAACATCGAATTCAAACTTTACGGACGTTCATATTAAAAATATTTATTTTTGTATAGTTAAAAAATTAAATAATATATATATATATATATATATATATATATATATATATATATATATATATATATATATATATATATATATATAGTTAATAGTATATTTTATAAAATACAATGAATATAATGAAACAAAATACAATGAAAATGCCAAATGGAGAATAGTACATTGAAAATATTAAATGCCAAATGTAGAATATTAAATGGAAAACAATATATTGAAAATATTAAATGGAAAAGAATACATTGAAAAGAATTACATTGAAAATACTTGAAAGAAATATATTGATAATACTTGAAAGAAATTTCAAAGAAAGATAGATAGATATAAATAGAATAAAGTACCAATATGGCCAGCTTCATCAGGGGGTGTTGACCACATTGGCACAATTATGGCTTTTCTGCAATGGCCCCAGACATAGTCTTAAAAAAGCCAGTACACCCCAAAGCCATACCAAAAATTCAAACCAAAGTATCAAACAAGAATAAAAGAAGTAGAATTTAATCCAAACTATGTAAGTAGAATTTAATCTAAAATATATAAGTCAATATCCAATGTTGCCAAAATACTAAATATATATATATATATATATATATATATATATATATATATATATATATATATATATATATATATATATATATATATATACGTGTGAGAGAGAGAGAGAGCTAACCACTACCATACAGCTTCTGCACCTAGAAATTAAAAACGCCATATCCCGGAAAACCACAATACCCATCTTCCGACCCTCGACTATATATTTATGTTGTGAATTAAGAGCAGGGATCGAACTTGAGACCTTTCTATTGCAAGCTGCATGTTCTTAAGAAAAAGCCTCAAAGTTTACAGTGCAGATAATGTGCGTAAGCAGCCCTAGGATGTTGTATGGGTGTTTAAATATCACGTGTCGTAAAGGATACTATCTAAAAAACCTTCAAGCATTTATTCCAAATAATCTGTACTTATCTATTTATTTACTGGACGTGATATTCTGTCGCATTTAAAAGCCGCCCCTTCCCCCAAAAAAAATCTGATTGCATTTTAATATTATCTTTCCTGACTTTAATTTGTGGAACGAGATAAGTATCGATTGAAGTATACTTTCTTTAAAAGTTTTTTCAAATATTGAAATTCTTTTTTGGTGTATACCGATCTTTACGGATACGAGCTAGTTTTACGCAATCGAAATTTAAATTAAAAAATTTTAATAAATTAGTTTTGCATGCTAAGCAAAAATTACAATGATAAATAGTACTACAAGATTGTCTGTGCTATTATCTCAAATGAAATAAGCCTGATTAATAACAGTATAAAATGCGAAATTGTGTCAGTGCCTGAGCAATATTAATTTTAATAAAAATAGAGTATTTTTGTGTGAGGATGAGTCAAATAAATGTTGAATATTGGACGCAATGTACTAAAATATTTTTATATGATGAAAAATTTCTATAAATATGTATCTAATTTTAAAATTTTTTTTATTTGTAGTATTTAATTATATTGCTTTCTAAGTATTTTTTTTCTTTAAATATATGTAATCGATCATGTGCAAATTGACTCGTGTTTGTAGAGATTGGTATTCATTCACCTAGAGTTAAAAAATATGAACTCAGATGTCTATAATATTCACTCATGGTTTGAATTATTCTAAAAATTTTCAAAGCTCCTTATATAATTTCGTAATTTTTTAAAAGTGTAGATTTTCTGAAGTGCATTTATCAGCCAGGCAGCATTTCGCTTTCTTTCTTTTCCCATGGGTGTTGTTTGCACCAGCATGCTTCCCTGTGCCTTGCCCTGCGTTTCCATGGCTGTGGGTTCGAATCCCAAAAGTAGTATTTAGTTTAGTACATAGCAATTTTTCGATAATGTTAAGTGGTTTCGTCTCATTTAGGGTTTTGCTTAAGATTTTTACTATAACCTATAATACTATTTGCATTTTATATAAACAAGTTAACATTTCTAAAAAAGATTTCGATTTTTTCTAAGAAATAAATTTTTTAAATTCCCAATTTAATAAAAAAAATTATTAAATAAATTAAATACTATATATCTTGTTTTCCGCATTTGAAAAAATGTTATAAATATTTTTTTAAAAAAAATTAAACTGTTTTAAGTAATGAAAAATCATTTTTTTCCACCCTCGTGGTCTTGTTATATGATAGAAGTTTTCTAATCGTTCAGAGCTCGTTGATATTTCTTTAAATAAGAAGCAGGTGTTTCTTTATAATTTATTTTTATTTAATTCGGATATCGTATTTCCTTTCATCTATGTGCGATAGGCGCGCGTTTAATGGAATTATCGTAAATTATCTTAACTGGAGCCGTTCTGTCCCTAAATGAGAGCCCCTTTGCCAAAAGGAACGGAGCGTCTTCTCCATCCAGTGAGTGTGCGAGGGTCTGAAGAGAAAAAAAATTTTTTTTTAAATAAAAAAAGAGCTCTATGCCAGGTGACGACATCTAAACGTTCCATAATGGCTACCGTCAGTGTTGTGTGTCTCCCGTTAATGAGGCAAAAATTACGCCGAAAAATTACCACGTAAAAAAAAGAGGGCAGGAAAGAAAAAAGGATTCTAGTTCATTAGAAGGCATACTTGGCGTCCTTTTCAGTTTGTTTCGGCGCTATATTTAGAATCAACCTCGCCGCCAAAGTTGGCATTTCAAACAAATTTTCATTAAAGAAGATTCTGGCGTTGTTGAGAATTGGAATGATTTTTGTTTGAATTACTAGTAGTAAAGTGAATGACTTTTTTTTTGCTTTACTTCTGCTTTAATTATTTCATACAGTTTATGTATACAAGATTTTCTCATTAAGTTTTTCGTTTATGAGTGCACATTTGATGTATATTAATTTTAAAATGTAGAATTCATGCAAATAAGGAAGTCAGCTCTAAGATTGATGCCAATATTTATTTTCTATTGTTTAAAAAAATATTATTTTGACTATTTTTACTGATGAAAATTATTTAATAAAATTGTTGGAAAAAATCCGTGAAAAAATCTTTACACATTTTTTAAAAATTTTTATTTGTAATTTCTGTAAAAACTAATTTGTAATTTATGACTTGTAAATGAAAAATTATTGATTTCTAAGAATTCTTGTTTTAAAGTAAATCATTACTAAGCTTTCAAGGAAAACATATATCTGTAATATTAATCAAATGTCAATATTAGTAAATGTTTTAAGTTTGTCTCTCAAAAAAATTTTCATATAATAGACAAAACACGTAAATGAGAATTTAAGCAAAAAATAATAAGCTAAATGACGCATAAATGTTTCTGCCTTTAGGTTATTTAAATTATCGATCAAGAAGAAAGAGAAAATTCTTAAAAATCTTAATTTTATTTGAGAAAATTATAAGCAATTGTGTGTGTGTTAAAGTTTGGATATAGTATTATTACCTGTAAATCAAAAAGTTGTGGCGAATTTAATCACAACTGCAATCGGATGTTCTGTGACGTCACATCGTAATAATTCTAAGAACTTATTTTAAAAGAAAGAAAACGATTTTTTTTTGTACTTCATTTGTTATGTTCTAAATTCTTTTAGAATTCTTTTAGAATATTATAATTACGAAAAAAAAATCGTTTTCTTTCGCTTTATTGAAGTTTTGATAGATTAATAATAATTTATTTAAGGTAATATTTTTTAAAGTGAAAAGTATAAAAATATTTTAAATTTTATGTTCTTAGGTTATTTTTGAAAATTTCTAAGCAAGCCATTACTCGAAATTTTATTCTTTTCGATTTCTACGTTAATGAGCTGAAAGAAATTTCGTTTTTGAAGCTTTCGCTATCGCTTTGCTTATAATGCACAGCATCTAATCCATTATTTTATTTATATCTTATCTTTCCAAGTGCAATATTTTTAATCTTTCACTGAAGATCGTCTTCCCTAATATAATCTTTTGTGTTCGGGTGTGTCTGCATTTTTTTCAGTTATTTCCCACCCCTTCCTATCCTTAACCAGAGAGATTAGGGTGTATAGCTAATAGCACATCTCTCGCACTCCATATAATTGGAGATCCTTAAGTTCGCTTCCGAGTAAACGGATCATAGTAGTGACTGCTACTGTTCTTTTTGCTACAGAAAAAAGGATAAAAAAAAAAGTATCGAGTAGAGAGGGAAAAAAGTTATATTTTTGGATGACTTCCCAAAAGTATTTTTGCTTTTTTATTCATCTATTTGTATCTTCTTTCTCTCCATCATTGAGAACTATTTATGGTTTCCATCAGTGTAATCTGTATGAAAAAAAAAATGACAGACAGAAAATGGAATTTCTGTCTGGATGAAGTTTATCATTTATTTACTGACACAAAAAGCTTGAATAAAGAAATTCGATATTATTTCTCGAATTTTCTTGCATTAAGTTATTTTTCACTGCCTTGCAATTATTATGTAATTTAGGAGTATGTAATTAACTATAAAATATACATTATGAATGTAATTCATTACATTTTGGTTTGGTTGTTGCTCTGTGATCACTTTTTTTACAATGAAATATTTCAATTATATAAAAAGAATATTATTTTTTTTAAATATATGCACAAAAGCATCAAAATTAATTTGATAAGTACATCAATGTCTAGTCAAAGTATAATAATATAATTATATTACTTATATATAAATTTTTAAGAATAAATTTCTCTAATTTATTATTTTAATGTTAAATAAGTTTAAGCATTGGTTTTATTATTTTTAAATTAAATGCTAGCAACAAATGGAGAAATCCTGTCTGAAACTCAATTTGATCGCAGTGATGCATAATATGGTATATTCTAAAAAAAAAAAAAAAAAAAAAAACAAGAGCATTTATTTATTTTATTTGTAGATATATATTTCTTATGAAATATAAATATAAACAACATAGACTTCATAATAAAAGTTTCAACATGAAGGAGCATAAATCTTAATAAAAAAATTTTTCCACATGTGGTTGTTATGAAATAAAGAAAAAAAAAAATAACGATGAAAAATAAAATCTACGAGAAAAAGTGGGAAAAAAAATTATTTCTCCTTAGTTTTTGGTTAGCTGAAAGATGAAATGTCGCCGAGACGATGAAGAGAAAAAGGCATGGAGGAAAGAAAAAAGAAGAATAAAGTGATGACTTGTCATTTTAACATCTGAGCATTTTGATGGAGCCAGCTATCAAACAGTAACCGTGTCCAATCTTTATATCCGCTTCTGCTAAAGAAGTCAGCTGCAAGCTAGAAGTCAAGCCACCTTCCCTTCTCGTCATTATATTCCCAGCGAAAGATAAGAGCGCTGTCTCAAGGACCGTGTGAACAGATAGGTTACTCGGAATAAGGCTCTGAAAAAATATTTAGCTTTCTCGTGAACAAGATTATTTTTATCTATCGCCACCGCGTTTATTTAAAAGCAATTCCTTGTCCGAGGTGCAGATTGGAGATCAATCGGTAATCCAGCTCTCGTTAATGGCGTGGTTGAGAATCATCTCCAGAGCTGATTTATTACTTTTTGTTCCATCTTAAGTGTACGTCATTCCCAGAGTGACGTCAGTGTCTACGATTTGAGGATCATTCTATAGGAAGTGTATATATGTAACCGCTAAAGCCATTAATTCTCACCTAGATATTGCTGATTAATTGATTTGCCCCGTTAATGCGTGGAACCAAGAATTTTTCACCTTTTACTTTGGCAATGTGCACATTAACGGCTTCCGAAGCGTTAAAATTTTAAACTTGATTGTTGAGAAATTGATTCTATCCATTAATTTGTTGAGTGTTTGATTCTATTAACTTAATTCTTTAGATATATCGAAAAGTAAATAACATCTTGTTAAATTCTTAATTGTGATAATATTTTAAACTGTTTGATTCTTTGTATTATAGTTATTAATTGATTGATTTTATAAACTAATTTGCAGATTCTATTAATTTCATTCTTTAGATATTGAAAAATAAATAAATAGCATTTTGTTAATTTTTAAGAGCACAAAAACTTTGCTGTTGTCCCTGTAAAGATCTTATTTTCACTTTAAAGAATTCCTACTAGTTAATATGCAGATTAGCTATATGATTTGTTGATTATCTAGGTAATATTTAAGAAATGAAAACGATTTTCGACACTTTAAAGGTTTATACTAGTTAATCTGTAAAATAACTGTGACTTATCTTAATAACTGATTTTGAATTTTAGTGATATCAAATTCTAACTTGATATCTATTACTAGTATTTTCCTTATATGCTTATATTGGTAGACTTTTTTTTCAATTCCATCTTAAAATTGTTGCATCAAATTCCAGATAACAATCAAATATAAATAGTCGCAAATTATCTAGGGTGAATACTATTGATACAGATAGAAATGTAATAATGCATATGGACTTATCAAACAGCCATAACTTGGGGTACTTAAGTTAAAAAATGTGAAACTTTTTAAAGTAAGGTGTCCGAATTTTACAGTGGAAGTCTCTGACATATATTTGCTTATACTAAAATCAAAATTAACGGGTAGTCATTTTATGAAAACAGATACCGAATAGCAGATGTTCCTTAGATAACAGGTATCTAAAACATTGGTTCCAAAAAATTGTGATAATGATGTATTTAATTTTAAAGCCTCCAAATTTAGAAATAAACACAAATTAGACCAATTTTAGTTTATTATCAGTAAATAATATTTTAATTTTTTTTAAATTGGAGTATATTATTTGACAATGATATATTTTATTTTCAAAAGTAATAATATATAAATTAAAATAGCACCCAAACATTTCTGAATAAAATTTGGCTAAAAAATACAAAATATTATTGAAGTTTCGACTTGAATGTAATGAAATAATCACTTTTTAAAAAACAAAAATTAATTTTCTAAATTTTTAGTTAAAAAAATACTTTTTTTTATATAAAGTATATTTCAAAATTGGGCTTCTAAGAGGCTAACGTGGAGTCAAATATAGCTCCAAAATTTAATAAAAAAAGTGAAAAATAAAAAGTAGGATGTTAAAAAAATAGGAAGAAATCGAAAGAGGGGTGAGGAGGCAGGAAGAAAACTTGAAAAGGGGCGTTTCCTTTAAAATCGCTTTCTATGATTTAAGATGGCGAAACAGGCTGTCGAAGTGGGGATTAGAGGGGGGTTCGATTTTTTTCTACTCTCATCTTTTTTTTCTTTTTTTTTTCATCTTGGATCGGCGAGAAAAGAGATATTTCTTGGCGACTCGGGAGGGTGCATCTCGATATTACGCTTCGACGATTTGGGCGAGAAAAGTTTATGAAAAGCTCAGTTGGAGATCGCAGTCTGAAAAAGAAAAAGTCACGTCTACAGAGCTTTCGTTTTGTGTGCTGTCTGTGCCAGGAAATCTCATCGCCAAATTGTTATTCATTGCTCCGGGTAATTGTTTGGGACGTTGCGGACAGGGTCGCTCTTTCTTCGCCTAAAAAATAACTGAGAACTTCATTTGTTTTAACAACTGAAACAAGATGTTGGATTCTGGGCATGGCATTCGGTGAGGAAGGTGAACCGAAGCTGGACGTACCAGGAATAATTTTTTGGGTTTATGAAAGATGCGGCTTTGTATCGTAGAAATGTTATTTCATCGTGTTCTTTTTTACTGTTTAGATATTCTCTTGTGTTATAAAAGACTCAAAGGCAGCTAAGCGGATATTTTAATCAGAAAAAATTATATTTATTTAAATAGTCATGATTTATTTAGGATTCAATTTTGTTTAAACCATCTTCCCTATGTCTTATTGAGTTGTAGTTAAATGATTCATTGTTGTGATAATTATATTCAATACTCCGGTGTAAGGGCCGTTGTACCTAATAATGCTTCCTTGTACCTAATACTGAGTTGGCCTCTACCAGTTAGATAGAAGCAGCCAGGTGGAGTCTTCGTTTTGAAGTAAGGAACAAGCAGAAGACCCCCAATACTTGGCCTGCCAGCTCCAAAGATATCACTGAATGCATGCGATATACGTGTTCGTTAAATCTGTGGAATAGAAAGTCTTGTGGTCGGTCATTGAGCAGTTACCATGGGTGTAATGGTCTGGAGAGAAAATTTCCTCCCCCTCCAGATCATAATCAAAAGATTTTTTTATTCGAGGTACATATCAATGATTTAACATCGCAAAGCTCGTCATGTCTTAACGACAGGTTATGTTCTTTGGAGTGGAAGGATCAATATTCGAGCCCAGCAGCTGCGTAACACTGTGATGGGCGTTGAGCTTCTGCTTTCTGCAAGTAGATCTTTCCAGGCTTACCATGACCTAATTGTAGCCGCTTTTCAAAACGAAGGGTCCCTAGTTCGATCTCAACCACTTTTGAAAAAGTGTTGTTCAAAAGTGGATGTTGTTCTTCAGCCTTTTGTTTGTACATATATCGGGGTAAGTGCTTGGGAGTTTTCTAGTTTCATTCCTGGTGACACGTGAGTACGGCCCTCTTTATGAAAAGACTTCTCGAAAACTGGTTTATGCGATGGATATTAAAGTGCCTTACAATGGCCTTCGACAGTCAGGCTGCCCACGTTGACGACGTCAAATCACATCTGTCGGAGTGCGTACTCCGGAGATTTCCAAGTGACGTCATTTACGATGGTTGAATACAGATCAGTATCAGTATAAAGACTTTCCACAACGCAGTAAAACGCCGAAGATGTTATAGAGGCCAGCAACATTTGTCTTTTATATTGTCCATTACTCAGTGTTAATTTTATGTCAAAATATTTTAATATAATTTTTTTTCCTATTTTTATGTTCTATATGAATTTCACTTACATCACATGCATTAAATGTATAGCTTCCTTAAATCAAATTATATGTGACATTTAATTTTTAACCTCCATTTATGAAATTTAAATTTTTACTTTCATAAATCACACACACATAAATCTTATAGATATTGCTAATTAATTACTCTAGTGATTTTTATTTATTTTTTTAAATTTTGCATTGGGAACAAAGCCAATTATTTTTCGCTCCCGAAGGGGTGCTGCTATAGAGGGAAGTCTTGCTAATAAGCCTTGTTGAATTCATTGTGGCCTTGTCAAAGTTTTATATGGCTTAACGCACCTTTACAGCGGCAATTTAACTTCCCTTTGTGGCTTTCGTGCACAAGGGATTTTACAGCCCGCCTTTTTTATACGCCATCAGTTGTCACCTTGGGTAGGGATGATGGGGTTGTGGAATTCGAAATACGATGCCAAAATTAAGATGTATATTCTTTTTGTTGTGTTGTTATTCTTATTTTTTTTGGACTTATTTTTTTAGAGGACTGGAAAAATATGTGGGAGTTGTTGGGAATTGATGGGGCGGTAACCAACTTTATGGATGCCCCACTCGCCAAGTCCCGCGACTTTCTCCTTCTTCTTCTCTTTTTTCCAGCTCGATTTACTTTTACACTTTCATTTTATATTGTCGTTAAGATCGCTGCGCCGGAAGTTTAATAGCCTATTTTATCTTCGTATTGTTGGGGGTAAAGGTGGGGAAAAGGGATTTCTTAAAGAGGGAGAAAAAAAAGTTCTTTTTGGCATCATTTTTTTTTTGTCATGTTGGTCGTCGAAAAATTTTTGGCGACGATTTTCGTTCTTCTTGAACTGTGAAAATTCTTTCTGCAGAATATGAGGGCTTAGCTGGTATTCACGGAGGATTGTTAAGGCCTTTCTGAAATATGACGTTATTGTTCTGCCTTATATCCCGCAATATTTCATTCATTTCACCATCATTTTATTTTCATTTCAATTTTGCTATTTTTTTTGTTTCAAAGTCTATTCAACTGTAAGCATGTGATAACATTCTTGTCTATTTTTATCGTAAATGAATCGCTTAGTCGAAGTTACAGTAAACTCCGTTTATGGGAAATTTATTTTCAAATTATTATTTCGCATCATTTAGTACCATGTTATTAATAAACGCTATTCTTTCAGAAACGGAATGTTTCACTTACACAAAAAGGTATTTTGTTTTTGGGATTGAATAAATATTATATAGAGATAGATTACGCTTTTCAATGTGTTTGTATTTAAAATAACCTGTATTCATGCGCTCCCTAGGCACAGGTCTGAGGTTCGATTCTCAGAATGGGTAGGATCGACTTAGCCTTTCATCTCTTCAGTGGGTCGATAAACTGAGTACCAAACATGCTGGGGAACTAAACACTGGGGTTTTCGCGTTAGGCTGACCACCTAATCGGGACATATGCTTCACACCTTAGGGCCCCTCTGTCAGGAAAACAGAGATGAATACTGTAGGCCTAGGCCCACATGGGCTGTCGTGCCACAGAGTTTAATTTAGTAATTTACTATTTTTATGAGCTCCAGTGGCTCAGTAGCCTCACGCCGCTTCCCGTAAGCTCAGCAAAGTGAAGCATCATTTGCCGCGGACAGTGGTTGGGAGGGTGATTACGGTGTACTCTCCTTCACTGGGTTGCTGGAGCTCCGTGGGTTGGGGACGTGTCCACGTTAATCTGTGACGTCCAAAGTCCTTCCGCTGGTGTGGCGTGGATGCGGAGAGGAGGGTGCCAGCTCAGGTGTGGCCTCGTCACCTGACCATGGTTCAAAATGACGATGCACCTTAAAAAAGAGCAAAGTCGTACTTTCACCTTCGTGGTGCTCTGATCCAAACGAAAGACGCTCCCTATTGACTTAATTCGCTCTGCCAAAGGCAAAAGCGAGCTTGGCTTGTCCAAGTGTCATAGGAAAACAACAACAACTATTCTTATATTGCCAATATGCAACACTATGAATATAAAATAAGAGATAAAAATTGAGCATAATTAATATAGAGAATGCTCTGACGACAGCACAATTACAGGAAATAATATATTTATTTACATTTATGCCTAGTTAATCATTGCCATAGTTTATGGTTAATACTCTTCGCTGTAGAAGACCCAGTTCTATCCCAGTCCTCTTTAGAAAATGGGACATAACACTACATTATTGCATACACGTATGACGAGGTAGGTGCTTGGGAGTTTTCAAAGACTTCCTTCCCAGGATGCATGGTTATAGTTACTATACATGAAACGTTCTCCCTGAAACCAAAGCGCTTTTTATGAGGAAACAGCTTATTTTAATGCCGGCTATCAGGTTATTCTGTATGTGGTATCAAATTAAAAGAATTTTAGAGAAGCTTAATTGGCCTCTTTTTATGTTATGTTATTGTGAATTTAACACGTGGCCATTTATGGTGTTCTTTAGACAAGCACTGATTTACAAGAAATTATATTTTTGAATCAAAAATTAAATACCCCATCGATGCTACTGTCTAGTACATCATTCTACAACAGGTGGGGCCGTCAAGATAACCGCGATCGACTGGTGGACCGCCAAGACATTTAGGGGTGATCACCGGGGATAAATTTTTATGATCCGCATGCCTAGAAATATATTTGCTTAATCACCAATCGTCATTGAATATGATCGCGAGACAAATAAAAATTAAAAGTAGCTCGTGACTCAAAAAAGTCTGCCCATCCCTGTACTGCACTATATGCATTCTGTACTATATATGTGATGCAACCGATTTAACCAGATATGAAATTTACTACACAAATAAAACCAACTCTGGAAACATCTCTTAAACCTGAATTGAATCGCATCTTTCTTCTATGAAAAGTACCAGGACATCCATTTTCCTTTACAAAGAAGTCGCCATTTTTGAAATTTAGATCACCACCTTCCTGTAAGACAAAAGGGATTTTAAATGGGTGTAAAATCTGTCACTTCATGAGTGGGGGTGCGCGTTTTTGGATGCACTTTATCAAGAAGCCAGCCGGAGTGTGCAGGTTGATGGACGGCAGGGCGTAAAGTGGGCTGTTCATCTTCACTTCGTGGGTGACAATGGAGTTTAACCTCGCTTTTGTCTTGAAAGCAACGGTGCTGACGCGTAATAAGGTGTTGGATCCTGTCCATTTCCAAGAGGCAGTTTCGCGTAAATCTTCTTTTTTTCCTTCATTGTTATCTGTGGAAAAGTGTCCGCTTGACAACTTGTAAATGGGGGCAATGAATCACTTGTGTGCACATGTATGTATATGCACAAAACAAACGGGGAATTAAACGGTGATTCTCTGGATTTTAGTTCAAAATCTCTAATGAGTTCGATTCTCACGTCTGACTTGGAAATCCATTATTGTTCTATGAAAAGTCAAATTTACATTAAAGTTTTGGTCCCGATTATATGAGTCCTTATCTGCAAACTTGGCTATAATCCTACAAGCAAGTATATATGTATATATATTGTTATTTATTATATCAAA
The DNA here is from genome assembly GCA_037975125.1 of Latrodectus hesperus. Taxonomy (NCBI): domain Eukaryota; kingdom Metazoa; phylum Arthropoda; class Arachnida; order Araneae; family Theridiidae; genus Latrodectus; species Latrodectus hesperus. Next base: position 26,080,654 of record CM075862.1, read on the forward strand.
TATAGAGGCTGCTGTGATCTGGTTGGTTCGGGCGTTCATTCTTGTTATCGGAAGGTAGTGGGTTCGAATCCCAACGGAAGGTACAATTAATAACTCTTATTATAGTAATCAATATTCACATAAATTCCAGTAAATAAGCCTGTCATTTACAGGACTACCACTGTTTCTTTACGATGTTTAAAGTAGTTTTAATGTGTTCCTAACTCTATATTTCTATTTATTTTGAAATTGTGCATATTCATAAGTTTAAATAAACCTAAACACAATAATTTTCAAAAATATATTCAGATGTTTGTAACTCATTTATTTCTAACGCATTTTAAATATTATTTTCAGTTAAAAGTGAATATTAAATAAAGGTATGAAATCATAGAAAATAGTACGAAACTGAATAAATACGATAATGCATAAAGATGCTTTAGATTTTCTGTAACAGAATGTTTTCATGAACACACTGTTTTTTTTTTTTTGCATTAGAAATTTAGATGCAAGTTCCAAGTTTCAGGGACAGAAATAACCGAAGCTTTTCAATGATATACTTAGAAAGCAGGTGTCAGGAGCTGCTGGGTTTTTTGCCCTCATCTTCAGCAGGAAATGAGTCGATTCTATATCAGATTCTCCTTGGGATTCCATTGATTTTATGAAATCATTAGAAGCCAGGTGAGCAACAATCGCTTCGGCGGATGAAGGCCTGAGTATACAACTAAAAAAAATGTATAAATCACCTTGGAAATCGAATGACTTAAAAGATCTTCTTAAGCCTTGTTGACTGCTGCTGTGTCTCTTTTGTCGTGAGGACTTTTATCAAGCTGTGTTCTTTCAGGTGGATCTGGCGATAATATCAATACCATGATTTTTTGGAAATGTCTATTACTGCATTTTCTATGAAAGATTACGTTGAAGGAGTGCCCGGATTAAGAGGAGACACACTTTATTCTCTTTGAGTGGGATGGTCTGAAAGGTTGAAGTCACGATAAGGCCATGCTTGCCTTCTTCGGATGGAATATATTGCAGTGGTGATAAAAATTCGGGTATTTATGAATTAGAAAGCTAATCAATCTTTGATAGTCTACTAAATCTATTTCATATTTTCTGACAAAAAGATACGCTTATATATGTTGATTATGTATATTTATCAAATTTATTACCTCTGCAATCGCTAAGCAATAGGGTAGTCCTCTCAAAGTCTTATCGCCATATTGTGGCTACATTTTCTTACTTAAATTGATCAATTATTTCAATATCTTTGGTAAATATTTTTTAATACCAGTAGTAATTTTTTGGAACGTGAAAGTGATGACGCCACTGCCCAACCTTTCTGGATCACTTATAAATTATTGTATTAGAAATAACTTATCAATATGCACATTGTCGAGCTGGCAGTCACTCTGGCGATTTTGTACTTTGATCTCCGGTTCAACAGTTTATGGATTGGATTCCTGGTGAGGACTAAAATGTTTGTAGAAAGTTTGAAACCTATTTCAAAACTGAACTGTAGTTTCAACTTAACTATTAGGTTGTTCGGAAAGTTATTTCGTTTTTTATAAAAATGAAAAAACGTATAGCGAATGAAAATTCAATTGAAGTATATATTGTCAATTCTAGTGCAATAACTGTTGCCCTCTTTTTGGTTGTACCATGAATCCACACTCTCAAAATGGTTGGTTTTTACAAGCAAAAAACTGATCCAGGTGCGAAAAACGAAATTACTTTCCGAACAACCCAATAGCTTTGGTCTACAAAAAATGACTGTTGGACAACCAAATACACAAACTACATTAATTAAAGAACATGTACACAAATTATATCAAATTATTTTTATTATGGTTTTGTTAAAAAATGTAATTCTTCGTCTAACGTTTGTGTGCTGCAATAAAATGAGGTGACATATCATTTGTGTAGCCAAACGAAAAGGTTCTTCAGGAATACATATTTATTTTAGTTGCCTATCTACTTAGCTTAAAGGCCTTTCATCTGAGAGAATCTGCATTATTTAGTGATCGAGAACTCTCCCATGCACAGAGAAAAACAGTTAACCTTCATCCAGTAAATCAATCACCTTTTGTTCCTTGAGTAGCTTTTTATTTTTTCGGTGTAGATGCTTTTGCAGGTATCTATCTCGCGGAATCACTCCGCCTCCCTTGATGCGCCTAACCAACCATATCACTGAAGATTTTCCTTTTAGAAGCCGTGGAATGGTATAATACCGTTATCCCAGGCTTTATGGTAGGAGGGACGAAAGGGGCGGGGGATCTCCGACTGTCCACTCTCCCGAAATCCCACTCCCTCTCCTGGATCTGGAGAAAATCCTCTTATGCGCCGGAATGGCAGTGTCCAAGAGAAAAAAAGAGGTTCCTCCGGCAGTTTTTAACGTTTCGAGCACTCTGGAGATTTAGAAACGGAATGGTCAGCAGGGTCATCGCTGCGTTCGGTCCAGCTTGGAGAATGGGATATATATCGGCTTGAGACACTGTTCAGACCCTTTTGGGGCGGCAGATAAATTTAAAGTGACGTCACAGAGTCCACTCCTGCATTCAGCACTGGTCAGAAGCATTTCTTTTGCTCTAGAAGAAGGGCCAGTTACACTATTTTGTTCCATAAATATATCTTCGCCAGTTAAGCTAGGCATTTTTTTTGTTTTGTTTACTTGCCAGATAAACTACTTGGACTTTCTCTTCGCTATTTTGTTACCAGTTGCAAAGTGACTTTTCTGACATTTTTTCTAGCGTGAGTGAAAAATGGTGAACAAGCTGACGTATTCATACTTTTGTTTATTTAGAACAAGTTATAAAAATAATAGGTAATTTTGATTCAAATTCACGATTTTGACGAATCAGTTGTAGTTCTTGTGCTTATTGCAAAGTAAATTGAGTTTAATATTTTATTATTATCTCCAGATATTTTAAGGCATTTGATGTGGAGTAATTTTCTAAAATATTTTGAGGTGCTAGATTTGCTTTTATTTTTAATTTCTCAATTTCATGATGGAGATAATGGAGAAAAATATGTCTTTTGTCTTTCAGAATGCATCAAATTGTATTATATTCTTACTATCAGGTGTTCAATAGTTTATAAGATAAGTGGTCGGAAATCTAACCTAAGCAGTTATTCGGCAAGCTACTATTCTTGTTAACTTTCATAACTTTGAAAAAGAAATTCTTTCGAATATATTATGTTGGTATTTTAATTTAGGTGTTGATAGCGTATATTGTACACTCTAATGGCCAAAAGCCGTTGAAAAACTTGTTAGCCTCCTCTAATGAAATTACTTTTGGGAAGATTTTACATAATGAACCGTACTCACATGTCCTAAAAACCCCATCATCCCTACACAAGGTGACAGCTGATGGCGTATAAGAAAATCCGGGCTGTAAAATCCTTTGGGCACGAAAGCCGCAAAGGGAAGTTAAATTGCCGTTGTAAAGGTGCGTTAAGCCATATAACATGGAAAACTTTCAAGCAGCCACCAGGACAGACTTGATTGAGGAAGATAGATGCGCTACAACCACCTCCCTTTGTTCAATAATGGTTGGTATCGAACCGTCGACCTTATGCTCCGAAGAGCGTTGTCCTAACACCAGGCCATGGTATACTCTTTAATTTAGATTTTCATTCCGCGTTGTGGATTGCTAAACGGCCTAAGGCAATCCACAAATTGGTATTTTAATGTCCTCCACATAATTGCATTCTTGTAGGAATTTTCATTTTACGTATCGCAAGATAGGATATGTGATACGAAATTTTGGAAGAACTAAGTATCGATCCCTAAATTTAGGTTTATCTTCAGTCGCCAGTAACAAGTTTAACGCGGTCTAATTATAAGTTCGATATATTCCCGGAATTCCGTGAAATGTCATGTATATTGATCAGTATAAACATTTCTAAGTGCGTATAAGGTTATCATTCGGTACATTTTTTGTAATGTCTTTCCAAATCATCACCCAAAATTTACTGTGCAACAATGTATTTTTACAATTACAATGTACTTTTTGATTGCTTTACTGAATTCATGTATATAATATATATTCATTGATATATTTTAATGCCAGTAAATTATATCTCATTTTCTGGGCCGTGGTGACCTGATTGGTACATTCACGTTATCAAAAAGTAGTGAGTTCGAAATTTAACCCTATCGAAGATCCTTCGTGTTCACTATGGCACGTCATCAATATGACGTATGCCTACATGTGAAGTAATACCTCTCGAAGTGGCTGGTTTTGTTTGGAGGTCCTTTGCTCGGTCCCTGCTTTTGAATTACGAAGACCCATCCATCCATTTTCAGAGCCATGATGGCACATCCACTGGACGCCCCACTTTCTGAACTGCCATCACTTCCGCCTCTTGAGGTTGTTGTTGCACCTGCATGCTTCCTTGTACCTAATCCTGAGTTGGGCTGTACCAGTTAGACAGAACTAACCGGGTGGAGTCTTCGTGATTTTGAATCGGGAATCAAGCAGAAGACCCCCAATACTTAGCCTGCCACTTCCAGAGGTATCATCACACTTGGAGGACATTGCGAGGACGTCCAATCCACCTCTTGAGGTGCTGAGAAGGTGGGAATTCAATAGCTGAGTGTTATATGAAAAATATTTCACTTTCTAGATGAACACCTTCAAACAAATTAGATGTATATTTGATTAAAGATTTCGGGTGATGTTTTTAATATCATGACAAGATTTTTCATACGAAATTATAAATTTTACTCATTTGCTGCATTTTTTTAATGTCTTCCGGTTGATAACTGTAAAGTTGTAAATGGTTGATAGCAAGTAAATTGTAACCAGTTGCTAACAAATACTAACACTATTATCACTTAACAGGTAACCAATAACTGATATAACCGAATTACTTAAATCTGGCAAAATAATCGTGTGAGCTATTTCAAATAGCATGTTCTGTTACTGAAAAATCTAAAGAATTAAGGAAAATTATCATACAAGCTGGATGATATCATGGAATCCCATTCCTTTTTTTTTAAATCAAGGAGTTTTTCCAGAGATTGCTGTCAACAATTTCGCGTAATATACACAGAAAATATTTTTCCATTACTCTTACTTTTTCTCTTACAGAAAAAGTAAATCTGCCTTTAGACTAGTTTCCGATTTTCCTTTTTGTCTCGATACGGTTCCCGAACTGGCAATTTCGAAGGGGGGGGTGGTCCTGAAAATCATCGGGAGATTCAAAATTTTTGTTGGCAACACGCACCTTTCTGTAGGATGACATGCAGATCACTAACTCCCAAGTCGAGGGGAAAAATAAATAGGAATCAAAGCTGTATGACTGAAACGAAATAATAATAAAACTTACTGGGGAAAAAAATATATAATTCGAACGTACCCGTATCGATCAGGGAGGCTGTTGGTGGTGTTTAAGAAAAGTAAAAAGGGAAAGGAGAAAATTTAAAGTGACAGCTTTTTAGAATCCGCTACGGTCAGCAACAATGTGGAAGAATGAACCCAAGGAATAAAAAAATAAAAGGAGGGATGGAGAAGAGAAAGAGCATTGTTGAACTTAAGTCTTTCTCTTTCTAAAATTTGCTCGCTTAGCATTTTTTTCTTTTTTCATTCCATCGGCTTTCTCTCTCTGTGTGTGTGAAGATTACGTATTTTTTATATATACATTTCTTTTTCCCCATTCTTCAAAGCATTTATTTTTCTGATCTTTTTTACCGATTTTCAATGAATGGGGTCCGAGGAGTCAGGACTGCGTGTATTTTGAGGGGGTAGGCGATGTTTTATGTTTACCCCCCGGTAGGGACGATCGCTTAAATTGGGAATTATGGGGTAGGTGAAGGACCTTTATGTGCGTAAACATGTAGATGAACTAACGATTAAAAATTTCAGGGATATATATTAAAAAAATAGGTACTTGTACATCAAATATTAATTTTTTATATACATTAAAAAATAAATTTTGTTTTATGTATTTAAAATATTAATCTAAGAAACTACATTCTTATGAGTGTGTGTGTGTGTACACACACTTATTCACAAAGTCCGGTCATTAAAGCAATTTACATTTACCATATTCAAAAAGTTCCTCATAAAACTAGGGCCTTTTATAATTTTTTTAAAAATTTCTTTTTTACAACTTTTTATTTAAATTAAAAACATAAGATAAAGTTAATAAAAAGGTTTTTTTATAATTATTAACTTTTTTTAATTAAAAAAGTTTCCAGATATAAAAATTTTTTCCATTTGTGATTATAAAAAAGGATTTTAAAATACATTTAAAATTATGTACAGAAATACTTATAAATAAGTTTAAAAAAATTTAAATTAATAAAGTTAAAAAAAATGCAAGTTCAAACTAGAGTGAAACTGTCGAAGCTTCATATAGGCTAAAATTAAAAAATACGTATTGTGAAACTAACATGTCTCTTTATTGCAATAAATTCAAATAGTTGATCTGAATTCATATTTTGATTTGACTATTGTAAATAATCTAAAGGGTATAATAAGCTTTATTAATGTCCACCGCATGGAAAGGACATGGATTATGGATCATATTCATGGCGAGGGAGAATAACCGAAAAATCTCACAAGCACCCTTTAAGAAATCCAATTTCCATTTCCCTTTGTTTAAGAAATCTAGAGCTTTTCACCACTGAAAGCTAATTCTTAACGCTAGACCCCTTTAAATCCTTTCATAATGAACTGCATTCATCATTAAATTTATTATTATATTTTGAGAATCGGGTTTCAAGTGATTGTATATATTCTATTTCACTTTTATTATTTTATTATCAATACACTAATACGATTATCATACATTAAAAAAATCACCCATTTTCTCACTTTGCAATACAAAATTAATTTCATTATCGTAAAATATTTGGGGGCAAGGATATGTTAAAAAATGTCTAACAACGCCTATGAAAAGGGAAAGAGAACATCTTTTAAAAACTCTTATTTTAAATTTGAATAATTACTGTATTTTTAAAAAATTGTTTTCATTTTTCAAAAATCATTTTTAACTTTTTAATAATAAAATATTTTGACTGAAGAAAAATGTATTTATTCTTAGTCCCTAACGAGAAATTTTGCAGGAAAATGTAAAAAAGAATATGATAAAAGTCTCTTGCTGCAAAAAAAAAAATCCTGAATATAATTATTTCATGAATTAAAATTCCTAAACTCTACATTAAAATACTTTTTTTTAATGTTAGTAAAGTATTTTTGTGTCAAATTGTTGTCTATATTAAAAAAAATCACTTTTTTATAATTGCTTTCATTTTAATAACAATAATAGATGTTGAGAGAATACGAAAACAATTTAAATTAAAAAAAACTGAATTTAATAATTTTTTGTGTGTGGTAGACGTCTTAAATGCAAGTAAATAAAGCAGAACCGTGTCTTTCATTCTCATGCATTGTCATCATTGCACAAAAGATGTCTGCTTTTGCGACAAAAAGATCGTACAAGACAAGTGAGAAAATAATGATTCTTTTCGAACAATAGAACAGGAAAAATATTACTCCACTTTCTCAGAGAATTTCACATTTAAAAGCCTCCTTTTATACCCCCCCCCAAAAAAAAAGAACACAATGATATGTCAGGAACTATTTCGAAAATGTAAAATTTTTACTGCAAACAGTTGTGACACAAGATGATGTAACAATGTTGCCCGCATCCACTGCATTCTAATGTTGCAATTTTTCTTTTACCAGACATAGGCGCATTTCTAGGACAATGAAAGAAAAAGCTTCGGTCAGAAGCAATTTGTGGTCCTAGTTGCTCACTTCTCTGGTTTTTCGTATTTGTTGGGGTGTTATATTCAGTGTATTATTCATGTTCTTTAGGCAGCTAAGTTAGAAAGATTCACAGACATTTTACAAAGTATCGGGTTCGTTGTGGAATAGGGTACTTCTTGATTTGGCAGAAAATTTGGCGATAAAGTTTAATTTCTGATAACCTTAGTTTTATTTAGCGGCTATTGTAAAAGTCACATTTTGGCTGCTATCTTGGCGTCAAAAAATCATGGGGTACCTGATTGTAAACTTTTTTCAAAGTATAATATTGATATTAGCTCTGCATTTCCTGTCATTTTCTGCATTAGCATTATATCTTTTAAATTTCTGACGTCAGCAATATATTTCCATTGCTTCTGAGGCTTAACATGACTTAAATTATCAATAGAAATTTAATTTGTATTCACTTTAAAAAGCTTACTTAAGTATCTCATATATGCAGTTTCTAACGCCATATCTTTTATTTTTACTGTTTAGTTTGTGTAGTATTTTTTTGAAATAAAAACAACCAGATTGGCTATTTCGAAACATTTTAACATTGAAAAAAAAGATTTGTATTAGATTCTGAAATTATATTATCATATTCTCCTGCTTTAGGGGGCAGCTGAAAGGTTAGCTTTTAGGTGTTTAGTTCGGTAATTTGAAGTTTCGATTCCCACCTAGGCCGTGCCTCGGCAACCGAATGATTTTATAGTATACTTTTTTACTATATACTATATTATATTTAGTATATTTAAAGTTATTATATTTTACTTATTACTGTAGCTACTTTCAGTATTCCTGTAAATAGGAAAGTAACATTTAAGAATAGTGAACAACCATTAGCGCCTCAATATTTATAAAATTCCAACTAATTATTATCATTCTGATATATGGTATCAATTATGACACAAACTACATAATTTGTTGTTGGGCTATGGTGAGATTTACTGGCTATCTGTTTTTAACATCTGAGAACACCTCGTAATTTTGAGCTGTGGTCAAGGGGTAGACACCTGAGCTTGCAACCTCTTCTCCACACCTCATGTGAAGTTGCCGTTGGTTCAACAGTTCGTAGGCTCGAATCCCACCTTGGACTTGGATGTTTGTTATGGTTCAAAATCCACGTTAAGCCGTATGTGCCAGTCTAATCCTCGTGTGCAAAAAGTGACCGTTGAGCTACAAACCGAACCAACGAACCTCGGATGTGGATGTTCGGGGAAGAGGGAGGTTTCAGAATCCATTTTAAATTTTAGGCTCTATTAGCTGTCGTGTATATAAAAAACTATTTATTATAAATCAAAATCATTAAATGAACCAACCATAGTGTATATCTACGTACAGTATTGCCTACTAAACTTTCATCATTGATATTATTATGGCGGCACACAGAAATGAAATATTTGGATATAACTATATGTTGGATTTCATATCTTTTTCACTTTTTATATATATTTCATATTTTATGTGACACTTAGTTTCGAAATTACTTTTAGAAATCAGTTGTCCTCTCAGATTTGTATAAATTGCGTATATGTACCCTTTTCACATTTATATATATTGAATTATAACACACATGCTAATAAAAACAAAAATAAATAATAATAGTAATAAATATATTTGCTGTTATAAATAAAACTAAAAAATATCCAAATATATATCTGAAATGTTTTTATTTTATTTAAATGCATTATTTTTCAATAAAATATTAACAAAAAATGGTAGTAAATATTTTTTGATAGAGAAGTGGTAATTAAGTAAGGATGATTAAAAAAACAAATTTAATAAATTTGTAATTATGATTCTTTTTGAATTTCATCCGAAAATTAACTTCAATCTCAGGATTGTTCTGAATGTACATGATAAAATCCGTGTTTTAGAAAATTACCAGCAGATTAAATTTTAATGGAATATACATGCTAAAATTTAACATGCTTCTTAAATAAAAGCACATAATCTTGTAATTTCAAGTGTTATTAGTTATTCAAATTTATTAGTTATTAAAATACTAATTCTATTTAGTAAACATTATTATTAATTATTCTTTTTAAGAAATGAGTTAATGTACCAAATAAGTGGAAATTCAAATGAAACAAATATTTTGCATTGAATTCCTCGAGTTGAATGTTTTCTAAGTTATTTTTATTTAATTGATTAATTATAATCGGCTTCGGAAAAATAAACGTTAGGCTTGCAATTTGTTAGATTTGCTTATCGTTTATCTTTCGTTATTCTTATCTGCAGTTCTTAACTGAATCAAATGCGAACGGAATTTCATTTTCTAAAAAGGCATATTATTTTATCAGCGAACATTACTTTCCAATAACTGATGGCAAGAATATATCTTTCTATTTTATTCTAATAGTCTAACTTAATAAATGAATTCTCGTGGAAAAAATTTCCATCTACTGCCATCTAGTGGAGGAAAATGTCATTTTTCATCTCATTTATTATTTCTATTTCGTTTTTCTTCCACATTTCTTATTTATTTACCTTTAAAAATGTCTTATTTCTCTTATTTTATTTTCCTTTCTTTAAAAAATTCCTCATGGTGTTATTTTATTTCATTTTTTTTATTTTTACCTTCAATTTTTCTGTTATGATTGTGACAGATCTCTCCGCATTTTTTTTATTATTATTATTTTCCTCAAATAGATTTCATTTGTGGTGATATGGTGGGGAATATTTAAATTTGATTTCTTGAGTTAAGTTGGCATTCGAACCAAAGCAGAAATAAGCTGCATTTATTATTCCGCGTTGTTTTCTTTTTTTTCTTTCTTCTTTTATATTTTTTTTCATGGAATTTCTTCTTAAGCTTGAGGCCGAGTAAATAATTTTATTTTATTTTTCATCGGCATGGGAATTATAATCTAATAAAAATGGTAAAAATATCGAAAAATAAGTCTCAAAATAAACAGGACATAGCATTATTTTGCTTATATTATTATTTTTTTCTATTACTTTGAAGAATTCCGATTGTACCTTATGGTTTTTCAGGTCATTTAAATTTTTAACATGTTTTTTCTATGTTAGATTTCTTTTTCTTTTCTTTTTCATCCGTCGATTTATTTTTGATATGAAGAAATTGAAATTGTGTAATCTTTGGAAATAACAGAAGAAAAATCTCGAAAAACTATTCATCAATTTCTAAATATGTAATTTAATTTGTATAGTTTTAATAAAAGCTAACAAGACGTTCGTACCGCCAAAATAATTATTTTCCTCTAAACCTCTTTTCTGTTACAATGTTTAAATTCTAACAATAAAGATCAGTTATCTTATAATCGTTCTTTTAGCCAAGAGTACTAGTTATCGAAAATAAAAGATTATAGACCATAAATGAACACGTGTATTTTGCAATTAAAAAAACCGAAAAAAAATTCGTTTATTTAATTTTTTAAAAAAATTTTCTACTGTCGTTTAATTATTGATTGTTAACAAATTCATTTTTATTTTCCACGTTTGTATTAAACGCCAATTAACGCAATTATAAATATTAATATTAATTAACATTATAATAATTTTAGGTATTGCCTAAAAATGTTTAGCAACTCTTATTTTAATGCTAATATTCTTTTGTGTGCTATGCTAATGCATGCAGCTTTGTTTAAACTTTATTATAGTTAGTAAGATATTTTAAAACCGAGAATTAAAATACATAAATTTAATCTCTTGAGTTAAATAGTAGATTTAAATAGACGCTATTACGATATAGAAACTCTTTTATCTGTGTAAATGAAGTTAACATATAAAAAATCACCTTAACGCTCTGGGTCCACCTTTAAAACTCTTTTTTTACGGATAATCATTGTGTTGCCACTATTATTTTAGACATATATAGAGAGAAAATATTACGGAAAGGTATGCTATTTCCTAATTTCTGAATTTTTGGTTTTGTAAGATTATACTGTGGTATATTACCTAATAATATAATATAATATATCTTAAAATATTATTGATTTAATTAGATTATTAAAATTAATGTCTTCTAAAAATATTGTTTGTTTGGATGCCGGTAAAAAATATTAAGAAATTGCACTTTTCTCTTTGTTGTCTTAGACTTAATGTCGTAGTTGCTTATAATTTATAATTATTTGCAATTGAATTTCAGAATACATATTAACTATGAAAAGTCTCGAAATGAGGTTATTATTTTTTGAATTTAAAATTTGCAAACCGTAATTTTCACGTGTATTAAGACATTTTGAAATGCATAATTACGACACTTAAACTTTTCTTCTGTTTAATTATATGTAACAAAGGTAAATAATTATTCTTTCATGATAAGTTATTCAAAATCATCTATTTCTATACTATAGTAAATTATAACAATAAAGTATATAATTAAATTATGTTAAATAGATTTGAGTTATTTGCATTATTTCTCTAGAAATCTTGAATTAATAATTTTTTTCTTGTTCCGCTATTTTTAATTGATTTTTATGGCAACAAATATAAAACATTAATTTAATGTTAATTGCAAAGAAATAATTTTTATTAGTTTTTTGTTTATTTATTACGTTCTTAGTTATCAAAAATAAAAATACCCAATTTGGCGAAAAATTAAAAAATTAAATAAAACTGTTTTAACTCAACAAAATATGTAATTAAAAGTTAAAACAATCTTGAGCTTTTTAACGAAATGGTGAAAATGCATGCTTAAGAAGCAGGGAAACGCCCCTCCTCGTTAAATAACGACTTTCAAATTAGAGAGAAAGAAAAAAAAATATCAGACAAAAGGAAGAAAAAAAATTTAAGCAGCTTCACACTAAATATTCTTAGAACGAAAACAAAAGTGACATAAACTAAGATGTAATGAGTTAGAAGTTGACGCATGTGAATGGAAAAAATTAGGAGATTTTTTTGGCTCCCAAGAAATGTTTACAAGCAATTTTTTTTTCTGATAGTTTTAAATTTCCTTATGATTTTTGCGTTTTTATCTTTGTTTCACAGTATCAAAAAAGTTTTGAATTGATGTCTTCAGGCCACATTACCAATTAAAGATCGGGAATTCGAAAGGGAGATGAAAGTCGTTTTTATTTTTGTAATTTGTTTCATCAATTTCGGATTTTGTTTACTGGAAATGTAACACTAAAACGATATAATTCATTATTAAAAATTGTGTTGTTGTTGTTACTAATGACACTTGGACAAGCCAAGCTCGCTATGCGAATTTAAGTTAAAAATTGTATTGTAATTGATGATTTGATTGAAGGCAATGAAATTCTTATACATATATATATAAATTTTTTTGTTCCTGAAACATTAATTTTAGTTATATTTGGGTTTAAATAAAAATATAAAATAAGGTTTTCTCTGCCAGTTTTACTTTTTTAGATGTCAATTGTCGGAATTTTAACCCCATTGTTGTGTTCTTTCGTTCTTTCAAACGAAACAATTTGTGCAATTGTAAAAATTATTTTAAGTTTTGTGTTTAATAATTTTTAAACGAAGAACATACTAGAATATTGTTTCTCTAATCTCCAAAGATGCAAAGATAGTATAATAATGAACTTAATATTTTACTATAATAAAAATTACGAGCTTAATATTTTTGCTTCATAAAATAAACTCAAAATATTATACAGCATATTTGACTAAAATATTGTATTTTGAAATTGTTCTATTTGAATTACAATTCTCAAATTCATATCAAATCAGTTCAGAATATCCTTTTTCATAATGTAATGTTATATTTAAACTTCGTTAAAATATTAACGAGTTAAAATTTAACCTGCTATAATGTATTAAATAATATATATATATATATATATATATATACATATATATATATATATATATATATATATATATATATATATGTATGTATGTATATATATATATATATATGTATATAGTTAAATACTTAGATTTAATCTAACTATATTTCAGTAATGAGAATATTTTGAAACATAAAAATAAGAGTTATTATCTATAGAATTCTTTAAAAATAAATACGCTGAAGAAAAAAGATGCACTCTAATGAATATATTTAAAAAGCGACGCGATTTTATCGACCCGTGAAAAGTTTCAGCTTTTTTTTTTTTCATCTGAGAAGTTGTCAACAGCTAAATTCAATATCTCTAACGAGACTGTTCTTTCCTTCATAAACAATTTCGGCCTGTCTTACTTTATCGTCTGCTTTTAGAAAATGGCAACTCGGTGACATTTTCAAGACTGATGACTCCACTCGACAGCGGTGTGACGTTGGATTCATTTATCAACCCAGCCTCGATAATCTGATAAATTCGCTAATTACTTCGAGAAGACGAAGGGCCCAACGTACAGAATCATTTAACAAAGACGGTTACGGGTTTTCGGTGCATTTATAAAAATGGCGCAAATAAAAATGGCTCTAAAGATTCAGATAACGGTAAAAGAAGAAAATAAAAAAATAAAAAAATTTCGCCTGCTATTCCACGGTTCATTTTGTTAAAAGCTATTTTAGTCATTTTGAATTTCAGAATAAAACAATAAAGAATTCAGCGTCCATATATCGTCCGTTTAAAGGGGTTATAATTTGTTCGTTGTTCTGTGTCCTTCTTTTCTAGATAATTGAGAAAAATGAAGATAATTTAATGAATAGTGATACGGAGATCTCTCTCTCTAGACACTTGAAGAATAAATAGAATGGAAAAACTTTATTGATAAGAATATTTTCTGACTTTATTTTTGTTTTTATCATTATTTCTTGACATACATTTAATTTTTAAGATGTTTATCGGAATGGATGTAAATAAATCTTGAATAAAAAAAAATCATGTGTAAAAATAAGTTACGAAAATTTGCCTTTTTCGGAATTTTTCAAGAAAATTAATTCCGAAATATGTGTGCAAATTTGAGACATTTTACTTAAATATATTTTACTCAGTGAAGTTGAAAGAAACGTCATATTTTTCGTCATTGCAGCTGCATCAAAAGAATATAACAAAGTAACTAATCGATAACATTAAGGCATGATCCGAGTTGGCTGTTAAGTGCTTAGTATTCTGATCTTCAATTTAACAGTTTATGAATTCGATTCCCAACTCGACCTTGTATGTTTATGTTGGTATATACACTTATATGTATAATAAACACACTAAAAATTGTAAGACCTGGTTAAACTAGTTAAAATGTTCAAAAAGCACTGTTGAATAATCGAATCAGATCACGTACTGTATAATATAAATTTCTGAACAGTAAAAAATATATGAACCAAATTCGGCCTTAAATGTTTATTATGATTCATAACACACTGAAAATTGTAAATCTTGGTTAAACTTGTTTAATCTTCAAAAAGTGACCGTAGAACAAGATCCTAATCCAATCATGTACTATGTATCAATATGAATTTTTGAACAATTAAAAGCGTATGAGTTGCATGTAATTCAAAAGTTGTGTGTGTATGCTTCAGTATTTAATATTAGATATCACTCTCTTTGGCTAAAATCGTGAAGTACAAGAATATTAAATTTTTTATTTAAATGACATACACACAGTATTGGTACTGATATTGCTAATTAGCTCCAGGAAATATACAGAAATATAAGTAGTGTGTACTGTGGGTGTTTTCTAACTTTTCTTATACTGCGTGATTTTAATAATTATTTAAATTTTGATAAATGTGGTAAAATGTATTTTATACTCTGTTATGTTTATATTTGGAGATAGCTATATATAGCATTAAAAAAAATTAGGCATAGAATCCGTATAATCCAGGATTCCTAATTCTGAATTTTTTTAGTGATGAAGAAATTTCGCCAAGTTGATGTTGCAATAATATAAATACTAGGGTTGCCAAAATAGAGTTTTGTGCATAATTTTTATAGGTCTCCATATCTATGACGTAATAAAAACCAGGTTACCAACTACATAAGAAAATCCACCATAAAATCAACAAACTCAGAATTTGGCATCCTGGATTATACGGTGCCAAAAATTAAAAACTTTTAGAAATTCTTTTTTAATAAATGAGAAAAATATAATTGTTCGATTTCTCGTCAGTACTTTTATATATAGCAGGTAAAGACAAAACATATTTAAACTTTGTTATGTATTCCTTCAAACCTCATTTCTGTTAGAAATAGGATTGAAAAACTTTTTATTTTAAATAAATTGATGAAAAAAGTGCTTTCAAGTGCGATTGGGTTGTGTTCTGTTTCTCCGCGAGAATTTCAATTTCTCGATTTGAAGTTTGGTTACTGTGCGAAATAATGACAGTTTGAACTAGAATTTGGACCATTACAGCAGTAACATTTCGAAGAACAACGGAACATAAACAATGTATGAAAAGAACTACTTACAAGGAAAGAACGAAATTAGAATTCTATTCCCCCCTCGCATTCACCTCTGTACTGGGTAACATATACATGTATATATTATTTACCAAAAACACAAGATGAGAAGTCTGCGACCATGAAAATGATTGTTTACGCCTTTATATCTAGTTTATACTTCGTGATTGCTTACGGAATCAGCCAATCAGAATAAGGGAAAGAAGTCATAAATGAGATTCTTTTCTAGATTACTTGCATAGTTGAGGATGTAATTATTTGTATTTGGGCGAAAAAAGTCGCTGACGCGAAATTCTTGTTTCTTTTCTCGCGGCTTTCTTCTGGCAAATCTCATTTTCGTATTTTTTTGCATTATGTTCTTGAAACATCTTGATTAGGGTAACCCATTCCTCAAATGTTTCCTCGAAATGAAGATATTTGGCATTTCTTTTCTATTTGAATTACTTCTTTGAATACATTTCATAAATATTTAATATTGGCGTTTCAATGGAATTGTGAAAGACTTCCTGAGGCTTTCATTGTACTTGAAGAATTTGCAACAGTAAAATTCAGAAAATAACGAAGGGAAAATTGTTATGCAGCTATAAAATGCTAAGAACGTTTACAAAATAAAAATCAGAGTGACCAGGCAATAATTTTCGTATTACTTAATATATAAATTAAAATATATCTTTATGATGCATAAAATAATTTTAATTCAAGTAGGCAAAAGATAAATCTTAAAAATGAAGGAAATATTTTTAAATATAAGGCAACAATAGAAGATTTTAAATTTGTTTGAACGTACATGAATTATAAAACAAATCAACTATAGCCAGATAAAATGTATTAAATATTTCATTTTGTTAAATTATGTAGATTTCAATCAAATTCAATTCTATAGATTTTTTCTCAGTGCTAAAAAAGATTTAATTTATATTTTTTATTTATGTATTTAAACTTTCATTTTAGATATTATAATAATGCGGCAGTTTTCATAGAATTTTTCTCAAATTAATTGAAAGTTTAATTTGTTAATTTTCAGAAACAAGTAGAACTTAATAACAAATAAAGTTTTCAAAATTTTACTAACCGTATGCGAGCTTAAAATTTTATAGTGGTGACAGTGTTGGATTATTATTGTTACATGCATAGTTAATGTGTGAATATATATTTCCTGTGATTTCATTATCACATTTTATTTATTTATTTATATTTTCACTTAAACTGTTTTCGTCTTTTCAGCCAATTTTTTTTTCATTCAAAGAAAATAAGAAATTGGAAGAAGGTCTTTTAATGATTTTTCTATTATATATTCCAGTTTTATACGACGAAAATATACATGATTAATTCATGTATTTCTCTTCAAAACTCGATATGTATATCATTATATACTTTTTATATTCCTTCGATTTGTACTATAGATTTTTCACCTTCTCAAAGATAAAAATCGTATTAATTATTCTATCCTTAATAGAACAAAGAGATAGAGATCTATTATTTTCAAAACAAGGCGAGAACTTAAAATAAGCAATCGATTTTTTTTCATTTGTCTACTTTTTAAATTTTCACAAAAACATTAATCGATATTTATTTGTAGCAAGCTGTGAGCGATGTCACTTTTATTTTTCGATTCTAATTTTTTTTTTTAAATGTGAATGAAAAAAAGAAATAATACAAAGAAAACTAGATGCTTCCAATTTTAAATTAAGGCCCAGTCTTTTCTTCTGAAATCCTTTCTTGTTAATGTTTATCCGTTTCCTCATTTTCTTTTTTTTTATTTATTCAATTTCAGTGTTGCCATCTGCGGCTGCTAAATAACGAGGAAATTAGATAGGCTTGCAGTTAATTACAGTTTTCTCAAATCGCGAAGATTTTTCCCTTGATTAGGAAAACTGCAGTAATGAACGTTATAGCCGTTGCCATTTCGAGCTAATTTAATGCTTATTGGAGATATTGTTTGTATCGTTTGGCGCGATGGGTTTTCGTTCTATCAACGGCAGATGCAATTTGGGAATAAATTTAATGCTTTTTTTTTACTCATCTGGTTCGAGGATTTATGGGAAGGAATTTTATTTCCTTTCTGTAGTGTATTTAATTTGTATTTGCAGTATTTAAAAGAGGAAATAACTGTAATTTCATTGCATTTTTTGCTACAATTTCTTTTTAAAAAAAACTGTATCAACTTTTATACATTTGACTTTTAAAAATAAGGCAATTATAAAGTGTTATTATTCATTATAAGAACAGTATAAAGTACAAAATGTAAAAGTAAAATAAATTTTGTATTTTTTAAATTTAGTTTTTTTTTCCAAGTATTATATCATATACAACTTTATATATTGTATCTAAAATTTCGAATAGAAATGGATTATTTTTTGGACTTAGTTTGCAATATGAGCCAATCCTTACACTGTTGAATTTAAGTGTAAATTATACGAGACAATGTATATTTACTCATATAGAATTTATAATACAAATAATTATGGTATCATATTAATTTAAAAAAGAAGGAACATACTTCTATCGTATTAAAAATAGCCTCTTAAATGAATTGATATAAAATAAATACTAAGAAATTATAACTCTATGCATACTGATAGAAGATTAGTCTTATAGTTGCAGGACTGACTTTTGTGAACGTAACATTTCGATTAAAAATTGCTCACGTGGCCCTGCTGTCATCTGAGACATTCATATAGTGACAGATTCACTTCCAACTTTTAGGGATTCCGAAGGCAAAAGTTCTCCTCGGTTCAACAAGGTGACGTAGCGGCAAAGTTGCCGTCGACTCCAGAAAATCGGAATAATCGATGCATTTTAAGTAGTTGACGGGAGGCCAATTTCAAAATGTCGCCTGGCTTTTGCACCATCTTGGAAAAGGGAGGAATTTATCCCTCTGTGTGTAATTTCATTATTGGACGGTTCAGCTTCCATCAGTCGGAATGGTTGCCACCCAAAAGTTTTAATCTCATCCCACAGGAGGCAATTAATTGAAAGATCTTAAAGATTTTCCATATCGATCCTCGCTAAGAATTGAGGAGAAATTTGTTACCATTTTGGAGAACTGAAGCACAACTGACGATCTGTCCCCATGCATTCGGTTTCGCTCCTATCAAAACTCAGCTAATTAAAATATTTTAAAACATTCAAAAATGGAATATTGAATAAATTAAACTTTCTCATTCTCTATATCTCTCTCAATTCTAGAGGATATGCATTTATTTTTGAATATAGTGTTGCTTATTTTGAATTCTTTTACAAAGATTTCTTCAGCTATTACTAAATGACACAAATAGGACAGTATGTCCCTTAAAATTAGTAGAAATTATGTTAATTTTTTTATGATGCTGAATAATTATTAAATTTTTTTAACAGAATTATCATCCTTTTCATTTTAATTTCCTATTAGTATTTTGGTAATTGACATGCTTCTGAAACAATCAAAAATGGAATATCTAATGAATAAAATATATTTACTCTCGGTTCACACAAAAGAATATTATTATTTTTGCATATAGGTTGACTTAGTGTTTATATTAGAATATAGTAGTTTTCACATTTTGAATACTTTTTAAAAAAGTATAATTTTCAACTCTTTTTAAATGACACACATTTATTTTATGTTGTTAAATAATCTTTAAAATTGTTCTATTACTTTTTTCTACCGAAAGATAAATTTTATTTCAGTAAAGAATTTTTTTCTAGTACATATAATTTATTTATATTTCAGAAAAACATTTCGATTAAAAAATTTAAGATTTTTAATCAGAAAGCAACTAACTGGCACTGAAGTACTTATTGTACAATAAACACTTTTCACTGACTGGAAATAATTCGATTACTGTAAAAAAAGATAATTTATTTAAAAAACAAATTATTTTATAATTTTTAATCTTTCTGTTTGTTTTATTTTAAAAATGTTTATTAATGACTTCCCTAAAAATTTTGATTTCTACTAAGAAATCGATTTTTTACATAAAATCTACTTTTATCGATTTTCAGAGTACTTAAATTATTTTCTCACCAAGAGAACATTTCTTATTACACTGTTGATTATTTTTTATAGTAACTACAATTTATTTAAGGCCTGTGATAATTTTGTTCATTTTGTTTATTTTTGAATACATAAAAATCTATAAAATAACTTTGCTCTTATATAATTTTAATGCAGTGGCTTTCTTTTCACAAAATTCTAATATTTTATTAAAAAATAATTTTTTTTTATTTTATCGAAAATAATATCTGACAGAATAGCTGATTTCATAACAGCATTAACTTATTTAATATAACTAGTAAATTTATTTCAGCCATTTTATTTATTTCCGAAGAAATAAAGTTTTTTTTAAGGAATTTTGAGCTATAGTTTTTAATGCGAAATCGATTTTTTTCATAAAATAGTATGCTTTTGTCATCAAACACATCTATATATTTCACTTTTTTCTGATTGGAAGATATATATATATATATATATATATATATATATATATATATATATATATATATATATATATATATGGAAATGCTAATTTTACATTAGCATTTGTTTATTTCACAGTGAATTCTCTTCAGTTGTTTACCTATTTCTGTAGATTTTGCTTTTTTTAACTATAGTTTTAGTGCAAAATCAATTTGTTTTTACGAACTTCTGTTTTCTTTATCACGAAAAATTTTACTTGTGCAGATATTGTCTATATATTTTCATATATATGACAGGTTTTTATATTTATGTTCAAGCCACTCGAATTAGTTAACGTATCGCACAAATAAAATTCTTTTCTTTTCCTTAAACTTCTGCGTATTGGAAGTGACTTGCGGCAGTTTAAACTTACCTTAGGCAATTAATTAATTTGCCGTTCGGCTTGGAAAAGAGTTGGGATTATTTTTCTGACTTTATTATTATTTCTTTTTGTTCTTCCTCAATTTCAACGCACGTTAGTTTTCTTGCGAAGTAGTTCGGTGGTTGTTTTGACACTTCTCTTGCAGAAAAGGGCTTTTTCTATCAAACCCTCTTCACTTCACTTCGTTCTAATCTTCTTAATCCTTAACGGCAAAATTAATTGCCATGGTAAAATGGTAGAACTTGGGAGATTTGTTGTTTAATTCCAACTTGTTTACACGTTAAGGGTTTTTTTTTTCCCTCCTTTTTTCTTTTGAAAAATGTCTGAATTCTTGAGATTCTGAGAAGAAATATTAAATTACCATTTTCTAGATGGTTATTTCTAAGGGAAATAGAATAACTACAGTTTAATTTAGTGTTAGTCTATATTGCAATTAAAAAAACGGTGCTTTCTTTAGCTCTGGATTGCGAATGCAGGATTTTACTGTTAAGCATTTTTAACGTTATTTCAGACACAAACTGTGTCTTTCGTTAATTTGATTCTTTTTAATCAAACCTTTCTAGTGAAATCTCATTTATTGATCTTCGCTTGACTGGTAAATTCAAATGCATTTTGGAATTGCATTTAATATCAGGATTTAATGACAAGCTTTGCACTTCATTATTAGAATATTGTAGTTATTATGTTAGCTTTATCATATATACATTGGTTATATCATATTTACTTTTATTCAAATTGATTATAAGTTTTTTTCATAATATAATGTATTATTGAATCAGTAAACGAATAAACATTATTTTTCATCCTAAAACATTAAAATTTGATATAAATCATAAGATGGTATAACACATTTTACTAAGTGACAAATTATGGTTATCTTAAGTGAGTAACAGTTATCAGTAACAAGTGTTGAGAATGATACTTGGGCAATCTTCATTTGAAGTTGTCACTTTTAATACAAAATTTAAACAATAACGTATGTATTCCACTTTGAGCAAAATGGTGTCTAAAGATAGCTTTTTTATTTTAATTTGTGAAAATTATACAATGCAAAATAAGAGATTTATTTTGTCTTATATCTCAACTACTAATATAGACTAATTTGTTCTTGGTGTGCATTCCCTTACAATTATATATATCGCTCATTTTTTATTAAAAAAACTTACTCTTGTGCTATTTATGCCAAATTATAATCGGTTTTCATAGTGGATTTTTATTCCTGATATATTTTATAACACATAATTTTAGTTTCAAAATAATCTCATTTTTAACAAAACTATTTCTATTGAATTTTTTTTATAGATTCTTTTTTATCGACATTATTCTTAAGCAACCATTTAATTTGTAATATATATTTTATTCATCATAACTATTCTTTTATAGGTTTAATAGTTCAATATAGACAATGTATTACCATTTTAAGGGAATCACTTACATATATGTATTTTTTTGACTTAATGTTCCAGGAAAAGAAATTTAAATTTGATTAATCTCTATTACGATTTTTTGTTTGTTTACGACGGCAAAATATGTTTGCTTTACTTAGGTTTCAATTGTTAAAGATCTTTTATTGTAATTTAAATCTTAAAATTATTTTCAAATTACTTTAAAAAAAAAAAGTTAGTCTATTGAAAACCTTCAATTTGGCTCTCCAAAAAGGAAACTCAACATGAATGAAAACAAATTTCCTTTTTTAATAGAATGAGAAAGTATCATTTTTCAGCACTTTTTTTCCAATATTTAGCTCAAAATGTCATTATCTGGTTTATGGTGTAACATCTGTAATAGGGACAGTATTAGAGTGAAGAGCAGACAATATCTATCTATAAGTAAAAGAACTATTATCGTACAGCTTTTCGATAGAGGAAAAAAGAAGAAGAAAGAAGGGAATATAAATGTATATATCGGATGCACTAAAGAAGAAACATTTATTTGTGATCGTAACTACTCAACCCTACTCTACCGTAGCTCAAACGACATCTATTATCGGAGAAGAGAACCACGAAATTGCCCTTAAAAATTGGAATCAATAGTATAAGGAGACTTCTCTAGGAGTTTGGCTCCGAAAAAGATGGAATGGGCCAGCTCAATTGCCCAACTACACAAACAACATTAAATCGAATATAAAAAGTTTTTTGGCTGTCTCCCTGCCCAAGCGGGATCTGAGATAAAAGACCTCTTGAGCGTTTTATAGAGTCTCATTAGCTAAAATTAAGAGGCCTGGTGCCTTTTACAGTAGTTCTGGTAATAGCCATTTTAAGATTTTGATGGTAGAGGTGTTCTGATTTATGTTCTTTTTTACCATTCTGTATTTGAGTCTGGCTACTGGGACGGTCAAGTCATTTTTAGTCTTTAATTTCTTTCTGAGAAAGGACGATTTTCTCTATGTAATAAGCATTTTATAGCTAGATTGGGGTACTATCTTAAAAAGAACAAATTCCCAAGAACAAAAAAAATTTTTTTTTGATGTTACAATCATGTAATTTTAGTTTGGAATTTCTTTGCCGTGATCATATTTATCGATAGATTTTTTTTTATCCTGGATTTGCAATGATGAGTTTTATTAAAATATCGAAAACACAGCGAAAAAAAAAACTCGTTCTTTAAAAAAAAAAAAAAAATTCCGATTCTTATTTGGACCATTAGAAGAAACATAAATAATAACAGAAAATATAAATGAATGAATTACTGTGCTGCAGTTTTCTTTGTTGGGTGAATTTTATCTAAGATGGAAAAGTTCTCTCATCTTCAAAATGTATCGATTACTACTTTGGTAAATCGTCTGTTCCCATTTAGAACAAGGAATGCAGCATTTGATTGCGGTGGCCATCAAACGATCTTCTATTCCAAGATTTATAGAAATGGTTTTTACGCTTAGATGTCTGTAATGTGTTTTTCTGAACACAAAATACATCGTATTCTCATTCACTGATGAAATTTCGATTTCTTTCCATTAAAATTTTTTTTAAATCATGCATGACTGTATCATTGTAAACTTTAAAGGAAGGAGCTTCCTATTTTTGCATTCACCTCGAATTGTAAAATGTTTTTTTTAGATTTTTTAAAAAATATTAATTTAATAAATGCGTATTTCTTAACAATTTTGTATAATATTTATTTTGATGAATTAAGTTTTATGAAATTTATTATTAGATACTTTCGAAAGACAGCATGTTTCACAGGCGGGGAAAATTATGTATTTCGTTTAAATGATTTTTGATTATCCTATTGTAATGTACACATTAGAGAAAAATATTTATAAAAAATTGAGATTAATGATAAGTAACAAACGAAATCTCCCTTATAAGTGTCTTATACTTGTAATTTATGCTCTTTTGCAAGTAAATTCTTGAAAAAGATATAAGTAAATAACTTTTAACTAAGTCTATCATGTTTTCGTGAATAAAGTATTAATTTATAATATCTTATAGATATTGCAAACATCAATATATTGAAGCATATGTGATTTTTGAAAAAAATTGCTATAGCTGTTGGAAAAGGAAATTTTAGTTAATATAACTATTCTGAAATAGATGATATTTAACATACATTGCAATGTGATATGTTCCATCTCATACATTACAGAATTACAATAGCTCTTCCCACAAATAAACTTTTTTTTTTCAAAATTTTATTAATATAAATATCGATACTGGAATTTATAGCTCTTGATATAAATAAGAATTTTTACGTGAAAAAAATATTTTTAATGGCAACTACTTCTACAAAATATTATTAATAAGCAAGTTGATTTAAAAATGCTTTCGATATTAAACTAGCAGATGTGTGTGTTTATCATGAGCTTAAAGTAGTTCTGAAATGAATCGGGAAAACCTTCAGGGTATAATTTCGTAACAAGCAAATGATCCAGTTGGAAAGAGTTGCTCCTTAACGCCTATCTGCAAATTATCCAATTCAAGGCACATTATTACGCTTATATTATCAGGCTCTTTGGGACCCATTAGACAGATCCTAATAAGCCTCTTCCTGGTAACAGAAAAGTTTCGGCCGCACCACCTGTGGTCCCGGTAAGACCGGAATCTTAATGTCATTACAGTCGAGCATCAGCTGCCACCTGTCAACGAGCCATTTTTCTCAATTCGCCTGGCAATTCCACGACAATCGGGCGGCGTTTCTCCGAGCACTTTTTATTACACTTCAACACCTAGTCCCTGACACCTTGTAATTATTAGCCTTCTATTTGGGAACCTTCGCTTGTATCCCATCTTCCTCTGGGATGGAGGAGGACACAAGAAAGTGTTATTTTCTCGCCCCTCACCCTTGTCTCATAACTAGACTTCCAGTTACGATTGCATTGTATTCGCTCACTTTTTCATATGGAGGATGATAACCTTCCAAAAATCGCTTGCCAGTGTGACTCGTTTGCATGTTACAGGCTTGCAGACGTTTCGTCTGTTGAAAGGGAACGCCCTTAGACTAGGGCGTCAACAAACGGCGGGGAAAGCAAACTAATGACATTCTTTTTATTTTCGTCCTTCCCCCCCCTCGCGGCAGTTTTCTTAATTCTTTTTTTTTTACTTTACATCCCCTCCCTACTTTGAAGTTTTTGAATGAGTTTGTAGATCTTTTTTTTCTCATGTTTTCTTCTATTTTATTTGCTCTGCCTTCATTTTTGACTGTAACCGCGCGACGAGAAAGTGTGATTAATGTTTTCGAATGAGAAGTAGCGAATTGTAGTCTATATTCGCCAAGAAGATTGCGTTTTTTGGAGGGTGGGAGTGATTTTTTTCTTCCTAGTTCATCTCGCGAAGGAATGGGTGGTTGCACGAAACAGTCCCCCGTGAACATAGCAATCAGCAGTGTTGGGCTCTTCTGCTGACTTGACAGCTTTTGATCAGAATGAATTTTTATGGAATCGAAGGCTTATTTGGAAGTCACGATTGAATTCGAATTCTTTCCCCTTATGTCTCTCCTTATGTCGTGAAGCCGTTCCCCACTTTTCCTTTCCCCTTCATTTGCAATAAAACCATGATAAAAACACGAAATTTTGAAATGTCAGCAGGAAAATTGTTGCAATACCCAAGATTTTTAGCCTATATTTAATCAACAATTTTTAAACATTTGTATCATTTTTTGTGTTTATATTTTCAAAATGTGTACACCGTATAAACAATAAAAGTCTCTATTTTGCAGCATGTGTGAATGTTTTAGATAGGAAATTCATACAAAAGGTTAATATTTAATTTTAATATATATGATATATTTTTTAAAAACCAGTGAATATTTATTCCATTGATATTAATTAATTTATTTAATCTTTCATCTTTTACGCATAAAATATTATTGTGTTCTCAAATTAAGCATTAAATTAAATATGTATATCAGTATATCAACCACACTCGAAGTTCTTTACGAATAAAATGTACAATGCTAATTAAGAGAAATTGATTTAACTTCCTTAGAATCCCCAGGAAAAACCAATGGGCGTAAAATTTTTATAACAGGAAATGTTTATTTACGAAACTTTTTAAAATGTTTTTCACAAAACTTTTTTAAAATTAACTTTTTTATTTATTTGGTAACTTAAATAGATTAATTTGGTTTGTTTGTCGCTCAACGGTCATTTTTTGCACATGAGGGCTAATTAGACCGGGACTTACGGTTTAAAGTGGATTCCGAACCACTACAAACATTCATGCCCAAGATGGGATTCGAACCCACGAACTGTTGAACCGAAGGCAAGAGCGCTAACCATTCGGCTGCCAGCTGGGCTAAACATTTAATAGATGATTTAAAACTTGTTTAATTTAAAATATTCGCGTGTTTTGTGATTTTTTCTAACTAAAATCTTTACAAACCGCGGATTTGGGTTCCGAATATTTATGAAAATTTATAGTATATCCGTTAAAAAAAATTGTGTATTATTTTTTAGCCAACAATATTAGACCACAGAACACAACTTACGTTTAACTGTCATTCTGATTTTCCAAGTTGGAGACAAGCCTTACCTTAACCTTCTTAGCTTAGTGCTTTCATCCGTCGAACCCGGAACAAAACCCGATCTCTTCATTTCTCCAAATAGAGACATTTTAGGGCTTTAAACAAAGACCTGTGACACACGACCTTGAGTGAACTTCGGGAGCGGGAACTCAACATCTGTGACTAACAAGATCCTCGAGAAGAACGAGAAACGTCGCGCCTGTTAACGGGGAACGAGCCCTCATGAAATCCATGAAATACAACTTATCCTTCCTTCCTCATCCCCATCCTTGATACTCAAAAAGCACGTTGCTTTGCCATAAATTCGTTCGGAGCGATTGGATCGTTTTAGCCGAGGCCGAGCACCTAGCACGGTTTCGTTGTCACGACGCGGGATTACGCTTTTGAGAAATGGCGGCGACGCGCTGGGCTATAAATGAAATATGATGGCTTTGACGGGGGGTGATGAGAAATACCTGGACCTTCCCCCTTCTTCGCATGATCTTCCTTTTCCTCTCCTGTCGGGGTATAATAGAGATGTTGAGCTCGGATCATGTTTATGGGCCCTCGCTGGAAGTATTTTAGAGTTTTCATGCTGGCAGGGGGTGGAGAAAGAAAAAAAAATGGAGGGAATCTGTCGAATGTATTTGACGCACAATACGTGCATGATTCAGGCGTGCGTGACAGTTTAAATTGGGAAAGGAAGGTCGCTTATCAATCATGCTGAATAAAGAGGCAGGCGTAAACAGGACCTCGAATCACTCATGTCCTGGAATAATCAGGAGCTCATATCCCGAATTTATTTGTGAATCAGTAAGAGTGGGATTTAGATTTTTTTCATAAATAGATGCTTCTCTGTTATCTGGGCCAGAATTGGATATCGTAAAATACTCATTGGCGAAAAATTTGGAGCATAAAAGTAATTGCTGATGGGTGTTATTTTGGTGTCAAGTACCCAAATAAGGCTGGGTTTTAAGATTAGTTGGAGGTATTAGAAATATTGGAAAATGGTTGAAAGGAGTGTGATCATTCTGAATGTAAAAGTTGATTTTCTTCTCCTTTTTAAAATGGTATCTAAGTAGAGTTTAACCGGTTAGTATGCTCTTTCTGAAATCTTGTATAAATAAAGAAATAATGTAAAAGTTTAAAAATAAAAAAGAAAATTAATAAAAGGAAAACAAAAATCAAAACTCTTATGCCTAATGACATTTTTTAATAATAAAACTAAACACGTAAGACAAACTATATTTTAAGAGTTAAGAACTTAAGTAATTTTTACTGTTCATCAGTTGTGGATTATTATTGATAGTACTGAAGGATTTCTGAATAACTCTTCTATGTGTTGTAAAGGCGGGCATATTTCTATTTTAAGTGTTGTGAAGGCAGGTATATTTCTATTCTAAGTGTTGTGAAGGCAGGTATACTTCTATTCTTAGTGATGTGAAGGCAGGAATACTTCTATTCTAAGTGTTGTGAAGGCAGGTATATTTCTATTCTAAGTGTTGTGAAGGCAGGTATATTTCTATTCTAAGTGTAGTGATGGCAGGCATATTTCTATTCTTAGTGTTGTAAAGACAGGCGTATTTCTTTTCTAAGTGTTGTGAAGGCAGGCGTATTTCTTTTCTAAGTGTTGTGAAGGCAGGCATATTTCAATTGTAGTCGAAGACTTAGCAATTCCTTTTATTATGAATAATAGTGTAATTTAATAAAACTATATTTTAAAATTCACATATTCTAGATAAACTAGCTAAAATACACAACATCGGCATATTATCAAAGCTATAATGTTTTAGTTATTCTGGGCTTTTGGTACGACGTCATTGCATATATAACTCATTCACTTAATTTTATTACCTTTGGCGGGTTACGGGTGTGAATAAATACGAGTAGATTGATCTAATCTACTTATCTGTATTCTAGCAACCACCTGCCTTATCACGAAATGATCCCCTACTAACGATCTTTCAGTTCAGATAGATCTTAATTTATATCAAGATATTTTTTCCTCTTTGTTCCTAAGGAGGGCTTTAATAGCTGGGCTTTATCCTTGAAAACATAAATGGCTTTCTTACTTTCTCAAACTCTTCTTTATTCGAATTTGTAGGTGTGAAAAACAGGTCGGACGAAGGGAGAAGAAAGGAAATTTAATGCGCTGGAGAAGGGGAAATAAGAGGAGAGAAAAAAAGGAAGGTATGGTGGGGGGTGGGCTATAACCGCAAGTGAAAAAGCAATAAACACCTTTAACATAATCCAATTGTCCCGACTGCGACTCGAGGCGTTTTCCACTGGATTAAGTTTTGAAGAATGAGTGCTCTGGCACTTGGAATGAAGTATGGGAATTTTGCTGCCTTCCGCTGGAAGATTTTGGTAAGAAGTAAACCCAGTTAGCCTTGTTTAAGTCCGGAGGTATGCCTCATTAGAAAGATCCTGGATTGTAACATTTTCTCACTTTTCTTTTTCTTCCACTAGACACCCCTCCCCTCAGACAAGTTTTCTTTTTCGAATTTGGTCATAAGTACCCATGTGATACGAAGGGACCTTTAAATATTTCTTTGCTGGAATCGTTATTTTTTAAAATTGCGTATGCATCGTTCTATTAAATATTTATAATTAGTTAGCAGACTTTTTTTTAGATCAACAGTTATGTTTTAGATGTTCATGATTAACCTTTCAGTTAATTATATTTAGCAATTATTGTGACTGTGCTGGTATTTGTTGTAGTTAAGATTTCAAATTCAACACCTAAACCAAAGTCATGAAATTTAGAAATTATTTTTATCATTAAGTTAATAGTTATTTTTATTTTCTTTGCTTTCTGAGGTTTCTTTAATTAGAATTCAAGTAGTAATAGATTTCATAATTGTGTTAATCATTTGCTTTCCGAAAATTATTATAATTGGAAATTAATCTTTTTTATCAGCGAAAGTAACGGCAAATATTGGAATTAAAAGAAAAATATGAAAACCAAAGAAAATCACTAAAAGTGAACTCTGTCAACAATAAATTTTAAAAGAAATGCTGTCTGTAAAGATAGCAGATTTTATGTATGTATATATATATATATATATATATATATATATATATATATATATATATATATATATATATATATATATATATATGTACCTGTATACCTGTAACACCCCTGTATGTGTGTGTATATATATATATATATATATATATATATATATATATATATATATATATATATATATATATACAGGGGTGTTTGTGCTCCGGGAAACCCCGGAATTCCGGGGATTTTGAACTTTGATACCCGGAAATTCCGGGGATCGTCGTTCAAAAGGAAGTATTAATAATAATGAAT
The DNA here is from genome assembly GCA_037975125.1 of Latrodectus hesperus. Lineage (NCBI taxonomy): Eukaryota > Metazoa > Arthropoda > Arachnida > Araneae > Theridiidae > Latrodectus > Latrodectus hesperus. The sequence goes on from CM075862.1 coordinate 26,110,751, forward strand.
TAATTTTGATCTGGGTAATTTTGTTTGCTTTGAAAGCAGAAAACGCAATAATTAGGTCATTCAATACTTCATAATTGTAATTTTTCATTTCTCCCCCCCTTCTCGAAACTCCAAAATGTCGGTAGTAAGTCCGTAATAGTTTCCGGGGATTTTTTGGGGTCCCACAAACACCCCTGTATATGTATATATATATATATATATATATATATATATATATATATATATATATATATATATATATATATATATATATATATATATATATATATATATATATATATATGCGCACACCATGTATCGTGCTGGCTTTGGATACTTTGGCATAAAGTGCTTTTATTTTAATAAATTCAAACCATATAAATTTATGCTTTTCATCGGGTTGTTTATTTTATGAAAGAGATTTATGAGTTATATGACACATAAAAGTCTTTCCCAGAGGATGTTAGGAAATGCTGCAACATCCATGACCGAGTCATTACGTGGAGCCGGAGGTGAAACAACCAGATAGGGGCTCTGTGTAACGCGCTAAGGTTTTCCTTCGACTTATTCTCTTTCCTTATCTTGTTAAGGAAGACCTCAGCTTTAGAGTGGAGTGTATGCATTGGAGCTCCCCCCTCGTGCGCCTTTGATGTCCCTCGTAACGAAATTTTTCACCCTACAACTTGCGTATGCAAACGCGGAATATTGAATATTGGCAGGCAGCGCCTTCTACAGTCGCCGCGAACTCAGCTTCAATCGGATTTGTGCCTCTTCTCTGCCTCACCTTCTCTCTCTTCTCCAAGATTTTATCTACTGTGTTGATATTTTGCCGACTCCCGGTGGCAACGACTGTATTCTTTAGCAGACGACTTTCTCTTTAAGATTTTCCAGGTTGAATATTTTATGGGAGAAAGCGTTAAGTTGCATTTATTTTTCGACTTCTTCGCATATATCAGCGGTGCACGAATTTGTGATGATGCTTTTTAAGTCGGATTATTGACGCAGTGACATGTGCTGTATATTTGCCGCCTCGTGCACACATTGGCCCCATTTTGCAGTTTTGTATATTTAAATATTAAACTTTTCATAATTTGTTCTGTGTAACATGGTAATCTATGCATGGCAATTTATAGCGACTATGGCATGTTTTGATGCACCGTTAACAATGCATTTGTTGTAAATATTATCACATGAATTTAATTTATATTATTCTGCTACTGTAAAGGGATTCGTAGTTCTTGAGAACTAGCGATATATTTGGCTGCGTAAAATGTTTTCATCCGACTACCGCAGACAATAAAAGAACATTCTTAGAACAAAAATAAAACTTTGCGCAATATTTTTCGTCATATTACATAATATTCTCTAACATATTTATAAATATTACTTTTTCATGCTTGCTTTTACATTATAGGGAGTACGCAATTATAGAATTTGGAAATGGTTAATATCTTTTGATAGACAAAATTTATTATATTTTAGTAAGACTTATCGACATTTAGTTTATCTATTTGCGGATTTGTGAAGTTAAATCTTGTGGTAAATAGACTATAGGTGAATAGACGAAGGACTATACTTGGTAAAGATTTGTTGTATATAGAGCTCGTCCACCGTAGAAATAATTGGATTTTTAATGTCATATGTAGGAAGCATTATTGAAACTTGAATATTAATCTAGTTGAATATATGTTTAGTGGAAACAAAATGTCATATTTTTGCAAAAAATGAATGAAAATAAATTTATATTTGTGACGTGGTCTATGTTCTTAACATTAGTAGAAAATTTAATTTATCATATTATTCAACTAATGCTAAGGAAGTATATTTACCTAATTTGTAAACAAATTTTTATTTAGCAATAGGTTAAGTTGACTGTAATTTCGTTGTTTTTTTCTTGATTATGCTTTAAGTAAATCGTTGATGTCAAACAATGGAAAGCATAAATCCGTTTGTCGGTTATGCATGATGCCATTATAAAGTGTAAAACCTTTATAAAATTTTCAAACGTTTATTACTAGGAACAAACGAAAATCGATGAGTCTATGCTTTTCCAACAGTTCTTAATTTCGTCTTCTGTTGGCTTTTATTTTGCAGAAAGATTTTTTGTGTTGCTGTGTTCCACCATGCAATTAGGACTCAGCCCCCAAGACGGTATTCTTCCGAAATAGCGTGCGTGCCATCTGTCAGTGGTATGCCTCTCATAGTCCATTACGACCCCCATCCTCTTCGAAGACCCTCCACCCTCCGTCTTGCTTCATTATCCCCTGGGACCCTTTCTCGCTGTCCTATAATTACGTAACTCTGTGCTCCCTGGCTTTAGGTGCCCCCCATCACCCTCAACCATTTCAGCTCTGTTTTATGTTTTACGACCTCTCGTTATGTTTTCCCAAAGCAACGGCTTAGTTTTTCATGAAAGGCTCCTGTTTTTTTTGTGGTGGCCCCTCTTGTTGGCTTCACATTTCTCTCTAGATTTGTGAAGTTTTTCTCGTCTTCGCCTTCAAATAATCATGTTTCTGTGAAAAGTCATCCCTATTTATTCAAGACGGCACCTTTTTCTAGTAGAATTTCAATTTCGCTAACCAAATTCATTTGTTTTTTTTTTTTCTCATGGAATATAATATTAACATCTGTAAAACTGAAATGGTTTGGGCAGTTAAGTAAACAACGGAAAGATTTGAAGATGACTTTGGTGCTGAATCGTACAAATCGTCTTATTGTTTACTGTATTTTTCCGAACCAGTTAATAATTCTATCTATATTGAAGTGTTTTCATTTAGAATAAAACGCACCCTTAAAGCTCTATTACAAATACTTGTTTTATTTTAATAAATGAATATTTGAAGATAAACGACATATATCCGATTGAGTTAAGAAAAATTATTCTTTAGGATGCGCAGTAGCTTAAATCTAATTATTTTCTAATATGATTTGTTATTAATAATTAAGAGTTAATATTAAATAAAAAATAAATTTATTTATTTATTTAAAACTTTCATGAATGGATTCACAAATTTACGTATGTTGCCAATTTTATGGACATTTGCCGAATATCTTTGAATTTATGGTAAAATTTTAATCAACAAATCTTTCACCAACACAACTGCTATTAGATTGTATAGTATTACATTGATATTACGTTTACTTTATTTATTGATTATACTTGTCTTGATAGTATATAAAATTGTATACAAAAATTCATTTATGCAAGATTTGTGGTGCCATCTATCGGAGGATTTAAAGAGCAAAGACATACTTTCACTTTCGTGATGCTCTGATTGAAACGAAAGACGCTCCCTATTGACTTAAATTCGCTTAGCCAAGGTATAAGCGAGCTTGGCCTGTCCAAGCGTCATAAATAACAACAACAACATGTAACCTTTTAACTACACCCACAATGTTGCTCATCACTTACTTGTATCAAATCAGTTCTAATAAATTATTGCATGTAAATACATCATTTTATCTTAATGATTGTTTCTTCTTCTATGTTTTGCAGAGGACTATAACTACAGGACGGCGTACGCTTGCGAAGGAGGGCAGCTTCGAATTTCGTGCAATGTAGGCCACATGGTGCACCTTCTCAGGGCGAACTATGGACGCTTCAGCATCAGTATTTGCAACGAGCATGGCAACCTGGACTGGAGCGTGGACTGCACGTCCCCCTCTTCTTTCCACGTCATCCAAGACACGTGAGTGCCTTCTTCTGAATCATTTAACATGCCTTTCTGAAGTGATCTCTATAAAACGTGATGTGACTTTCAAATGACTTGATTTTCACAGCTAATTCTTGCGTACAAAAAGGCAACATTTAGTTTATCAACTGTATTAATTTGTGTCTTTAGTCCTTTAAAGAATATGCTGATGATACGTCATTCTAAAACTGTAACTAAAGAGATATGTTACATGAAGTCCAATCTGGTTCAGTGATATCACATGCAAAAATCTGAGCATGCGCAAAATAAACTTCATAATTAGTTCAGATTTAATTTTATCGTTTTCTGTTGTTAAAATTTCGAACTGTTATTTTATTACCTCTCATTATTATAATATCACATTTAGTTTCAGATACTCATTATAAGCAACTTGCACATACAATAATAGGATTCTATTTTTTTTAAGAAATACTTAGTGATAGAGTAATAATTTTTTTATGAAAACATCAAAATATACTTACTAACTTAAATTATAAGCATTTATTTCGAACTTCATAAAAAAAATTAGTTTGCTCACTTCTAAAATTTTACCTGAAGAAATGTTGAAATTTGAAACACGTAATCCAGAATCACGTTCATATTTACAACCAACGTTCGAGAAAATACAGATGATTTGTGAATTTCTAGAGTTTCTGTATATCGCTGGTCAAATAAACAAATTAGTTACGTTAACAGACGAGGAGAAACTAAATGTTTTATGTAAGTTGAGACGAAAATCAGTTGTAATTAATAATATGAATAATTGAAAAAACTTTGATTTCACTCATAAATTCTTGAATGATATACCATGCATTGAAATTATATATTTTCATTAAGGAAGGGAAGAAAAAAAATTCTTTCGAATAATATATTTATCTTCCTCCAAAATAATTTCTATATTACTTTAATAAGTGATAGATAACGACCAAACTATAACACTTGAACGAAAAATTGATAACTCGAATAAATATTTTCCCACTCCTCAGAGTTATTCATCACAAGTAATAGAGAATGGAGGAACTAGGATTTTCTCATCAACTCATCTCCATTAAAACACCTTTCATAAAATTAAAGGGGGAAAAAAGCAATAAGAAAATAAACAAGTTCTTGCAGAAAACAAGGATTTTTAAAATTGATTTTCCTCAACGAGAAGAAAAGAGGTGGCGAGAATTCGATCAACAATTTTAATTAGTTAAAGCAGTGTTCCTTCACCAATGCATGTAACATTCTTTGAAGTTCATGAGATTAATCAAGAACTGGCTCCAATTTTTTTATTATTTTTTTTAATTTTGGCGAATAACCGACATCTTTATTAGCATGCACAGTTGGGCCCGCTCGCTGAGGCATAGGCTGCAGGCCTAAGCAGATGTTTGCCGACATCCGAACATGCGTAAATTGTCTTAATTAATAAAATCACGACGTCTTCATAAGTCTCTCATGCCTTAAATTTGATTTTCACATTAGGGTCATGTTAAATATATATCGCGTGATTAGATTTCCCTGCCCTTAAATCTGCGATTAATTTACTCTTTTATTTGTCGAACTGGGATTAAATTGTTTATTGTTTTCAGTCATTTCTTTATTTGGAAACGAAAAAATATCATGTGTTTCAAATGTTTTGGATGTTTTAATTTAGTTTAATCTTTTTTTTTTATAAAATGCAAATTGTATCCTTCATCTATTTTTGTTTAAACATGATATTAATTAGTTTTCGATAAATATTTACGCATTTACAATATCTACAGTCAGTATTCTTTTTATATTAATACACGTTCTTAAATAAATACACACACCTACCTATTACTTCTATGAATATCACAATTAGAGGGGAAAATGTAATCTATAATTGTGATTTTGACAGTAGAGAAAAGAAAAATTTTTTCATGGATCAATTAAGATAAAATTTTAAGAACAACATCTTTCGCTACTTTTGTCTCGTGTTCTGACCATGTGCATTAACTTTAAATGTTGATGCGCTTATATAACAAAAACCATTCACATCAGAAAATTTTATAAACCCACTCCCTATTTTTATACAAAATTTACCAACTTATTTTTGCGTACTTATAAAGGGCATAAAAAGATAGCATTGATTTATCATCTGTGTTCTAAGATATGACATGTAAAATGGATGGGAAGACTCTAATTTTCAATCTGTGATCCGATCTAGTTGTTATCTTTGTTAATCCTATGTTGTCGCCAGTATTTCGCTGTTGTATTTGATGTATGTGACTTCGAATTTTCGATTAAAAGAATCACAATAACGATCGGTTAAGCATGTCTTCATTGCTTCTTAAAGCTGCTTTTTTATATTAGAAGGTCATCAGTAGCCATTTAACATTTAGCCTAAGATGTGAATATACAAAATGCAGCTTGTAAAAGAACAATTCTAAATTTACAATGATGATTAGTTAATATTAGTTTTTGACTATTCAAAAAGAATTTATTTTAATAGGTTTTTAAAGTAAAATTACTTCTTTTAAAGTGGAACTTCAGATTTCTTTAACTTTTTAATGAAGCTCCATAAAAATCAGGCAGAAGAGGTGGACATCAGAAATAATGTTTTCGTGTTTGCACCAAATAACGCACATTACTTCCTACGAATGTTTAAAGAGCGTGAATACTCTTAGCATGTCGTTCTCCGATTGGAGGAAGAAAATTCAAATAAGATCAATTCGCTTGTTAATTGGTCTTCCTCAGTTAGGGAACCTATTAACATGCTTCAAGCTTATAATTATTCTTGGGCTTGATGTACGAATGAAATTGCCTTAAAACCATATGTCATTTGAGTCTTATCTATCCAATAATAACATTCCTTCTTACTGAAATAAATACCAGTTCCACTTATTTTTTGTTAAATTTACTATATATTAAATACACAATGATTTTAAGGTTATTTTTATGTTTAATATGCATAAATTTCTTTAGCTTTGCACATACAGCGAATTTTATATTCCTTCGACAATATGGAAGTCTTTAGAAACATTGACTTTTGTTTTTGATATTGAGAAAAAGCTATAAATAAAGATAAGTTCCTATACAATGAAAATAAAGAAGTTTTCTTTTGATAAAGATTATATCATATTTATTAATGCATTTAGAGTTTGCGTTATTAGTTTTATGAAACTCCAGCATACATTGTTGTCAAGCATCAAGCATGCTTTAGTTTATTCGTAGTGAAAGCATTTTTACTGCTGTTTAACAGTCAAGACCTCGTTATTGTCTATCATATTAGTAAAATTCTTTTATTTTAAATAGAAAAAAAAATAAGATTCATATAAAAAGAATTATTTCTATTTTTATTTATTTATCTTTTTCATAATTTTGTCTTACCTTTTCAAACTCGGCAATATTCTTGCATACGTAGTATGATGATTCTGGACTATTTTCTATTAATTAGTGCATGGTTCATGTAATTTGATACATCAATTATTGCCAAACTTTACTTCATTGTTCAGAAAATGAATAGGCATGAAACACTTTATAAAATTAAATTTAAATGCTAAGTTTAAAGTCAGATTGGAAATAATTGCACCAGGTACTCCTGAAGAATATGCATTTAAAAATGCGTGCTGTTTCAGCAGATAATTAACTGATGGAAATTTAAAATGATACGTTGATTTAAAAACTCTGAATCCCATATAATAGACTCAAATAATTGAACTGTAAATCCCCTATCGCCTTCGAAAATGACAGAAAAATAGAAATCTTGTAAGGCCAAGCGACGTAATATTTATCTTTTTCTCCAGAAAAAGGAAAAACTAACTTCTTCCGAAAATATCTGGAAAAATCCGTAACACTTCGTCGACTCAAATAACTCATAAGTGAAGCTGAATAAGGGGGAAAAAATCAAAATAATCCCTCCTTCTCTCTTATCTCAGAACTTAATCTTGCATGATTAATTTCTTGCAACTTGTGGAGTTCATCCTCTTTGTAACTCTGTTTTCCCTCTGGCTCGTGAAAATCCCTCGTTATGTGCTAATGTGAAAATGGCGCAAGTCGCCTTATCACTTGAATTACTCGACAAAAGAATTCCTTTTTGGGTTGTTTGATCGATTGTTTTGGAACAAACGTAATTTAGTTGTTTTATTTCAAAGGCTGAATTTCTCGCCATACTTTGGCGAACAACAATTAAAAGAAAAAAATATGATTATTTTATGTAAGAAAATTAAATTTAATGCGAGCATTTTAATTTATTCTAACTCCAATTAAATTAAGAGAATTGTGAGGCAATCTTTTGATACGTTGTCTATAAAATTTATTTTTAAAACTTATTTATTAATTTATAGTATTAAGCTCTAGGTCACTATTAATCATTTGATATTAATAAACCAGATTTGGTAAGTTAAAAGGAAAGAATATATACCGGATTATATGATTATATATCTTGCTGTTTATTTGCTTTTAATAAGCGTTATGTTAGTATGGTGTTAATCATTTATTTGTAAATTTTATTCGGGGCTCCTTAAAAGCAGGTGATATACTAGAAAGTATAATTTCAAGATTTACTTCTATATTTTATGCAATAAAACTTACTGTTTAACATTTTGTGAAGAGTAATTTGTGAAACATTAAAAGAATATTGCGAAGTAACAATTTGCCGAATTATTTTGGATTAAGTATCTCTTTAAAGTACAAAAATGCCTATTGGCGATGACTTGTAGAATTTTTGAAAAGATAGCGATTAAATTCACAGGTTTCTTATAATATTATAAGTGGTTCATTTGCCAAATCGATTAATATTATAAAACTAGAAGTTGAGAAAGATGATAAAATAGTATATATATTAATTTGGTGGTGTTATATTGTCTATAACAGAAATTTGTTCTGAATGTATACATTTGTATATTATATACAACTTTATTAAAAATGTGAATGTGGAGTTAATCGATTTGGAAAGTAAAGCATGGATATTGTAACACATATTTTAATGAAAACCTGTAATTAAAAATATTATCTTCGACTTTTTCTCTATTTAATTCGTTGACTCTAAATCTAATTTGGCATAAATTTTGGTTCCTAATACGGTAACACCCAATCAAAAATACCATAAATATTTGCACATTGAGCTTAGTAAATTTTAAGATTCTGTTTTTTGTATGCTCCAATTCTTATTATGCATCAATTTTATACAAACGTAATGGTAGCAAACAATTTACATGTACGATTTTGTTCTATTAGGTTGTTCGGAAAGTGATTTCGTTTTTTCCTACATGGATCAGCTTTTTGCTGGTAAAAACCAACCACTTTATGACTGTGGAATCGTGCTGCCACCAGAAAGATGGTAAAAGCTATTGGACTAGAATAGACAATATGCAATGCAATGCAATATTTATTTGCTGCACGTTTTTCATTTTCATGAAAAACGAAATTACTTTCCCAACAACCCAATAAAATATCTAGTCGTCATCTGGTTTTGCTTGAGTCAAAATTTCTGTTGATATTTCTTTTATGCGTTAGAAGTTTAACATGATTATAAAATCAAAATAATTTCGCTTAATCAGTACTAGTTTAATAATTAATTTAAGAATTTAAGAAATATTGTATGGAATATTTTTGAAGTAAAGCTTCTGTGCTATTCCTACGCATATTTATGAAAATCATACATATTTGTTTGACATATATTTTGGAAACTAACTTTATAGTTTTTTAAGTTAATGTAAAAAATTTTTTGGAGTTATAAATAAAATAAAAACTTTTGAATTTTTTGCTTCTATAGAATATTTTCTATCATGAGGTAATGCAGAACAAGATCTGTATTTAGATATAATGGATATAACACACCCCAGAGGAAAAAATCTAGCAAAATAAATATATCTGTAGATAATTTTTTTAATTATTTTAATTTTATTTTATCTATGCCTCATTATTATTATGTGCTCAATCACAAAAAGATAATTTCGCTTATTAAACTTCCTTACCTTTTGAATTGAATAATAATCTTTGGATTTTCATTGACGATAAGTCACAAACAATATTCATTTGTTTTTTCTAAAAATGAAAAAGACATTTACGAAATTTTAGTCGCCAAAACATAATTTATTTTATAATCTGTGGCAACATTGCCAAGCTTTTTCAAAGTTAAGAGCCACTTCGCGTAAACGCAGAACCAAAAACTATCCTCGCTTAATGCATGGTAATGAATTTATCCCACTTTTGCTTAGAGTTTTTCCAATTACCGAGGCGTAAAAGAGAAACTTCCTCAAAAACTGAAATTTTAAAAATAATAACTTAAAACAAAAAACAAAAAAATGGGAGGGAGCTAAAATAAAGCGTCCTTTCGAAACATAAACAGCCTTTAATTCTTAAGCGCACACTTTTATGCTTGTGAAAATTTTTAATCGCTGTTCGCCGTTGAGAAGATGAATGAATAGGCGAATCTAAAAACAAAGCTAAAAAAGTTAATTAAATTCTTGCCAGAATGCTTCGTGTGCCTTTTTACTTTGTTGTTTCGCCATACTGCCGTATCTAATGCGGTTTTAATGAATATAATCGACATTGGGAGCTGAAGCTCTTCCCTTTTTTAGGTTATGGTTACTTTATGTTATATTTTTGCAACATTGTATATGAAATATATTTCATAGTGGATATATATATTATTTTATGAAATCGTTAGTCCTTAAGTGGAAAGCTTTATACATTTTCTCTGTTTTTATAAAAGAAATCTCTATCAAACATTTATTTAAAACATTAGATTCTATCTTTAATTGCTTAGATTGTTTTAAATAATTACTGTTTTAAATTGTCTCCGTTGAATATACGAATTCTTTACTAAAATGTCATTTGTATTTAAGATAGTTTCTATATTAAAAAAACAGTTAAATGAGATATAAGTAATTTTATTTCACTTTAATCTGAGCAATTTATTATTTTTGCTAAAAATTAGCTATTCAGTATTATTATGCTAAAGTGAGTTTATTAGTATTATTATTTATCTTCGTTATTTAATATAAATAAAATCTCGCCTGTATGAAATTCATTTTCTATTAAAACTTTCTACATCATTAATTATTATATAGAAAAAATACATGTGTAGCGAGTACTTAATATTATATTTAGCTATAACTTTATAAAAGCCAATGTTAATTTTTATGGAAAAGCTGTTGCCACCTGCGATTATATTGCCGATTAAAAGTATTTTTACGTTGTGCTTTCCTGTATCAATGTTTTCATACATAATTCATTGCATTATTTGGCCACGATTAGATTGCTATACAAAATGTCACTTTTACAAACCATACTTTAAGTTAAAAGGACCCTAACCTAAAACATTATAGCAAATAGAGTTTTTAAGCTTTAACGATTGATTAATTTTAAAGTTGGTTCGCTTTAGTTTCAATTGATATTACTTATATTATACAGGAAGTTTATTATTATAAAGTAAAGTATTTTATATAAAAATTAAAATTTGACAGTATTACAAATCAAAATACCATCAATTTCCATCATGGTCACTCAAACAGAAATAAATATGACAACACGTTCTTGACGTTAAGAAACTTAAAGAGTCCTTTCACGGTTGTTCTCTCGATTTGATTCGCCTTTCCGAATTCAATTATCTGCAATTTGTAATGTCGGAATGGATGTTCTTTATGAACTGATCCTCCGTCAGCTGGTTTTTGGGGAAAATTGAAGTTTCTTTTTTGCTGACAGAGCTCGCGCGGTGAACTGAAGTTGCGTGACACCCTTGCCATAAAAGCACAGACAATTCCACCGAATCATCGAACTTTCCCATCCATGAAACAAATTTGAATGCTACGCTGTTATTTAAATAAAAATGTATACCTGCGATGTACTTTATGTGGCATTCTGGAACCAAAAATTTGACGTATTGTTGCTAATCAAGCACATTTTTATGGACTTTTTATTGCATAGACCAACCACGATGCAATAACTATTGTATTTCTGGAGGAATAAATGATACAGAAAATAATAGTATTTACTTTGCAAACCTCTTTCTCTCTACGTGAAGAATTTGAGAGCAAACTAAAAAAAGGACTAATAATAAAAATAAGTAGGATGATTAACATCAGTATTTCTTGTCCTACACACATTTTTTAGCAATAATAACTATTCTGATGAATTTAAGCTTGGTATGCAATAAAAACATTTTAAAATCATATATTTTTACAGATGTGAAATGAAAAATAGCTGCAGTCTGTCACCGACGCCCGACATATTTGGAGATCCATGTCCTGGTACACCGAAATATTTGGAGGCCCACTACCAGTGCATACCAGGTATCTTATTATTTTTAATTATACTTTCCCTTTCACTGAAGAATTAACTGACACAGAATAATTTTATTATGCGTTGTCACAAAATAATTTCAAATTTTTTTAAATTATATATTTCTATTATATTTTAATAAAAATATTCAAAATAGTATACGTTTTTAAAGCATGTGGTTAGGTTTACTTATTCCTATAAAAGTATTCCATTTAAGTTATTATTTTATTTATCATATCTGTTTGCCACTAAACTTTTGATTCTTGTACCTTGTTTATTTTTTTAATTATGAACTATTTTGAAACGCTACATATTTACCTTATATTTCACTTTATTGAAAAAAGCTATAGTTTTCAAGATAGTGAATTTTAATTTGGAATAAAATTTGAACGCGTGCATTTTATTTTATGGTTGAAAAAATTGAAGTGTTAAAAATTATTTTTAAGTGTTAAAATTGTTTACGCAATAAAAGAAAATGCATTGATGAATTTTACAGTTACGACAAGTTGTGAATAAAAATAATAGCCTTTTCCGTAACAGAATTTCCTATTTTTGCTTTAAGATTTTTATAAACTTTCGCGTATTCTTTATTTTTTAAAAAATATACTTATTAATCAATTGTAAAATTACTATACAAAATATGTTTTATGATATTTTGATTGAAGGAATTGAGAATCATTATTTATCTATCAAATTCTTTTCCTAAAGAAGAAATTTGTCTCAGGACTATTTTTTTTTAAATTGTCAAGGTATATTTTGTTCTGATTCACATATGCATGAGATACATACATGCTTCTTGGTATATTTGGTAAAAAAAATTCGATTTTATGTATTCATTTTAAAACAAAGTTCAGTTCTATTTCAGTTAAACTTAACTAAATTTAAGAATATTTAAAATAAAATGAAAGTAAGTAGTAAAAAATTCGCATGTGTTGCGACAAATAAAAAAAATGATGATTTTTTTTAACTTCCAGAAAAATCGTCTGCAATACCCACGACTAGCACTACTACGAGCACTAGTTCCAGTACCAGCACTAGTCGACCATCCATAATCATCCCTGTGACACGCAATGCTCGCCCCCACCACGTCATGCCACCTTCTCTACCTCCATCTCCTTCAACAACCCAGGCTGCAATCACACTGCGCGACGCCACGTCAGAAGCCGTCACCCCATCGACGACAGTCATCGCTCACGTGACTGATGCCACAACCACCCTAGCAGACAGCCTGCTCATGCTCAGCGGCACTCCAGAAACTTCAACTTCCGGTAAGTCTGAAGTTAAAATTCGAAATTAAGTTGTTCTTGGACTGTATGCATGTTCTAATGAGTAAAAGTCAACTTATCATATAAGTCAGATGTTATAATTGTGCAACGTCTTATGATTCCAATCATAAGACATTGCTTTCTTATGGTTGGAACAATGCTGTTAAGAGTGCTTAGTATCATTAACAAAGTAATTTGTTGGTAATTTTTATTGCATCTTATCTTTTTTAAAAACATATGATTATTAATTTCTTCGATGAACTTTAAAATTGAATACTATCTTGATTACAATAATTTTAACTGTAGCATTCATCTCCAGATTTTACCATAGCTTCATAATACAGCAGATATGTTCAACTATTCTCAATTGGCATCTTCACTCTGTGCAATAATACTACTAATTACATCTTACTTTTAATTTCTTATCTTACTGAAGAAGTAAACAGTCACCAGGAGTAGTATCTGTAAGGATGATACTGCTCATGGTGGCTGCCTTACTTTTTAAGAGATAATCACCAAGGTCAAGCAAGACGTCTGTTCTTCTTGGAGGAGAGACCCCGTGCATGAATGGTATGCGGAAAATCGCCCCGGTGCTATTCTGATTGAGGTTGGCAATAGGCGCGATCAGACAACTCTTGCGAGATTTCAAAGTGGACACACTCTTGTACAACGTCATGTGACGGGCCATAAAGTTTATCCCATGTGTCCAAAATGCAATGCGACTCAACCTGCTCCTGCCCACATTTTGGCCTGCATTGTTTTGAACAAATGTCAGTTATTCTCAAGCCCCAAGGCTGTGCTCCATTGTTTAAAGGCATTCAGGTTTATGGACCTGGTTGGATGTTGCTGTCAACCAGGGGGTATAAGCCACAACACACACTTATCTTTATTAATGATATCTACAAACTATTTAAAATTTGTGGATAATTATTTTTTTTCTCACGGTCTTTTTCTCATATATTGCAAATTTGGTTGATTACAAATGGTAACTTTTCCATGAAACTGTCATTAAAAAGCAATGATTGATGTGCAAGGCACTTAGAGGTAATTCTTTCGAATCATAGTTATCAATGGTATTTTCCGCACACGCATAGCATTTGACTTACAGCATGTGATATAATTTTGAATCATGCTAACTACCAAATCTATTGAAAAGGAATGAGAAATATACATAGCATAAAATTTTCTGAAAAAAAAGTGTCAGTTATATTACTGTTTTAACTTACTTTAAAATAACCAAGGACTGATTTCTTTCATATTCGCTTATATTTAGTTAAGATAATGCATAAAATTTTCATTAGTACACCGTTAAATGTTTGCTTTAAATTATAGTAGCGTTTGATTTAGAACTCTTTATAATATATATTGCTCAATATCTTTTTCTGAATATATTAAATTTATCTGATCATTTTAATGTTTGTAAAGACATTTTAAAACAACGTTTTCATGTTTCTTAGTCATTTTTGTTTTTATTTTAAATATTTTCTTATTCTAGAATTACTATGTTCGAATATCAGAAAACCATCAACATTTCCAAAGGAAATTATAGATGAAACTAATTATTTCTTAGAAGCTAAATGCGTTGAATATCTGAAATTTAATCGAAAAAGTTTAATCAGTTGGTTATACTTTGATTAAAAAAGAAAGTAACGATTCTTCGAAAATTACCTGCCCTATTTTCATTTCGAAAGAATTTCGCGGAGAAAATTTCCCTTTTTCTCAGTGGCCAACGAAAGCTTTCCGCGTGGGAGGGCCATAAAACACCACCAATTCACCTATGTGGGCATAAACACCGAATTTTACGATCGGTGCGGTCTCCATCGTAATCGTAATTGCTAGTTACGATTTCATCGTACAACAAAACGAAATTCTCCCCGAAGCGACTTAGGCCCAATTTCGGTTTATTCTAAGTTTTATGCGGGCCGTTTGAAGCGCGTTTAATTTTGCTCAAGTCCCTCGTTCTGCCAGGGAGGAGACAGTTATCTTAACGCAAATCCAATTCTAGTTCTTCAGGACTAGCGAGGAAGGCCTGGTATTATAGGGTGCTTCGCAAATTTTGTCATCTCGTTTTGGCACGTTACGACTTGACACTGTCAAATGCGGCAGTTTGTTCTCTTGATTGGTTATTTTCTCTCTTTTTTTTATTTATTTATTCTCTTAGTTTACATCGGCATTTCCTTGGAGAAATTGAGTGCTGTGTTAATAAATTTTATGATAGTAATACCCTGTAAGAGATATAGTAATTATTATTAAAAATGATGGCGACAACGAATTTTGCGATTTTTTTCGCAAAACTTAACTTTATTTTTTGGTTACAAAATCAGGTTATTGCTTAATGACATTGATATAAAAATCTACAATTATATATCATTTTTATAGTTGTGCAATAAGTACGTTATGAAACTTTTATGAGTTTATTTTATTTATCAGTATACATAAAACTTTGATTTTTTTTCCCTTCATCAGTCCTGTTTGAATGTAGTACAATAATTAATTATTTGAATATATTGCAACAACTTATTTTGTTTGGTTTCTCTTAAATATACGCACGATTGTTTCATAACCACAAAAATGTTTATTATTTATAGTTTATAAGTTCATTTTGCATACATTCGTGTTTAAAAATGCCTGACGCAATTTGTTGTTTAATAATTCAGTAAATAATATTGAAGGATTTAAATTAATAACATAAATGATTAAATAGGTTAAAAAAAGTTTGACGTTCTTTGTCAATGGATTTCCACATGTGCATCTTTCATTAATAAAAAAGTATGTAAAATGTATTCGATTTCAGGTCAGGTACTGGCACGTCTGTCTTTTTGGTTGTAATCTTTGCAGTTAGCTCATTGCTCGATACATTCCTACTGCAAGTAATGCCCTTCCATATCTCCAAAGACAAAAGTACTGTGATGTTATATAAGGTGGTCTAAGTTTTAAGAAATACGACCCAATCCATCTTTCTGTACCAACAATAAAAAGAAAAATAAAATTCCATAAATAACGTGCAAAAACACAATTTACAAAAAAATGTCAGTCAAATTGGAAAGTAAGTCTCAATTATTAGGAATTTTCTCGCTAAAAAATAATACGAATTATTTTACGAATAAATGTTATATATTTTTATTAATACTCTCTCTCTCTCTCTCTGTGCACGACAGTTCATGTGGGCCTCAAGGCCTACAGCGCCTATCTCTGTTTTCGTGACCGAGGGCCCCTGGAGTGCGAAGCATATCTCGCGATATGGTGGTCAGCCTAAAGCAAAAATCCCCAGTGATTAATTCCCAAGCATGCTTGGTACAAAGTTAAACGATCCACTGAAGGAATGAAAGGCTCAGTCGACCTTGCCCAGCCCGAGGATCGAACCTCGGACCTGTGTCTTGAGATAGTGAAACGTTACCACTAAGCCACCAGGCTTCATATTTATCTATATTTCTATTATTTTTAAGAATTATTAAACATCAAAATGGGACAGACATTTATTGACACTTGTATGTTATATCATCGCTGATTAATTATTAACTTTAATAATAATTGTTTATAGTGTTAAGAAAATACTATAAGTGCACTTTAGTGAATAATTATGTTATTATACATTTATGACAATGTTTTCATTAATTGCTAAATAATTATTAGTTATAAATCGAAATATTATTTATAGTTTTATAAAAAAAGACGAACTCATTTTCAATTTATGTTAATTAACTTTAATTAATGTGTGTTACATTTTTCACGAGTTTCCCTTACCCAAATAGCTATAAAAAGTACACTAGAAATCAATTAAAATAAATAACAAAAAAATTTTTTAAGCGAGCATGAAAATAAATGTTACTTTTTTTTAAATAATTATTCTTTTCGTGCCTACAGGTTTTAAAATCCGTACAAAAATATTGCTTAAACATTTTTTAAATCTCATTAATCCACTAAAAATATATATTGATGGTTTTTTTTAATTAAAAAAAGTATGTTAGGCGTTTTTTTCCCTCCCGCCTGTTCTTGAATACTCATACCAGGCGTTGAGAAAAAGGGGAAAAAATCCCTACGAGTAAAAATGCAAATGTTTAAGAAAGTATCAAATGAAATTTTGCCGTTTAATTAGTGAAAAATCCATTAGTTAATTACTTTTTTCGGGAAGTAATGAAAATAATGAGATAAATTTTTTTTTTCTGGAAACCTTATATTACACTTATTATTCAAATGGGTTCGACCAGAATTGGTGTGGATGAAAAAAATAATCTCGAAAGGAAATTAATGTCAAACGGCGATTGGCTCTTTGATGGTTTCAGTTATCCTCCTGCTAAAGGATGAAGAAAATAATTAAGAAACGGTGTTGTTTGAATAAAAATTTTAAATGTGTTTTCATTGTTTTACGAAAGTGATAAACTATTATTAGGATGATAAACAACTTTAAAATATTTTTTTTTCACACAAAGATCATATATCCGTATTAAAATCAATAAGCGGTCTTTGATGTTTGCTTCTTGTTATTTTATTCATGTTTTGAATTTGCTATTTTGGAAAATTCGTTCTCTGTAGGTAATTTATTTTTCTTTTATTAAATAATCAGATTTCTTTTTTACTCTTAAAGTTGAAGATTCTAACTCATTAATCCATATAGGTTGAAATTTAAAAAAAAGTTATATTTCTTTCGATATGATTTATTACACTTCAGCTTTCAGCTTCATAATTTCAAGTAACATGTTTCATATATATATATATATATATATATATATATATATATATATATATATATATATATATATATATATATATATATATATATATATATATATATATGAGGGAGAGAGAGAGAAATATTTGAGCCTTTTTTAAAATTGTTAAATCAATTACGTGAAAGTTATAAAAAGTCATTAGATTATGAATTATATTATACTATGTAGGAAATATTTTATGTAACATTAAAATACATCTTACAAATCAATCATTAAGATGTAATGCAGGAAAGACAGTTTTCCTTTAAATGAAAATACTGTTCTTTAGTATATTCTTATGATGATATTTCTTTCCGTAAATAAATAAAACTTATGGAGCTTGCATTATCATTAATAAACCCGTGGTAATCAGGGGAATAAAGTAAAAAGACAACGTTCTCTTTATTTGAAAATTCCTCGCAATCTCCATTTTAAGAAGAACTGGAATTTATTTGGTCCAATGAAAAATCGGTCATCACTACCAGGTTGACTGGAAGGCTTGAGATTAAATCTGAAGATGAAGACACGAAGAAACTTTGAAAATACCTTAGATTTAAGGCCTAAGGCCGAAGAAGCGTAAATTTCCCTCGATAATGTCATAGTTTATGGGGCGTTGGCTTTTGTAAAATGAGCAACAGATTTCGGGCCTTTAAGGACACCATTCATTTAGGCATTAAAGGGTTTGAGTGACAAGGCTCGTAAATACTAGGCTTTTTAATGTGACCGGTGACCCTGGGGAAGTTGGCGGGCACGGGGCCTAATAAAGGTCCTAAGCGGAAGTTTTAGCCTGCACGGGCATTAAACTGAAGCCATTTTGGAAGATGCCTTTCTTTTTTTGGGAGAACTTTATTAGTGGAGGTATTAAAACTGTCACTATTTTTCTTCTTGCCGCTTATTTATTGTGATTTTTTTTCTTCCTTTGTGGCTATCGTCTGGCGAAAGATGACTCGGGAAGATTGCAAAATGTGGCAGCAACCCTTGTTGACGATGTTTTATGCTTTCAAGACTTCGATAACTTGGAGGATAAGCAAGGAATCACTTGTTAGCATGGAACAAAGAAGAGGAATGAAATATATCATGCGTAAAGGCCGCATAGCTGGCTTTGAAATCGTTGTCATAATGACTTGATTTTATTTCTGATAAAAAAAATTATCTTCTTTAGAGATTTTATTACTAACTGCCCTTTATAAAGCTGTCAGGATTCAGTTGTTGCAAACAAGAGCTATACGTGAGTAAATTGAAACATTTAAAAATTTTAAAGCTTATCTAACGGTATTAAAATAAAACATGAATAGATTCTAAATTTTACTACTTACCAGCGAATTTTTTGATTCTTCAAGGATTCATAAAACAATAATCTTTATAAAGTTACCACATTCCATATTGAAGAATTCTGAAAGCTTATAGTTAGAAAACGAAACTGTTATTCCCAAGGGAACTGTTATTTAGTTGGGACAGTAAATATATAATTATAGCGTGGCTTTGTAAAATTTATTACCGTGTGGCCTAGTAGTAGGGTTACACTCTTGGAATAAATATTTAGTGTGATATCATACATTACTGAATTGCATAAAATGGATTTTAGTTTTTGCTTTCTGCATGTACATTTATTGGAGCTGTTTCATCAGGTTATTCTCTGTACCTAATTCAATGTCAGGTTCTACCTGTTAGCTGGAAACAGACGAGTAAGAGTCTTTGTAATTTAGAAACAGGTAACAAGCAAAAGACTTCATTTCTTTGGCCTGACACCCCAGGGATATCATTTCACTTGGAGGACATTGCGACCATGACCTATTGAATGGCCCAGTCGACTTTAGTGAATACAAAATATCATCGGATGAATCGGGATTCGAATTCATTATCTTCTGAAAGTTAAAACGATCCCCTAACAAACTATGCCTCTGAGCTTTATGTTTATTGAAATGAGGGTGCTTATGAATTTTCCGTTTTTATTTTCTCTTGATACAATAATCTACAATTTATGGGAAAATTCTGGCACAATTTAAACTTGCAATGGATAATTGGAAAAGGAAATTCTCAGTTTGGATGCTTGGAAATACACTGAATTTGCTTTTAGGAATGTAATTTATCCATTATAATGTATCAAAACAAAGATGGGCTCATATTACATTAATAGAAGAGATACCTTTTTGGAGTGAGAGGTCTCAGGTTCGATACTAACGATTGTTGAACAACGGAAATGGATATAACGTTTGCATTTTCTGCATGCGTGTCTGTTGCATTGTTTCCTGAAAAATAAATTGTGTTTTTTTTTTTCTTTTCTGAAAAATTTTGAAAAAAACCTGAAAAGAAATCACTTTGTGGTTTTTACTGCATACATAAAAATATTGAAAATAATGAAATTTAATAAACTGTTGATGATGTTTTATATTTTTTTCTCTTTAGGCCTTAGGCTATCACTTGTTTGATATGAATTGAAATAAACACAAAATTGATATTTATTTCGCTTTTCGTTCATTACGCTAAATGTTTGGAAAGATGACCTTAACAAATTGAGTCATATTGTACGATAATAAAAATATTCATAAGTATCAGGCGTACTATTTATACTTGTGACTTCAATATTGCAAAAACCTGTGAAGAAGATCATAAAATAAAATGTTTATTTTTCTCTCTTTAGTTCCCAAGCTACTGTATGAAACAAGCTTACGTGCTGTAGTTTAAATGAATGGAAGAAAAATGTTAATCATACTTACATTCATACAAGGAAAAAAAAATTCCCTCTTTTCCGCACACAAAGTTTCTTTTTCCCTCTCATTCAGTAAGGTTTCCCTTCTTTTATGATTACGGGTTTATGAGAAGGATGAGACGAAAGGGAAAAAGAGGTGGAATCCGAATTCCAGTAACGGAATCGCGTGTCTGTTTCATTTTATGTAAAGAATATTTTTCAACTACTCTCATTTCTCTCTTTTCCTTTAATAATAATAATAAAAAGAAACAGAGTGAAAGGAACTAAGACTGTTATATTATAAAGAGGAAAATATCTTGGAAAAAAATCCCTCTGCGTAATATATATTTCCCCTTTTACCTTTTCAGAAATGTGTTGGGAGCTAGGTGAAGAAAAAAAAAAGAAATTCCATATCTGGATGTTTTTTTTTTCCTTAATACATATTTTTTAAGCGAAGAAGTTTTAGTGTTTTCTGCTTTTCAACCAACATTGCAGTAATAAGTCTCAACTTTTTTTCCTTATTCCTTTCTTTTGGAGACTTGTGTTGGGGGAGGGAAGGATTTGCTTATGGGAAACTTATAGCTCGACCCCCTTTTCACGGGGTGATGTTGCCATACAAAGAACAAATCGTTAATCATTACTTTAGAAACAGTTTCAGCTGCAGTAAGCGAAAATCATAAGAAATTTTCTTTTTATTACCAAGTTTCTGATGCGTTTTTGTTGCCGCTGTTCTGAGATGTGGAGGTGTGTGAAAGAAGATGGGGAGCAACAACTGTTTATTTTTCATGCACACTCTTTTTCGGTTCGAAGAAGTCGGCCTAAAAGTCTCTTTTATCCTCAGCATTACGCGCACTTTTCTTCTCACACCTACTTCATGCCTTGAATATAAATTAGGCATTATCCAAAATTTAAAAGAGTATTTATTTTTTTCAAGATAAAATGCTTCGATCTTTCTTTTATTATTATTTTTTCGACTGCCTCTCGCTGTGTTTAGTTTGTTGTACTCAACTTCATTAAGTCTATTTACCTAGACAAACTTTTCGCATTATGATTAAATTGTTGGTCCTGGCGAGGAAAAAAAAATTAGTTATGCGCAAAGTAGCTTTTAGCAATTTTTGAAGCTGCTTTTTGATGTATATTTTGCCATTTATTTTTTTTGTCATGTTATTATTTTCGAAATGTTTAGCATAAACCGATAGTGGAGCAAAGTCATTTATTGTATAAATAAGCAGAAATTTTAATCTTATTTCCTTATTCAAAGATATTTTCAGTGTGTTTTCTCTCAATAGGGTTTTCTTTACTCTTGGCAATTTATGAACATACATTTTCATGCCGCTGTAATTAATAAGATGAAAATAAACAGCCTTGTGTGTTTTACAAAATTTAGTAATCAAAAATAATATCAATTCATCATTTTTCAAACACTCTTTTTTTGTTTAAAAAATTTAAATAATGTTTATTCGGAAATTTTTTGTTAATATTTGTGTATTTAACTGAAAGTGATCGAAGTGGCATTAAAATGGTTATGGCTCTGGTTTCAGGTTTTACAGTTCGTGGGTTCGATTGTAACTTCAGGCATTAAATGTTTGTAATGGTTCAATCCAATTGAAATTCTTGGAATCAATCAATCATTTACGAATGGGACAATTAAATGATAACCAAACCAATCAACTGAAAGTGACGTTAAACTAAATTCTGTGGCACGACAGCCCATGTGGGCCAGGCCTACAGTGTCCATCCCTGTTTTCCTGACCGAGAGTCCATGGGGGGCGAAGCATATTTCCCGATTAGGTGGTCAACCTATTGCGAAACCTTTAGTGTTTAGCTCCAAGTATAACTGAGTACCAAGCATGCTTGGTACTCAGTTTATTAACCCACTGAAGAGATGAATGTCTGAGTCAATCTTTCCCAGCCTGAGGACCGGGAAATTTGCCTTGGGAGCGTGAAACTCTGCCACTAAGCCACCGGGCTTCTTGACAGCTCTTATATTAAGTTATTAAGATTATTTTTGTAGCTCTTATATTGATTGTATTGCTTATTATCCTGAAATCTTGTCAGAATTTCAGATAGTTATTTTGAGGCAACAAAGATTAGAATATTTTAAATTAAAATTACGAATAACCTCTTTACTTGCATTTTCAAAGCTGCTAAACTCATTTTCATTGAAACAGAGTTAGCTGCTCAATGATTGCTATCTTGGCTTACAATTTATCACTTATTGGTTCAACTTCTTTTAACCGTTCAAAATCCACTTAAACTATAGATCCTAGTTGAATTAACCCTCTGTACGGAAAAAGTGACCGAAGAGAGGCAAACTAACGTAATAAAAAAGCTGTTAAAATGTTCAGATTGAACATTTTTTCATGATTTTTAATTGTGTTTTAATTTTCGGATGATTTACAGAATTTGCTTAAATGAATTTCTGAATAAGTTAGAAATTTTACTATCATTTACATGTAGTAAACTTTCATGTTAAAATGTCATATTAAATTTTAAATGTATCCTTTGCAAGCGATATATTTGTTTTAAAATACCTTTACTGACCATCTAAAGGTTTTTTTATTTATTTTTTTTTATTTAATGCAAATCTTGCAAGCTATGAAGTTGTGGCCTTTTCTGCTTTTTAATTATTAGATTATGGTTACATTGGATTTATTCTTTTATTTTGAGGATTTATGGTAGAATTTTCTTACGAAATTTATCAAACTTTTAAGTAAAGGATGCAAATTAACTCTGTAAAAGATAAATTCAAAAACTTTTAAATTTATTCCTTACAGGAAATATTAATTTGCACTGTTCCTTTTGTGTGTTCCTGCAAAGTCTAATTAATTTTTTTTGTTGCAATTTTTACGGCATGTGCATTTTTGATGAATCTATAGAACAAAATATATAATACATCGAAATAGATATTAAATTTTATGTGCTTTTAAATGATTTCTTTTTTTCGCTGAATGCTGATTGTTAAATTACAGTATCTTTAGCAAAAGAAACAAAATACGCGTACCAGTATTCATGCAGAGTTATTGTCTTATAATTCTATTTCTTCCTTTCATTATAATCTTGCACTGATTTTTCTCTGAATTTTCCATCTTTTTATCCATAACCAAGACGTCCATAGATTTTTATTTTATTTTTGTCTTTGTTTTACCCCCTGTCCCGTGACACGAGCGTAAAACAACAGAGTGTTGCCTTCCTTTATCTTTATAAGTATTAAATCTCCATCCCATTTCTCTTGATATATTTTTTTTCATATCGGAAGATATGATCTCGAGTGCTTCGCTATCGAATTACATTGAGAGTGGGCCCTGCTTGGGCGGTGCATGGCCCAGTCTCTTTCACTGGGAGCAAGGGGAAAAAAAAAGAAGAAAGTTGATGTTCGCATTTAATGTATATATCATATCTGGGATTAGATAAGAAGGGGGTTTTGCTTGAAGAGACCGTGAACGGGTATTATGTTTTATTGTAGCCTTACGCAGTTATATAGATTTGAGGAAGAAAGATCAGATTTTCTTTATTTTTGTAGATGGACATGATTTTCTTCTTCTACATATCTTGTTTTGACTTTAGCTTTTCCCTGATTTTCTTGGATTTATATTTTGTATGGTGGAACTGGACCATTCAGATGAAAAATATCACCATGCAGGTTTTAGAGAGGAAACAAACTCCATATATATACATTTATAATGTGTCAATGTGTCTCAAAAATTAAGTAAATTATTCGGAAATATGCTGTCGTTAAATCCCATAAAAAGATATCCATAAAAAAGAAGTTTGATTTATTATAAATTAAAATAATATCCTAAATAAAAATATAGTTTTAAACTTAATATAATCAATTATATTTTATGGATGTAATTTTACTGTCATATTGAAATTTTAAAATTGTTTATTTTAACTAGTTGTTATTTTTGATGATAAAAGTTATTGTTCCTGTACCTGATGTATTAATTGTTAGTTAAAGCATAAAAATTAGCTCTTTCTTTCACTATAACTTGCTTAAATAATTCAATAAATAAATAAATAAAAAATAGAAAAAATTTACCATAATTACAAAAATTAAATATTTTCGCTAGCAAGGCATTAGTCTTAAGATTTAAAAGAGATTGCTTTCAGATATTGCACATTAACTTAGAATTCTATTAATTAATCGTAATTAATTATGTTTGACGTAGATAAAACGTTATCTGACGTTATAGATATTTTAAACCAATGAGAATTGTAATAAAGTGATGTAACCATGATTTCAGCTGGAACGAAAGGAACAATGGTTATTAAAATAAAATAAACCTTTTATGATACCATAATGAGATATGAAAGCATTTCATTTATTCATTTATAATTATAATTTTTTTTGCATTATAGGTGTATATATTACGCTTGTGAAAATTAATATATGTGTCTCAGATCGTACTTAATCAAATACGTATTGAGAATCGCTTATAAGGTATATTTTTCGGTGTATAAGGTATATTTTTCATCGTAAGTGTTAAAGAATAATTTGAACATTTTTAGACACATGATTATACATAGATAAAAAAGGCTTCGCGTTCTCTATTCAGAACTTGTAATTATGCTTTGTGACTATCAAAATAAAGTTATTTTTCAACTAAAATTTTCTTTAAAAAACATTTGGCAGGACTCACTGTAATTTTATCATTAATTAAATAATTAATCCTACGGGGACACAAGGGCTTGTGCCCCTGAAATTAATTTATTTTGCTCTTACGTATTATTTTCATTTTCTTGCTTTACAAATAAAATGTTTGTGTACGTAATTTTAAAAATTATTTTCATTGTGAGATAAATTAATATTGTCCCAAGTCTATCACATTTGTTTTTAAAATTTTATTTCAAAATTAAATCATATTTTTATAAATTATAAATACTATGATATTTTTTAACTTTACTTACAATAACGTAATTTATGAATCAGCAATTCTTTACAGTTTTGTATTATTATTTTTACTTAATTATTTAATGTTTTAAAAGTATCTTTTTTGGTTTTTATTTGATTGAGCGATTTTTTACTATTGCTTTAATTAAATGCGAAACTTGTGAAGATCGAGGAAAATATCTTAAAAAAATAATAAATATAAGGAATGGTAAATCAAAATAAGAAAGTAATTATATGTAGTTTTTTTAAATACAGTTTGTTTTGCTTTCGTTCATTGTTTTATATTGTTAATAACTAGTTCATTACGAGAGAAACTAGTGGAAATATAGATACCAAAGCAATTTTTCTCGTTTTACCTGTTCTTTATTTTGTTCCCTATATGTAAATATATTCGAATGCCGAAAGAAAAATCTCCACACAATCGATTATACCTTACCATTAATCTGCGATTTGAAAGGGCGTTCGACCATTAAACCAGAAAGCACATGTAATTGGATAAACCACATTTGTCGCATCATTCATTAAATTCCAGCTTCTATGAGAGTTTTAATATTGAAAGAACATCATTTCATGTTCTTCGTAATGATATTTCATATATGTTAATGGCCTTAAAATCCGTCATTTAATGCATTCGTTTTTCCTGCTAGTTTTTTTTCCTTTGAAAGAATTTCATGGTTCCGAACAAAGTTGGAATTTCGAATTTGAACATAATGAATTCTGGCTGATATGAACTGTTCTTTGTTTTGCATTTTATCCATTCTTGGTTATTGGTAATGATATCAGAAAATAAATAAATTCAGATGGAATATCTTTTGTCCTTGAAATCGTTCCAGGAATTAGTTATGGTAACTTCCACAAAGCATGGAACCTGTAATTTTTATCCATCCCAATTTATATTCATTGTTATTGAAAGAACTTCTTACCATATTAAGAACACGAATTGTTAATGTAAGAAAGTTCTTTTTTTCTTAGTTGTAATACAGCATAGCGTATTACAACTAAGAAATAAGTTTAAGTTATAAACTATTATTATTAATTAATAATACGTTTATATTATTAACTTGTAAATTAAATTATTTTTCATATCAAGCCATTATTTTCCCACAAAAATAGCGAAAACACTATTTTTTCATTGGATTTATGAATAAAATTTATTCATAAATCCAACGAATAAAATTTTATTGTGTACTTAAAATCTATTTTCAGTTTATGATAACAAAAACTTTATCAATATTACGATAAAATATTAGCATGTTTAAAATTACAGTGCAGACCCAATGGTATTGAAACTTTACTTTCCTTAAAAAATTTTTTAATTCATTTAAAATATCGTGTTTTTACATATTGATTTGGAAGTTTCTTGCTTGTAGAATTAGAAGTTTTTGACTGCATTTTCTTTTCTGCCAATTTTGCCTCATGTCACACAATAAATAATTGCTTGGAAGAATTTTCTTAGTGCATCTGACATATTTTAAAACAACAAATTTATCAGCTAGGGAACTCGTCTAATTCATTGAGTTTACAATCCTTTTTTTTTCATAAGAACTATTTACGATAATAAAGTTCTTGGCGTAACTTTATGAGACAGACTACGACGAGGTAAAAATTTCCAATCACCAACGGCTTTGTTCGGGTTAAGCTCTGTGAAGTTTATTTGACAAGAGTGAAGAAAAGCTGGATGTAGGTAGAGAGAAGAAAGGGGAAGTGGAATTACAGACTTTATATATATATATAGGGGGCAATATAAGCTACACACGCCCCCGCCCCCAACGTTTTCTGCGTAGTGGTGGGGAAAAGTCTCTGCGAAGGACTTGACAGGAGCTCTTCCTCGGTCAAAACAATTACGAACTTCAGTGAAACAGGACAAGAGCCCACGTCCAGCCAATGGTCTAAACAGGATCTTTGATAACAGGATCTGGAACCGAGATGACATTATTAGCTTTTAATTACGTTTGTCTTAGATTTGTCAAGGTTATTTCCTTCTTTTTGGAAGACTTCCATGATTTTTTCCCTTTTACTCAATAATCAATGAATTTTTGTAAAACAGTAGGATGCAATCGTAGCTTATTTGATTTCACAATATATATATATATATATATATATATATATATATATATATATATATATATATATATATATATTATTGTGTGTGTGTGTACAGGCAGCTTAGTAATAAATAAGTAAATAGATCCATTCCAAATTTAGGCACGAAATTTTTACTTAAATTCTACTTATTAGTTTCCTGTAAGTAAAGGCATTTTCACCAAACAATTTAATCATTTGCGCAAATTACTAACTGTTTTAATTAATATCTTTTATCTTTTTTGAGAAAAAGAAATTAAAATGTCATTTATATTAAATATATTATCCATGATTTGGGCGAAGTTACATTATTTAGGGCTTAAGTGAAAGCAAACAATTTTTCCTGATTTTCTTTGATAATAGCATTAAAATGATCTTTTTAATTATTTCAATATCATATAGTAATAAATACTTAAATTTTTTCAATATAATTAATATGAAATATTGTCTTGAGTTATTAGTTAAAATAATATTGTATTGTTTTTTTTTCATATAAAAGAATTAAAGATGAAAGAAAATCAATCTAACCTTATTTTTATTTAAATTAAAATTGTTAAAATGTTTGATTATAGACTAGCTAAAAACACAATTTTTCATAAAATAATTAGTTAAAATCTTTATTTTTATTAAACTATCTAAAAATCATTATTTCAGTCACTGAAGATAAAATATTTATTTCAATCAAACGAACTTATACTTTACGAACCTTTACTTTTATTAAAGAAGTTAAAATATTTTATTTTAAAAAACTAAATCAAATTATTTTACGGTTATTGATAGACGAAATAATACCATTTTCCAATACTTCATCTGTAATAATGATCAACACGTGGTTGCTAAAGTATATCCTAATATATAAAAATGCTTCCTAATTGCTGTTCTCTTTGAACGAAACACTTATCTATGTGAAGTAATTTTTTTAATTACTTTGTGTTTCTGTTTTGCGTTCTCAAGTAATTGGAAGAATTACTTCAAATTCCGATGACTGAGTGGTTAGCGTTCCTGACTCCTGAGCTGTGGTTTCCGGGTTCAAATCTCGGTTCGGGTGTGGATGTTACTTTCTTTCTCTGTTCTCTCTGTGTTTCTCTGTCCTTTCTTCTGTGATGATGTATGAATGTGGCCCACCCTATAAACGGGTTTGTGGTGGTATGGCGTGGGTAACGATACTCGCCTCCCTGACGTGGTTCACAGATGCCCCCTGGATAACGACAAATGAGTAGCAGTTTCTGGCCTTGTTGTGGCATAGAGTTCGTCATCCAAGTGCCCGCCGTTAAAAAAAAAATACTTTAAACTATTAAGTGTGAAACATAGGTAATTTGAAAAATTGCTCAGTATGAAATTTCTGAATTCGAAATTTATACTTCGATGAATTTCATACTAAGCTTTTTAAAAATTTTTGCTCAATTTTTTTTGGGTTTAAAACTTCGAGTATTTTTTGCTTAAAATTTAAACTCAAAATGAGTTTTGAATTAAAATTTTTGAAATTCAAAAGCGAGAAACAATGCATGAAAAAAATTCACATATAGTAGTGTTTGAATATATAAAAAATTATTTCTTCTTTTTGTCGTGTGAAATAATTTATACGAATATCATTTAAGTGTGGATTGTATTGTGGTAATGACATATTTTGACTTCTCAGTATTTTATGATAAAATTAACCGTGAAAAATTGACGATTTGTATTCTTTAATTTCAGAACCCTCTACAGTTCACTTGTCTCGCTGGAGTCCTGACAACCGAGACGACGACATCCACAACACCATGTCCTGTTTCCCCACAGAAGCAAGAGGATTCTTTTGGAACTGGACACGAGCCGGACACGTGGCCGTGCATAAATGCCCAGGCGGCGGATTTGGTGAGTTAATCTATGATTATATTCACTTTTAAGTTGCTCAGATTTGTGCAGCCCTCATTGAAATGCTTATTTCCCTCGAATACTTTAAAACAATCTTGCCTGTATCGATAAAATCGACATTATTTCTTGTTTCAGTTTTCACTTGTGCAATGTTATTTTATTAGAAACCGTGTAATCTATAATGTAAGAAAAAAAAAACGTTCTTTTTTTCTGATTCGGCTAAAGAAATAAAAGGAAAAGCTTTTCTGACAAAGGAAAAAAAATATTCTGGGTGAGTTTTCGAATAAATTCAGAATTACGCACATCTGCTCTGGATCGCAAACGGTACTTGAACTTTCCTCCCAGCATTTTGTTGGAATTTCATTTCCTCCACCCTCCTGGATCCAACGTTTTCTTTTCCGCTTGAATTAGAGAAATAGCACATTACATTCGGAAAAACGCCCATGAATAGTATGGGGTGATCGAAATTCGGAAGCCACATTCGAAATGGAATTTTTTCCTTTATCGTTACAAGATTACCGCCAATAGCCATGCAGTGTTTTTTAGTGAGCTATAAAGTCATTATTTATGCATGTTTTTAGCACATGTACCCATTCTCCGAAATGCAGCACAACTCACAATCCTCACCCCTGGCTCCCGTGGGAGTGAGATAGGGGGCGTACTGAAATCCGATGGTGGCTTTTGAGAGCAATTACAGTAATTTCCCCACGGCGCTACTGTTTTAGTGGGCCCCAGGTGATACTGAGGATCTGCAAAGATCCCCAGCCACTACCCCCTACGGCATCCAATCAGAAATGGAAATTAGACTTCCCACCACTGCTTTTCCAACTCAGTCATGCCAAGAAAAGCAATATGTCGGTCAACATGAAAGAAGTCCCCCACATCACCTTCTATATAAACAGAGGGTGGCCTACCACTGAAGGGCTTTTATGCCACCGGCCTCAAATGAATTAGATCCTGTGGGGTGTGTAGATAAACAGTCCCTGTTTGGAGTTGGTTCCTGGTAGTGTTTGTTTTAAGGGGGTACCACTGTTTAATAGCTCAATAAACGCAAGTTTATTATTGTTCTTTATCGTTTTTACACCCTCATCAATACGACTTCTGACGGCCAAATGGAAATAACTTAATGACACTCACGTCCTTCCCTCGGTCGCTGTTTTTGTTGGGTAGAAAAGGGGATTCTCAAAGTGATATTGCACTTTTTATAATCAATAAAATGAAAAAGTCGTTTTCGATATTTCACCCAAAACATTTGCATTATTTAAAAAAAACTATACCAGAGTGTATAAGTAGAGTTCTTTCAGTACTACGAGTCATCATAATTCTGTGGAATTACATTAGTCTACTAAGCAACTTCCCAATCAAATTTGGTGAGGGAATATGAGTTAAGAAACTGATTGTGTGTTTGGCTGTTATTTAAATTAAAATTATTTGTAGAGATTTGTTATTTGGAATTATAAAATTATGCAGAGCTATGTTGCATTGGGCAAAACTACATACTGCTTTCATCATTGGGTACATTTACATCCAGAGTGCTATAACAATGCACTGCTTTCATAATTCGACGCAGTTATTTACAATACGACATAATATTCACTTTTTCATAATTCGACATTCCTACATCCATTATGGCATTACTTTGGAGCAAACGCTGTTTTTATAATTCGGCATAATTACATTCTTCTTCTTCTTTAATAACGTAACAACCTATTACAGGTCTTAGCTGCCTCTACAGCACGTTTTTTCCAGCCCAGTCTGTCCAGAGCGATACTTTGCCAGTTCTTAACTTTCAGTATCTTGAGATCATTTTCAGTGTCAACGAGCCATCTTGTTGGTGGTCTTCCTCGCGCACGGAATCCTTCGGGATTCTGTAAACGTTGATCTTCTAGTGGGGTTGTTTTCCCGGCTTCTCCAGACATGGCCAAACCATCTTAGCCTGTTGCTTCTGATAA
The DNA here is from genome assembly GCA_037975125.1 of Latrodectus hesperus. NCBI lineage: Eukaryota > Metazoa > Arthropoda > Arachnida > Araneae > Theridiidae > Latrodectus > Latrodectus hesperus. The sequence goes on from CM075862.1 coordinate 26,142,096, forward strand.
CCTGGGTAATTTAGGGCTGGTTATACAGCCTATACGCTTGCATATAGCAGCACGGGTAGTATGAGTGTTTTGTAAATTCTCAGTTTTGTTTTTCTGCTGATAATTACTTCCAATGTGAGGTAATTGTGCTCCGTTTCCAAAACTCATAGTTATTTACAATATGGCATAATTGTACACTGCTTTCATAACTCGACATAATTACAGTTATTTTGTCTTTGCATTTACAATTTCTTCCGTGAGTAAATAAGACTGGACGTGAAGTTAGTGCGATGCTTTGTATTGATCTTTCATGAAATGGTAATATCTCATACTCTCTTAAATCTATTTACATAACTTCTTCTGTAGGTCTTAGGTTATTACTCATTAAATTATCCAATCTTTTGATCTATATTGTTCTAGACAAACAAATACGAACATGTCGCTAGGATAGAAGATAAGAATTTCGCCTTTTAATCCCTAACTAAACAATCAAATGCAATACAATTAAAATAATATGCAACTTTTTAGTAATGTATTAATATTTAAAAATTTAACTAAGTAGAGAGGAAAAAATTAGATATCGTTAAATTAATTGTGTATTATATGTTATTACTTTAAAATTTTAGTTAAATTTAAATTACAATAATAATTTTAAATTTCACTAACATTATGAATCCCTAAAATAATGTCTACTCAGTTTTATTTTTGCATTTTGTAGAAATAAACCGAAGAATTTTACGCGATCTGTAAATAAAAACGACTAGAAAATGTATTCACAAAATATAAAACTATTCAGTCTAGTTCTTTATTAATTCAAACATTATACCACATATATAAGTGTGCTTTTTCATGAATATTCCCAATTATTATATGTTTCATTAACATTCAAGTAAAAATTAATTTGAATAAAATTGTTCATTCTTTAGTTGTGTGTGTGTGTTTTATTAAGAAACTTTTCAACAGCCTACAGAAGAAATACACAAGTCAAAGGTTTGTACTTCATAACCCCGAATGACAAAATCCTGATACTTACTTGCTAAAGCGATTGATCTGGCCATTTCCTTACATTGCAGCCTAAAATTCCCTTTGAAAAGACGCCGAGTTCTCACATAATCCCTATCTGCATAAAATTCCCGAAAATGCATAACTTCCCAAGGCTGGAATTATTATTCTGGACAGGCAAACCCAGAGGGTGGGCGAGACATTACGCGCGAATTTCCCTCCAAACTCACAAAGACCCGGTGCTGCCAGTGTGTGCCTCCGACGTAATTGGATAAAGGAAGGTAGCACTGAGTGCTGTTAGAGTTTTAGACTTTCCGTTTTGAATAAATCATTTCCATATTCTTATATGCTGAACATTCTGGCAATGAATGTTCGGTGTTTGATAAACATGCATTTCCATTTTGGGGCACGGACTCTAGCGGAGCTAATAAGTTCCCATTTCGGATATTGTCGATGGACACTGGCAACGGCTCTGCATGTATGTTTATAAATTTGCCTGGTGTAGTCGGAAAATCCTTATTTCTGAATTGGGTTCCTGTTTGAGGAAGCAATCGAAATATTCAGGTGTTTTGGCTTCGTATTAAATTATTCGTCGTTGAGTTAAAGTTTTGAGGATTATATATATTATCCGAAAGTTAAATGTTAACATATTGTGTTGGAATTTTTTGTGGTATGCGTGCGTGTGATTTTGAGATTATTTTTTATCTTCAATGTAGATATATGTTTGGCTTTATTCGAGTTGAATTCTGTTGCAATGATGATTTTTGTCACATTAGTTTTTTTTCTTCCCCGTTAAGTATTTTATATTTAATAGCATTTTGTATTTTATTTGATAATTAATGTTTCTCACTTGCTACGGGTTGAATATACTAGAGAAAAACTTATTTTCCGACTTATTTATTTTCGATGCCCCATAATGTTCACTTCTTTGTTCTGATTCTTTTTTAAATGGTGAGCTGGTAGCTGAAGTATCAGTGTCTTCAGTCCAACAGTTCCTGGGCTCGATTCCCACCGAATTTGACTTCGGAAGATTCCACTTCGGAATTCAGTTTAAACTATAGATTGTAGTCGATTCAACTTTTCGACTGTAAAAGGTGTTGGTAGAATGATAGGTAGTTAATGCGTAAACATTCAACTGCTTGTCCTTTCTTACAACCTAGTGTCAACCTAATCTTTAGTGTTTTTTCTTACTGATAACCAGTTGAATGAGTAATCATTCTGGTCTTCAATTCAAAAAATCACCGGTTTCATTCCATCTGTCGCGAGGATTTTTGTAATGGCTCAAAGGTTGATTTTAGGCTCTTGGATTTTTCGAATTAGTCTGTGTGTGCAAAAAGTGATTTTGGCTTAGCAAGTAAATAGGCCTTATCCATAAAAATAATTGCTCAAGCCATAGTTTATGTTTATTTTATAAATCATAACTCGTCACATTCACGGATTTATTTGCTATATTACATATTCTAGGAAATAAGTTTCAAAATTTTTTTCTTAAACTTATTTTTCATTTTTTTAGATCACATTCCTGTCTAACCATAACCAAAAATTGTAGCGATTTCGTTAGTATAAGCTGTAATTCAGTGAATCCCTTTAGAGTATGATCCTTTAGAATTAATGAATTCAGTGATTTATTTAGTTTAGTTAAAAAAATGAAAAACATGTTTTTTTTAATATTTCAAGAAGTTTGAAATGAGTAACAGCTTGGCTTTTTCTTTATTTAGACCCAAAATTTATTTATATCTTGTGCTTTTTATGTACAAATCTTTTGAATTTTCCATATTCCGCCATCCATTCAAACACCAATGAATGCAAGACATATATATATTTTTTCCACTTTAAAAAATGGGAAAATAACAAACAAACCTTCTCTTCGTTAGATAAAACTATTTTTTCCCTTCTTTCCTCTTAACAAAATACAGAGCGAATAGAAACATATCCTGCGTTGGTGTTTCGTTATTCAAGGGGTGTTTGTGGTGAAACCCAACGATAATGACCCTGTTTGCTCGGCTGTTCTGCTAGACTCTGAAGTCGAGTGCGAAATAAAAAAAAGCGGTGGGAGGGGGAGGAGAAAGAAATGTAGAACAAAAATAACAACCCAGAAGGGGGGGGGAAGTGTTCAGAATTTTATACAAATACAATTAATCGTTGCCTTTCTTTTACTTTCGAGTGCTTCAGAATACTAATGTTCCAAAGGAACGTCGACAGAAGTTAGTAAGAAGTTTAAATTGGGAAGGAAGTCCTTCGAAAGGGATAAAAGTAAGAAATTTTAAAATGGCTGTTTTTTTTTAAAATCCTGTTTCATCAACTAAAATTTATTAAAACAGTCATTATAAGCAGAGTGCGGTAACAATTGTAAGCTAACACAAAAAAATTATTTACTTATATAATATATACATCAAATCTGTGAAAAACTTGAATTGTATTTTATGTTTCGGAAGCAAAAAATATACAAAATATACGAGCTCTTTGGAATAAAGTTATTTAAATGTGATATGATTTTATTTTTTGTTTTTTCATGTAACGAAATTACCATCATTTTTCAGCGAAAAACAAAATATCAATTTATGTGTTTTAGTAAATACTTCTGATTTGCTTGTTATCGAGTTTGCTCTGTGACAGCAGTTGTAAATTAGCAAAAAATATACTTGCCCGTGTAATTCATGCATCAAATCTTTGTAAAACAAAGAAAGAGTTAAAAAGATGGCATTTTAGGGTTAAGAAACATCCAAAAGTTGTACGAAAATTTGTTTTTATAATTATAATTATTTATTGAGCCGTGATTTTTGTGTTTTCGTAGGAAAAAAACTTCATTCATTCCTTAACGAAAACCAAAAAGTAAATTGAAATGTTTTAATAAATACTTTGGTTTTGTTCATCGCAAAGGTTGCATTTCTTAAGCTGAAAAGAATGTATTGGGTTGTTCGGTAAGTAATTTCGTTTTTCATGAAAATGAAAAATGTGCAGCAAGTAAATATTGTATTGCATTGCACATTGTTCATTCTAGTTCAATAGCTTTTACCATCTTTCTGGTAGTAGCACGATTCCACAGTCATAAAGTGTTTGGTTTTTAGTAGCAAAAAGCTGATCCATGTAGGAAAAACGAAATTACTTTCCGTACAAACCAATACATCTGTACATGTAAAAAGTTAATATAAAGAGATAGTTCAATAATTAGATGACTTAAGAAATATGCAAAACTTATACAAAAGACTATATTCTTTGGAACTTAGATATTTATTGTATTGTGATGAAAGGAAATTATTTTCATTTTTGATCGGAAAACAAAAAGTAAGAAGTGCTGCAAAAAATCTTAGAGCTTGTTTGTTGCAAAAGTTGTATAAATTAAAGATTTCTCTAAAGCACCTTCAGTATAACTGAATAAATTCCTGTATACATTTTTATTTTAAGATTTTATTTGTTGCTAATATAAGTGCATATAGTAGTCCCTGAAACTTGGACTTAATGGAAACAAACTTCGTCCATAATAAGCAGAATTCGCTTTAGAATAGTCGAATTATTAATTTTATTATTATAAGATTAGTTGAACTATTTGTTGTTCTATGTAAAAGTAGAACTATCAACTTAGTTATTATCAAAGTAGATAATAATAGTTGAGCTAACAATCAAGGTAGTCAAATTAGTTTAATTTTAAAATTAGATCTATTCAATCTAATCTTAACAAAGTGGATTACTAGTTCTATTGGGTTGTTCGGAAAGTAATTTCGTTTTTCATGAAAATGAAAACTAATAAATATTGCATTGCATATTGTCCATTCTAGTCCAAGAGCTTTTAGCATCTTTCTGATAGTAGCACGATTTCACACTCATAAAGTGGTTGGATTTTACTAGCGAAAAGCTGATCTAGGTGGGAAAAACGAAATGACTTTCCGAACAACCCAATACTTAAATTTAGCGGAATTGGTTCTACTATTGTTAAAAATAGTCGAATCCTATTTGTATAACGAAAGTAAATCCATAAGAATCATTCAAATCGATGACTTTAAGGATAAAAGCTAATCTTTTAATTTTAATACTGCAATGTCGTATTGTTCTCTTTTAATTTGTGAATTGATTTGGGACAAAATAACATTGTTAATAGAAGTCAAAGTTTTATGATCTGATAAGAAAAGTTGTCTGCTTGAATTTAATGAGTTGTCTAGGTATGAAAATTCTACTGTATCTCCAAATTTGCAGTGTTCCATAACAAAAGTCTAAGCTGTATGATCTGATAAGACCAGCTGTCGGCTTGGATTGAATGAGTTGTCCAGACTTGAAAATTCTATTCCACCTACAAGTTTGCAGTATTTCTTAATACACAAACCAATTATTTATTTTAGAAGGCAAAGGATTATATTTTTTGAAGTGCACAACAAATTATTTTCAGATGCTAAATAACATTGCCTTATGGTTTCTTTTTATGGATGGTTGTAGTTGATGTTAAATTTCAAAGTAAATGGAATATCCTTCCGATTAATGAATTTCTTTTCTCTCTCCCTGACACTAAAATGGAAAACTTTTTTTGTTATCCACCTGTGAAGACAGAAACGCACATTCTTTCATTAAAACCCAGGGTGTTTCACGCTACTTTTAAATACGAGTCATCCCGCTGCTACAGCGGGATGCCTAGAATATGCAAAATTAACTTCATTATGCAAATGTTCAAAGGAGAGGGAAAAACCAACGGGCTTTAACTTACTCTGTATGGTATGACCTGCATCAAAAATAGTTGATGCTCTGTAAACAGGAACACAACAAGCTCTTAGTATTTCTTTCCTTATTAGACTTCTGGTGTGCATTCTAATGAAAGTCTGTTTCCATGCTTTTAAGGAAGATAAATTGAAAAATATAACACATCAGTATTTTTTTCTTTCAAAACTAACTTTGTAATTTATCTTTCTGATATAGTTAGTTATACAATTTGTTTAAAATGCTAGAATTGTGTGAATTGCAGAAGTTGTAGAATAAAAAAAATTAAATTATAGAAACACAGAATGGCTTCGATTCTGAATTTATTCTTTTATGTTAGTAATTACTAAACGAACTGTGTCAATATTTCTCTTGCATCACACCTGGCTCCTAAGATTTTTAGACTGTATGAATATTTGTTTGAATCGTAAATTTTATTCAAGAAATGAAAGATTTTATTTTTATACTTTCGAAATGCAATCAGTCGTCATTAGTGAAGTCAGAGGCAGCTGTACTATTTCTAGTCTACCAAATGGACAAGTAAAAAGATGCTTTAATTTTACTGAGTAATATTACATTTATTTCATGTTAATGCTGTATTTGTTATATCGATAATAATTTTAGTTGTAGATAGCAAAAAGAAGGTTTTCAAGAATAAATTTATATTATAGGTCGTGTGAAATGGCGCTGTGATGTTGAAACTGTTCAATGGGTACCAGAAACTCCAGATTTTAGCGATTGCAGCTCCCTCTGGGTGGAGAATATCAAATCCAGGGTAAGTGCTTTAAATTGTAGCCAATAAACGAAATAGGAGTCACGATTATACAATCTTTAAGTAAAATTGTGCCATCGTGATTCATATTTTTCTTACAGTTCTAAAGATCATGTGTTTATTTGTTTTTATTTAGTAATTTTCTCTTGAACATTTATATTTTGTTTTGTTTATTTTATAATCTACTTTCTCAATGAAGTATACAAAACAAATCTACCATAAAATGATTATCATTCAACAAAATTCGTCAATCCTATTCTTGACTTTTTGTATAAACTTTATCTTTATTTAAATATTAATTATTTTATATAAATTTTATCTTTAAATATTAAAATTATTAAAAAAAATTAGCATTAGCTACAATTTTTATGATCTTATCAAAATGGCAAAGAATATTTTCTGATGTTAGGTGGCCAGCCTAATGCTAAACCCCACTATATAATTTCTAAGCCTGTTTGGTACTAAGTTTTATCGACCCAATGTAGTGATAAAAGGCTGAGTCGACACTGTTCAACCCGAGGATCGAACCTACAGCTTAAAAAACGAAACACTACTACTTTGCCACTAATCTTCCTTTTATTAAGTTAATAGTTATAAATTTTATAATTATATTTCACTTGTGTTTTTTATAAAGTTATTTCGGGCTCCATTAATTATATTTTTTTCAAATTAATACTTCATCACTTTCTTAAATACTGTTTAATTGCGAAGCTTTTTCTTAATATAATATTTAACAGTAAAAAAGACATAAATTCTAAATTTAGCTATTCCTAGATTATTTCTCTCTTTCTCTCTCAGTTTTTTTTTAAAAATAATTAAAATTTCTTAATGAATTAAAAAATTAACTTCTTTGAATTCTAATATCATAAAATCCTCAGGTTAACAGCTTTTTTATTCATTAAGCTTTTCAGATATTCCTTTTTAAAGGAATAAATATTCATTTACACAGTTTCTTTGATTTTTTGATTCTATCTTCAATGAATAGACTGCGCACAGACAAGCTTTATCTTATTTTTTAAAATTGGTTTAATTTGTCGCCAAATATTTATTATTAGTTTTTATACCTTTAAATTTCTCTATAATAATACTTCCTGTGAAGCGAATGGTACATTTTCCTTCTCTTCTGCGTTTCATTTTTTCTTCTTAATCATTTGTATCCCATGAATATAAAAGCGGTTGAATCCTTTTCAGAAATTATTTCGCTGTCTAATATTCAAAATGAATACTCTGCGGACGTTTATTTTTACTGCAAATTTTAACCGTTTTTGTGTGTTCAGTTCTCCCAGTGGCTTTTATCTTTCATTCCTTAATCTGATAAAACTGTTCACTCGTGATAAATTTAATTCATTCTTTTCAAGACGATTAAATCATGGAAAACGGTAATGTTTATCTTTTCGATTATTGATTTCTAAATAATGATTTTATTCTTTTCTCTCTCTTTTCATGCATCTTTACCGTCCGCGGAGCCGAGATAAAAATCTTTTTTTCTTCTTGTCATTCATTTTTTTTTCTCTTTCATTTCACTTCAAAAAATTGTTCGGTCTTAAAAAAATCGTTTGCATTGGCGAAAAGTTAAAACGATTCCTGGCAACTGAGAGTTTATGATTATACGCAATACATTTATATTTTTGTTCGTTTGTTTTTCCGTTTTCCATTTAAATTTGTTTATTATTTGGTTATTCCTCTAGGGGGTGTTTTTGTAAAAAAGGATCTTCCTTTCCTGTTATTATTATTATTTTTTTACTTGAATGCCATAAAGTGAAACTCTTTTGATGCTGTTTTGTGAATAGAATTCCAATTTATTTATACCCAATCGGGAAAAGATAGGGGTGGGATTTCACCCTGAATAAACTTTTTGAATAAGAATTTTTCCCCCCATCGATATCACTACCACCTCTCCTTACCATCAAACTTCGCATGTTTCGCTGCTTAGAGTCCCATACTATGCCATTAAAGAACTTTCCCCATTCAGCATTTCAGATTGATTAAAAAGCTTAAAGTCGTTTTTCTGAAGCGGTGGTTTTTGACTATCGATTCCTTTGAAAACTAGTGATTTTCTTACCAAGTCTGACAAATTCTACAAAATGTAAAACTGATGTTATAAAATTTTTTTATTAAAAAAAGATATAGCTATTGGTCTTCATAGTAAGAAAAAAATTATTATTGAACTCGAGGTTCTTGAAGATTTTTAGAATTTTATTTGAATACTTTCTTGTTTGAAAGTTCGATTATTTTATCATAATCTGCGTTTTCTTAATTGGTATAAATATTGCAAGTTAAATTCTAACTGATGACTAAATCCGAATGACATTGACGGCAGATTCTAACTTATGACATTTTTTTGCGTCAATAATGGCTTAATCTGACTGTTGCTTAAAAGGGAGGAGAGAGAAAAAGGTTATTGCTTTAGCTTTTATTTTCTAAGAACATGGAATTTCCGGTTCTGGTGTAGACGTATGGAATGATTCAGAATTCATTTTAAACTGTAGGCCTTGGTCGAATTAGTTCTCATGTAAAAGGAAAATGATCGTAGAGCTACAAATCAAACCAAATGAAATGCAAAGGCTGTAGTTCTGCTATTATAAATTTCCACTGCTATTGCCTGATGTTTAACAGTGCTAAAAGCCCCTTAAAATGTATTGTAACTTCTTGCTACCATTTTGTAAACATAATTTGATTGCCTTTATTAATGCCACAATGGTGGCGCCCTCAGGGACCTTGTTGAGATGTGGAGGACACTAGGTTTTGGGGAGACGGCACCTGATAACCTTAAGGTACATTCCAGAGTCTTCTCACATAGTCTGTATTGATGGCATTTTGAATTTGATAAAAAAATGGTTAGAATTGGTTTAAAAGCTATTTTAAACTTTCAATAAACTCGAATATTCTCTCGTGGGGCCTAGAACTAAAGATGACGTAGAACTACCACCAAGTAAATAATATATATATTGGAAAATTCTTTAGAATTTAACTTTTTTTATTTTATTTCTCCCAACTTTTCGAGAGATAGCTGTTTTTTATAGAGATTTCTAAGAATTCAGATAACAATGGTTTCCTAACCTTATTTATTTTAATTTTTTGGTAGAAACTTTGGATGTTTTCACACAAACGGATTTACGATGCTTTTCTTTGGGGATTAACTCCACGCAGGGATTTATTTCAACATATATCGTGTGTACACGTAACTTTTTTTTCTGCATCGATTTTCATCGATTCAAGAGGAGAAAGGACAGAAAAATGATCGATACCATGTATACCGATATTAAGCCCCTGGTCCTTCCAAATGACACTTTTCAAGAGAGTTTTATGACTTTCTATATGTAGTGTACCGATTTTAGGGATATTCTGCGACTTTTTATCCCCTGCTATTTTATGTTCCAACATCCCTTGCTCTCTGTGGGGTGTGGACCCTTAGAAGTAATCATCGTAGGGGGCACGTGTCCCCCTTATTCGCGTCGACGTCACAACATCGTCGCTCGGAATTTGTTCTTTTGTACGAATATTGGAAAGTACTTCAAAACAGCTTTAGTTCACCCCTAGAGGAAATTACTATTCCGAAGAGAGGCACGAGGATTTTTCCCTCTCTCTTCCTTCGCTTTTTCCCTTTTCTCCCCTTGCTCAAATGCTTGCGCTGTGTCTTTTTGTGTGGCTAGAGCTATTTTTATTCCTTTTGTTCATTTTTTTAGTCATATTTTCTTTTAACTCGACGAACAGCATTGTGTAATTCTGTGTTATTTGGAAGAAAGAATAACAGGCTGGGTGAAAGTGTACTTATCACCAAAAGAGCCCATTGTTATTAACAAAAGAAAGGACAATGAATTATTTTGTGTTCTGGCGATTTTTGCTATCTATTTAGCTTTTAAGCTTATAGATATTGAAATGTTTTATTTAGTTCTGCTCACAAAAACAATTTATTTTTTTTATTAAATTTGAATTACATGTAAAGCACACACACACACAATTACGAACTATATATTCTATTATTGTTCTTTGAGGTGGCTGATTTTTCATATCTGCTAGTTTGAAAGTTTTTAAACAGAAGGAAATCGCACTTACAAATAATAATCAATCCACAAGCCTTAAATTCATATTCAAGTGGTCATAAGAATTTTGAATAGTTGGGTTTGCAGTTTAGAAAACTAAAATTCACGATTCGATTGAAAGAGTAAAAATTGTACAATCGTGTGGGGGAATTTTTATTAAAAATCCCTTTAATATTTTAAGAAATCTGAATGAAATATACAAGAAATAATAAATATTAATTTTTAATTAAATTGTTAAATTTTTAATTGAGTTTAAAGTTTTATGAATCAAATATGTTTTCTTTCTGAAATGAACAATTTGTTGCGTTCTATTTGTGAATTCATTCTGAATTGTGTAGAATATTAAAGAGTAATTAAATTTATAACGGAAGTCTAACCGTATGTTTTGTAAGTCAAAGTACATAAAATCTGTTTCGTGACTTGCATATATTTATTCAAAAGCAAACGATATTTTCATGTTTCTGATTATTTTCGTTCTTTCAAATGAATCCTCACTCCAAAGTAGTGGCGTGTTAATTTACTATATTACATTAAGATATAGACTCTGGAATACATCAAACAGTGCTCTTCGCGCTGGTGAAGCTAAATCACGAACTATTCATTAGTATCTGCGCCTGGATTGGATAAAAATAACTTCCCAGAATTCCCACATGAGAAAAGCATCAGCCGATGAAGGAAGGCGATTATTTTTGGCATTTACCAGAATAAACCTCTGGAGTAATTAGTTCCATTCGGAGTTATTGTTGTACAGCTGAATTCTTCCGAACCAGAGATAGTCCTCGTGGCAACCCCACCCTGTGCGAAAGATGCTGCCTTGCATCGATATCAACACGGAAGGTTCGATTATTTGGGCTCCTCCACCCTTCCAGTCAGTCATTGCCTTCCTACCCACCAGAGACTTGATTTTCAAAACCGCCCGAAAATCACGCATAACCCAAAACTCTCTTGCCCGGGCACAAACAGAGCTTTCCCAACCCCCTGAGGGGAAAGGGGAACACCTCATTAAGATTAGCATTTAATTACTGAGGCATGAAGATTGATGGCTGGGAGAACTTCAGATAATCGCGGAGCATTTTACCCGATTAAACAACATCGCCCTCTTTAATTGGAAGGCCGCTTTTCGCGCCGCCATCTTGATAGGCTTTCCCCATCCACGCTCGAATTCTGGAGGTCTATTTTCTCGAGTTTATCTTTGACGTGACGTGTCCTTGGTTGATGAATTCGTCAAAGGTCAACTCTTTTTAGACCACGCCTACTCTTGGTACGCAATGAGTAGGAAAGCAGTCCCATAGGTTTTCGGTGGACGTGTTCACTGCTCTAATAACATGGTTCCAAATTGCTTCCATTTATTTTTATTTTCAGTGTTTAAGTGTTGATTGGTACATCACTACCAAGACCATGCATTACGAATACTTCTTATTAGTATGTATGCCGAAACATGAAATTAACTAGCAGATTCATAGTGTTAAATAGAAATCAATCTATTTCTATGGACACATGCACTTGTCGATTCATAGAATGCTGTTTGTTAAAACATACTGAGTTTCAAGACAATTGCTTGATTAGGTTTAGTAAGATCCCATAAAATAAGTTCAGAGAGATTTTTTGGTTGCAGGTGTAATTTCAGTTCACAGATTCTTACTGAAATTAGTTCACAGATTCATACTGAAATTAGTTCACAGATTCATACTGAAATTAGTTCACTGATTCATACTGAAATTAGTTTACAGATTCATACTGAAATTAGTTCACAGATTCATACTGAAATTAGTTCACAGATTCATACTGAAATTAGTTCACAGATTCATACTGAAATTAGTTCACAGATTCATAGTTTTCAATTTAAAGGAAATCTCTTTTAGATATTATCATTTTGAATCGATCTATTTCTGTGAACGTGCACTTGTCGTTTTATAGAAAGCCTAATCAAAAAATCTTAAAACTCCCGATTTCAAGATTTGGTTGTTGGTGTAATTTCATTAAAAATGCTTAAGTGCCTTATCGCATATGAATGTTATATTATTTTTTTTTAGTATTAAGTATTTTACAGAATAATTTAATGTAACTCCTTACGGCTTAAAACTTAATCACCAATTTCGATTTGCACTCTTCAGTTATATATGCATGTAAAAGGACATACATTTGTGTATGTCACTTTAAAAAATATTTATTAATTTTTAAGCTCACAAGTGAAGGTAATTAAAAAAAGATGCAGTGTTTGTTAGTATAATAATTTATCTTATTTTATTTTTGTTAAGGATGTGATAGGCAGCTTCTCAAATACAGCCGGTAGTTTTATCTTGGTGTAGTTCCGATCTGAAAATCTTTGAAATAAGCAAAATGGATTTTCATTTATTAGTATAGAACGATGTATTCAACATTCTTCTGAACTGAATCAAACATTTAACCCATTCTTCTTAATTTAAATTTTCCATTGTTAGTTTCATATTTCATCACAATTCTGTAAGCGAATCTGACAGCCCTGAAAATTTTATTATACTTCCTTTTTTTAATTTTCGAAGATATGTTCGAACCCAGTTTTATTTTGATCGATTTGACAAATTCATTGTTTTTCGGAAGCAAAAATGTACTTTTAATTACTTACTAAATGGTTTTTTTTTTCTGAAAGATTCTACCAAATATATTTTAAAATTAAAAATGCCTTTCAGAATTGTGAGCATTATATATTTTCTTTTGTAACTTTATTAAAATGCGAATTGATTTCATTGTTTTGCATATTATCGTGTAGAAGTAACTAATGAATTTGAAATTTATTTTTTGCTTGATTTGTTTAAGCTATCAGGAATTTTATTTTGATAACGCTAGAAAAAGTACAAAATTATGTTAACTATGGATCAAAATTTCATAGCGATAGTAGTTTTTTTCCCAGTTCTACTAATAATAGTTCTAATTTTGATAAATGATAAAACTTGGAAATGTGTATTAATGAAAAAATAATATAATTTTTCATAATATTAATATGCGATATTTTGATTTTGAGTGGAAATAATTAACTGTTGTCTCCCGAATAACAAAAGATTTCTCCCGAATATGTTTGCACTTATAAATGCTTCGTTGCAATTACTTAAAAAAAACTTTTCAACACCCCTCGTATTCAAAAATGGATAATTTAAAATGTTTGATCGATATCATTCTCAATCACTATTCATTTTTGTTTTTATTCATCTAATCTTTTTGGTACTGTTTTCTCCAGATGACAAGAGGAGACTCCATCACAACTCTGGCGGCAGAACTGGCTTTAATAACGAAGTCCAAATCTTTGATGGCTGGAGACATTGTCCACTCTGCTGACATCCTCCATCGCCTCGTGTCGGAGATGGGGGAGAGAACAAGGGACATGGACGACCCCATCGAACGACAAAGGCTGTTGCTTGCCCTCTTAGAGGTAAGGCATCTTAGAAGGAATTTCAGTACTTTGAAATGAAATCCAACAACTGCGCTTAGTCATAAATTAATTCATTTAAGTGGCTAACAAAGTGATAAAAATGCTTCTGTTAGCCTATGCCATTTCTTTCTAATATTAATGATCGCCAAGCTGTTGGCTGATTGGCTTTGGCCTTTGGTTCAACAGTTCATAAATTTGATTCTCATCTCGGGCAAGGATGTTTGCAGTAGTGTGTAATTTACTTTAACCCTCATATATAAAATTTGTTGTTTAGTGATAAATAAATCAAACCATACTGATTACAAAATCATTTTTAGTGAGAGTAAATATTAAAGCAAAATCCATTCCTTGTTAATCATTGAGTGTTTCATTTGGATACAAAAATGGTGGTTTTGCTTCTCGGGTATGCAACCATCTTTATAGACAAAGAAATACATGTTTTGAATGGACACTATTTACTTTACTTTAACCGTCATATATAAAATTTGTTGTTTAGTGATAAATAAATCAAACCATACTGATTACAAAATCATTTTTAGTGAGAGTAAATATTAAAGCAAAATCCATTCCTTGTTAATCATTGAGTGTTTCATTTGGATACAAAAATGGTGGTTTTGCTTCTCGGGTATGCAACCATCTTTATAGACAAAGAAATACATGTTTTGAATGGAAAATTTTAACAAGCATATACATTTAGATGCCTTTATTTGCTGTAATTCCTGCTTAAAATGTTTAACATCGAATATTGCTATTAAAATATACTGAATGTCTTATTATTGTCATTTTTTAACGAGAACCTTGTAAATTACTGATTTAGTTGGAATAAAAATTTCTAATATTCTCACCAAAAACTACTTGCACAAATAGTGTCTTCGTTTAAAGTTTTACAAAAATATTGGAACATTTTTTATTATGATTGATATATATATAGCTTTCATAATTATTTTCACCAGATATTTTTAAAAAGGCAAACACCAGCAAACGGTGTATGCTTTTATAAAAATGACTACGGCAACTAAGATTTTAAAATGTGAACAATGCACCTTTTGTTAACTGAATATTTAAATATAATTAGCTAAATAAAATTCCTTCACCTTTGATACATAAGGAAATAAAGAACCTGCAATTTTTCTTGCCCATGTTTTCTTAAAAAATGTGTCTTGTATTTTTTTTAACAAATCTTTTTTTCAATGAGTTTTGAGGCATTCATTCCATCCTATACAAAAATGAAATGAGAAAAAAAAGTTCCTTTTAAATTCTTTCTTTATTTTTTTATACATTTCTACTTTTTTTTTTATCTTTTTAGTTTCTAATTAAAAATGTATAACACTACCTTTTACATTAAACGGCTCTTCATTAACAAAAAAAAAGATAGGTAAAAAAATTTCTAACGAAATTAATTTACACCGTTTTAATCACAGCAACCCCTCTTTACATCTTTTTCTGTTTGGTGTAATTGGCCTCGAATATCAGCTAAAGTAACAGGTGTTTCGATGTGAGCTCCACCCGTGCTGCAATGAGCTGCCTGAGATTTTCGATCTTGTTTACCTCCTCCATCCCGCATTTTTCGAAAGGTTATTAATTTCATGGCCGATCGTGGTGGCATTAATCTGCAACCTCCTTTTCAAACAGTACCTTCATAAGTTAATAATTAGAAGGATTCCTATGGATTTTTACTGGCTAGTCAAGTAGAAAATGATGATTTATTGTCGATCAACATCGGAATTATTGATGTTATGACCAGCATTTTAAGCTTCCAATGTCCTTAACTGACCTAACAGATCTATTTGTCAGGATTAACCATCAATTGCTGAACGATAGTAATGACGCTAAGCTGTCTCAATGATGTTTGCTAAAGATTGACTTCAATTTAGATAAGTCGGCATCAGGTGCTTTACATTTTTGTCTTGCACAGGGCTTTAGTAATTTTTTTTCTTCTAATGGTGTATTAATGTTATTCATAATGCTGATTTTACGTAAGTATTTGAGTGTATTCTAATTTATCATTTAAAATATAGTTTTAGATGTCAAGACGGTACTGTGATTACAGAAGAGTATAATTCTATAGTTTCTATATTTACACTATATATATATATATATATATATATATATATATATATATATATCATAAATACACAGGTCTGAGGTTCTATCCTCGGGCTGGGTAAGGTTGACTCAGACTTTCATTCCTTCAGTGAGTCGATTAACTGAGTACCAAGCATGCTTGGGAATTAAACACTGGGGGTCTTACGTTAGGCTGACCACCTAACTGGGACATATGCTTCGCACCCTAAGGCCCTCGGTCATGAAAACAGTTATGGGCGCTGTTGGCCTTGGCCCACATGGGTTGTCGTGCCATGGAGTTTAGTTTAATATCATAAATATTTTGATGATTAATTTACTTTTTGTAGGTGATTAAGTATTTAACTATTGGAAATTTATGAACCTTATCGCTTTTATTTTCTTATGAATAGAATTCTCTTTTATAAGCTATGAATATTTTACATTTTACTTATATTAAAATTATTTAAAAATTCTTGTTGTCATACTGTATTATATTCATTTTCTTTTTGCTTAAAATCTCTTTATTTGAGTTTATTTTTTATATCATGTTCTTAAGAATGTTAGCGCTACCGAATAATTAATATTGATTAAAAGTTTTATTTTATGATTCTGAAACAATTAATACAAAAATACTGTTCATTTTTTATCAATTTGCTTTAATATAAGATTCTCAAAATATTTATTCGACACACGGACTTCTTATAAAATAATATATTTTATTTATTGTTTTTTTTTTAAAACTTATTTAGGCTCTATTGATTGCCTATAATAATGCATATTAATGTCTATTTCAACTTGGATATTTAGGTTATCTTTTTTTTCCGACACTTTCAATAAGTTTACCATCATTTGTAATGTGAAATCCATGGTTTGATTGATAATCAATTCGCTTATATCTTCAGCACTAACTTCTGAATATGCAGAAAATTTCAAAACAATGTTTCTGAATTTCTCAAGTGACACGTCATTCTCATCTTCTGCTTTCTCTTACTTTCTTTTTTTAAACTTTTCTTTCACATTTTCCTTCTCTTCTTCAGTATAACTTATTTTACTAAAAAATTTCTAAAGCGATTCGGATAACTGGAGCTCTGCTTGTACAATTTAAACTTTTTTTTTTTTATCCAATGGCGGGCAAACAAGGGTGACTAAACCCTATGCCACAGCAAGGCCAGAAACTGCTACTCATTTATCGTTACCCACCGAGCACCTGTGAACCAAGTCACGGAGGCGAGTAGCGTTAGCCGCGCCATACCACCACAAACCCGTTTATAGGGTGGGCCACATTCATACAACATCACAGAAGAAAGGACAGAGAGAACAGAGAATGAAAGAAAGATCCATGCCCGAACCGAGATTCGAACCCGGGACCCACAGCTCAGGAATCAGAAACGCTAACCACTCAGCCAATCGGTCGGCACAGTTTAAACTAAACAATGACGTTTGAGTACACAGTTGAAGCTGCAGAAAGTTTTACTGCAAACTTTAATATTTGATTTTGTATTTAATTCAGATCAGTTTTATTGTGCAGTTGTGGATACTATAAAATAAATATGAATTTTTATAAACATTTTCGAGCTTTATTGTCACGAAAGAATTTTAAAAATATATCTTTATGTGAGATTTTTTCCCAGCATCCAACACGTTTTACATTGTTTACCAAGTTTTCTTTTATGTTAGGGGAAATTTTAAGTTATAAATAAAGAAGTATCTCAAATTAACCCAAAGGATATGTTACTGGAAATGACATGATGGAAACGAAATCAATCCAACCGAAAATTCCATTTCCTTTCCTCGTCTGACGACCCCCGAGGCTTCCAGTTTCTCAGGGGGTTGCGATCCCTCTTCCCACGCCTACATCACAATTCACTGCTGGCTTGACGTTTCTCTGTCGTTGACAAGGAAAGATCCCAGAGCAGTGAAGCAGGGGCGCACCTTTGAGCCCCTTCCTTTTTCTTCCGCCATTTAATCGTGTCGTTAGAATGATGGCGGAAACTTTTGGAACGGAAGAAACCGTTTTATAGTGCAAGGGAAAATGCGAGCTGTGTTATGAGATTGACCTGTTTATAGCGGCTGCATATATCAGAGTTATATGATGTCAGAGTTTATTTTACCATATTTTTTTGTGAGATTTTGTCTTTTTTTTATTTATTAGAACCATAGTGGATTTGATAAAAGTAAAAGAACAAAATTCGAAAACAAGCATACCTGAATATGTTAAATCAGGGGAACTTCCCAAGTATTTAGAATCAATCCAACAGAGTTGCAGATCCACTACTTTTCAAGAATTACTGAACCGAACCCGGGATATTGCACTTCGAAAATCTCAATTCTAAGATTTGATGCGATAATTGTTTCTCGAAATTGAATAAGAATTTTTTTGGTACACATGAAAAATTTTATTGACACTAAAAGTTGGCCGAAAATTTATGGAAATTGACACCAAGTCGCTCCAGATTATTCCTTCAACTTTTTCATATTGTTCATATTTAATGTAAATTAAAACAAAAAATTCTTTTAGCAATATTTTAGAATAAGCTATTCACAAAACTGTGTAGCATGGTTTATTTGCAAAAGTAACTGAAGATATCTTAATTTCATTACTTTACATAAAGATACTTTAATTTGATTACTTGTACAAAATAAAAAAGGCTATATAAAGGCAATACTAAAACAAATTTACAATATACTGGTTGCTAAAGCAATTGCGTTATGTGCTGTAGGAATATCCCAACTGATTTTTCATTTTGTGTTATGAAAACAGAGAAACATATATTAAACTGAGCTCCTACGAATTAAATAGCTTCAAATAAAGATAATATCTTTGGCATTAAGTTTCCTATTATTATTGAAAAATGGTGTTTTTTTGGCGCGATTTTTCCTTTAGTCGAGTTGTTTTTTTTTTCACCCTAAAACTTATTTATATTTTGTTATATATAGTCGCATGTTTAGATGAAAAAGAAAAGTAAATCGGTATTTTATCATGTACATTTGTTGGCTTTAGAATTACTTTTATTATTAATGTATTTTCGAAGTATCAAAGTTAATATAAATCTGGAAAATGTGTGGTTATTTTCACAAGTGTTCTAACTTGTCAAAAGCATTTTTAAAAGCGTGACTTCTACTTTTAAAAATAAATAATGTACTCATGCTTAGCTACTATATCGCAACAGTTTTAATTTTTTTCTCTTAAAATATCTCTGATCATAAATCTTGTTTTAGAAGTATCGAACTTGTCTGCTTATGGAAACTGTCAATCATCTTTTTACTTATATTCACTTCAACCGTAGTCGGGTTCCTTACTCTGGAAATCCAATAACCCGCGCTTCTTTCTAACCTCACGCAAAAATAAAGCTAAAAATCTACATTGCTCATTAATTTTCCCTAATGAAACTTAGTAATACACATCCTTCTCCCTTCTTGTCGGTTGGAGCTCTTTCCTGGTTTCCTCCCCCCTCATCGATACCGACATCCGTTGAAAATTATTATTTTGAACTTTTTCTGCACTGTCCTTTGAACATGTCTTGATATCGATTTCATATCAGAAAACCGGTAATTAAGCAGGGAAAGATGAGGGAATATCAAGGTAATGTTTTTATAATTTTTTTTGGTTAATCCCTATAAAAAGGGAAAAAGCACAACCTTTGATGAATTTTCCCTTTTATTTAATATAGTTCTTTCCGCCCAAATTCTCATGTCCGCGAGTTTTTTTTTTTTTTTTTTACCTCATTTATTTTAAATGGAAGTGAGGAAGAACATCGCTTTTTTCTTTTCCCCTTTCACAGTCAAATTATCCACCACCCAGGTAAATCTAGCGGTAATAATTTAATAATGTTTGCGCACTTTTTCTACCTAATTTAGCCAGAGTAATATTTGAGAAATTAAAATTTGGATGAGTTAACTAACATGTCTTCCAATAAATGGTAAGAAGAATCTCAAAACTTAATTGACTTAAATCTGTCAAATTGATAAATGAAATTTTATTCTCTAAGCTATTCTCTCTCTTAAAATTTTTCTTGAAAAATAAAATAGGGGGTTTTTAATTAAGAATATATGCAATTAAATTAATAAAATTGAATTTATATAATGTATTTCTAGGTTATATTTAAAGTAATTGAATCTTGAGAAACCTTATAAATGTCTAAAAAGTTTTTTAAAAAAGTAACTAATCGTTCTACTTTATTTACAATTAGTTTAAAGATAAGGTTTCTTATTTGAAAAAAAATCAATAATATTTATAAATTCCATTAATTCTAAGACTTTTAATTTAATATATCGTATTTTTTATGGCCTATTTTTTCTTTTCGGTGAAGACAAAAATAATCACATTGTTTTCATTATAGATGCAAGAAACGTTCTCATTAGATTAATTGAATTTTAAATTATTTTTGAATTAAGATAATTAGTTTCTCTAATGAATTAATTTTGATAAAAATGTTAATTAAGGTAATAATTTTAAGTTTAATAAAAAAAAATTGCTGCATAATTGAATCGCAATTTTATTGTATAATGCTTAGAAATATGACGATGAGATTTTATTTAAATTTTAGGTTTTCTTGATTTTTTACGTGATAAATTTTTTAATTCAATAATTTATTTCTTAGGATTATTGAAATTTTTAACTATTTATGTATAAAAATCATAAATTATTTAAAAAATATATATTTTGAATTCCTAAGTTTTAAATTAAAATAAAGTTTATTTATAAGTTAAAATAATATTAATATTCTTTTTTATTTGGATAAAATTTCTAAATTTTATAATTGATGAGAATTTTTTCCCTTTTTTTTAAAGTAAATTTCATAATTTATTTTTATTTTAAAATGGGAGTATATAAAGTATTTTTTTCTGAAATTATTCGACAAAAGTAAATTATTTAAATGTTCACTTTGATAAGCTTAGAAATATTTATTTGTCTTTAAGCTCATAAAATAATATTCATTAAAACAAGTAAGTATAAATTTAATAAATAAATATTATGAATAGTGAGTTACGTTTCACATATGGAATATTTTCAGAGCATTAATGTGCATGAGTTCAATTCATACACATAGGCATGAAATATTTTCTATCTACTAATGTGCATATGTTACTATTTATACTGGGGATATTTTCAGTTCACCAATGTGCATATGTGATGTAATTTAATTATATTTTTATGAATAATGTTACAAATTAATAAATATAAACTAATTAATAAATATAAACTCACGGATGAGTTTAATGAATTACGATTCATGTATGGAATATTTTCAGTTCATTAATGTTCATGAGTTGCAATTCATACGCGTAATTTTTCCAGTTTATTAATCTGTAATATAATTTAATTTTATGTAAAAAATGCCATATGTAAAACTTACCAAATGTTACAAATAATAGATTGCATTCCATGGAATAGTTTCAATCCGCTAACGTGATGTGAATGGGGAATATAAACACCCACATAAATTTGTCTTAGGTTATTATTAATACAGATTATATTGAAATAGAAAGAATGGATATTTTCAGTTTACTGTAGAAAAGTCTAATTAGGATTAAAAAAAAAAAATTCGAATCTCGTTTTTAAATCATACCATTTTGTCCATGTTTGGCCATAATTAATTTTCATATAATCATGATTCTTTCACCCCTGTTATATAATTTCGAAAATATTATCTTTGTTTCTCGTATTAGAAAATATTCTGTTGTCTCTTGAATAAATCTGTAATAACTTCTTTATTGAATTTATTGAGCCCAAAGGTAGCTTTGTAATTTTAACATAAAATCAAAGAATTGGATGAAATATACCATCAAAATAATGCATGTTCTAAATCAGCAATCTAATTTTTTCTTTCGTTCTGCTTGTAAACATTGAAAAATTGATTTACGGTGTTTGTTAAAGGTCTTTTTCTATCGTATTGTTTTTATGCTTGCTATGAAGAAAGGATGTTAGAAAAAGTAATATGAGTATACAGGATTATTCAGTAATCGAAGCATATGATCTCACAAAAAGAGCTTACATTTACTGAAGTATAAATTGCGTTGTATTAAAAGAACCTTACCTATTTGACAAATTTGAATAGATTTGTAGTAAATTTAATCAATGAGATTTCTTAGATGCTTTAAAGTTTTCTATTAATTTCATACATAACAAAATATTTAATTTTATTTCAAAAAAATTTAAAGAAATACCAACAGTTTAATGTAAATTCAAAATTTATTTTAATTTACATAAAATCTTCCATGAATATATGAATATTGTGGGTATGAGAAAATTCTAATAAATAAGTCCCGCCTTGCTTTAAAATTAAAGACACAATAAGTTTGAGCACAGCCATGATTGTAGAAAAAAAAGATAAAATGAAAAGAAAAAAGAAGAAAAAAAGGTGAAGGAAATGGCGATAAATTCTCATTCTTACTCGCCACCAAGTAAAAAAGAATTATTAAACTTCTATGTATTATTCATAAAGAACGAGAAGTGACACCCTGCATAAAATGCTGATAAAATATTCATCGAGAAGTTTTGGCGAAATTTCTTCCTCACCATTCAGGCATGTATCTATTCATATTAAGAAATGTGATACCATGTTAATATCTGGATTTTTTCCCCTTATTTGTCCTTGCTAACTCATTATGCGGTTATTATTATTACGCGCTTTTTCTTTTATACACTTGATAATATTCTATTTTAATTACTGGCTTTGTGAATGTTAAATTTTTTTCTCATTTTCCGATAAAGGAGCTCTTTGATATTAACTTTTCTGTTGATATACCAGGCATACTGCTACTATATAGAAAGGAATATACTTTCATATATATATATATATATATATATATATATATATATATATATATATATATATATATACAGACTTTATTGATTGGTGTATGATATAATATTTGGATATCACAAAATCCTTTATCTATTTAACAATATTTTGTTTGATAATTTCATTAGATTCTAGTCAAGTCTTATTTTAGAAAATTAAAATTTATTAGAATTTATAGTGAAGCTCCGTGGCTTAGTGGTAGCGTTTCACGCTCCCATGACACAGGTCCGAGGCTCGATCCTCAGGCTGGGCAAGGTTGACTCAGCCTTTCATCCCTTCAGTGGATCGATTAACTGAGTACCAAGCATGCTTTGGAACTAAACACTAGGGGTCTTACGTTAGGCTGACCACCTAATTGGGACATATGCTTCGCACCCCAGGGCCCTCGGTCATGAAAACACTTATGGGCTCTGTAGACCTTGGCCTACATGGGCTGTCGTGCCATGGAGTTTAGTATTTATAGTTAAAAGGAGTTATGATTTAATGTTACGCATGCTTGAAATATCAAAACAGTTTTGATTATTTAGAGTGTTCACCAATTCTGGTTTAAACTATGAATTTGCTTATGAAGATTTATTTAAAAAAATGCCATGTTCCTTACTTTCATGCTTTATAAATTACTTATTTGTGAAGCTTTCACCCTTTATCATACTTTTAAGTAAATTATTAATTTTTAAGTATTTTTTGTATTATTCATTGTTATTTTCAGTTTGTCTGTTTGATACATTTACTATGAGAATACTTTCGTGCATTTTGTATTAGCTTATAATAAATATTTATTTATTTTTCGGTTTCAGTCTGTTTTAGAAGTGAGCAGTAATTTGCTAGAGGACAGCCAAAGGTCACCATGGCATGACTTGAATAGGGAACAACAGCAAAAATCGGCAACTGCCCTTCTTAGAAGCCAAGAGAGAAGCGGATGGCTCCTAGCAGAATCGCACCATTCTAGATATAGCCATAGAACTGGTCAACCTCATGTTCGTAAGTATCCTATAGGCTATTTTCTTACTATTTATCAGAATTTATATATAAGAATGATTTAAGAGGATTTTAGTCTTAGTTTGAAACATAGGTTCTCTTATACTTCGGAAATTTAGATTCTAAGTTAACAGTGATAGGAAATTAAGTCAAGAGATAGGATTACTTTCTTTGGAGGGGAAAATCACGAATCCGGTCTTTGCCACAATTGAATAAAGGGCATAAATATTGCATTTATGTTTTTTTGCATGCATATTTTTTGGGAAATTTCTGGCTACAACATTTCAATATCTGAATAAAGTTTACTGAGTACTCTCTCAGTAAACTTAGTAAGTACTCTGAAAAGACTATCGATTATTGATGTTAAAAATACTTAATGTTTAATACCTTTATCGGTACTTAACATTTGCTGTATAATGTCTCAATGGGATTTATTATAGAATATTTAAGCTATTTTTAATGTATTTTATAAATAACAAAGTTTATTATAACATTAAGCATTACAGTATTTTTTTCTTCAAAAGTTTATGGCTTGAGCTCATTGAGAAATCCCCTGATTACCACGTGTTTAAGATCTTGCATCAGAAGCCCATGTACATTAGAAGTCAAGAGGTAGATCAAAAAATGATATCTCGATGATGTTTCGAATGACCTTATAACTTTGAAGCTGTCCTACTGGTGAATTAAAGTCAGAAACAGGCCTAGTGAGGAGCATTGGGCACCAGACTAAGACTTATCTTGGGCTGTAGCGCCAATAAAGAAGATTGATGTGTTTGTCAAAGCTTTCTTATTGGTGAAAATGAAACTTTAGCACTAGACCTAGATAGTATGTTTGACGTTTTCTTATTTTTAGAAATAAACTTTGTTGCTAGACACTAGACATTACAGTTTACAATCACATAGAATATAGAAAACTCATAATAATAATTTTTTTGTACTACAGAAAATGATACTGTAATATCAGTTACTGCTATCTTAATGCTATCACAGAAAACTAATGAGGATATTATCATGATAACAATATGACAACATCAATTTTAGTTTCAAAATTTAATGTATTGTTAAGAGCCTTTAGATAAGAAATTGATTCCAAACATAATGGAAAATTTTATTCTTTAGTTTGAGAGGAAAACAACTCTATTAAACAGTGGTAACTTCGTGGATGTTTCGTATTCTGTATATCCGACTTAAACTATATCCACAGCAAAACATGAGTGATTAATCGAGTGATCGCTAGTGATTAATCACATTTCTTTTTTTTTTTTAACTCACTGAAAACAGAATTTGTCAACAAGCCTGAAACATCTAATACCTGATCTATAAATATTAGATTGATGACAATTCCTTATAACGAGACAAAGAAAAATTCCAGCACTAAGGACCTAACAATAAAATCCGACGAAAAGTTGTATTAACTAATAGCGATAAAAGTAATGAATGTATATAAATGAATAAAAGCTGGTGGGGGAAAAAATAGTATGGAAGGACATAAATCCATCTTGTCACTTGCACGTCGTAAATCAAGTGAGAACGAAAGGGAAGCGCTAAGAAAAGCGGTAAAAAAAATAAATATAATAAAAATATGCGTCACAGTGTCTCGCGTTAAATCTTGTAGAAGAAGAAAAATTCGGGGAGAACAAATCTATCAATTCCTCACGCGAACGATCGCCGGACAATAGATCTCAACTCACGTACAGTGTCAATAAGCGATTTAAAAATAGCAGATTGAAGAAAAAAATAGAAAGAAAGAGTGAGTAATTGTCCAGCCATGATCGGGAAAATTTCACTTATCTGGAGCAAGATTGTCCCCAAAATGTTAAACTCAACAAGCACTGATTATATTTCATCGTCACTTTGATTGATTTTGATTAGATTCATCGCCATCGATTTTGATGTTTGTTCATTTTTTTTAGAGGAGTTTAAGAATTTTTTTTTACATCTTGACAAAGAGTGATGAGATTTATAAAGTAAATATCTTCGATACTTTGTATTTTTTGTTAAGTAATTCCGAGGAACTGTTAACATCATTGTATATGAATAAATCTTTTGTCTCGCAATTGTTTGACTTATGTTGAATTTTTATTGTTTTATTGTGCAATAATTGTAGTACATTATTGACTAAATTGGGCACAGTTGCCGTATAATCCATAATTCCAAATTCTGAATTTTTTGGCGATGAAGAAATGTTGCCAAGATCACGTATCGTGACATGCTCGATGACGTAAATACTAGGATTACCAAATAGAATTTTCTGCATAATTCTTATAGGTCTCCATATGTATGACGTAATAAAAACGAGGTTTCCAGATACATAAGAAAATCCACCAAAAAATCGCCAATCTCAGAATTTGGAATCATGGATTATACGGCACCTGTGCCCTAAATTGTAATAGTTTATCCATATCACATTTGAAACATCATTTGCCATTTTTCAAATATAAGATTCAATTTGCGATAGCTATTCTAAAAGTGAGTGAATAATGCATTTTTTATTTGGCACTTGTTCATAAATTTCCTTTACCACTCATTATGATATTTAAATATATAAAAATAGCCTATATCTTTTTGTTAATATTTATAATTTGAAATATCATGGATATCAGTTGATCTAATGAAAATCTTAAATTTTATTTATTCAATTCCTAAACACTCTCGAGTCTTATGCAAGCCCAGAATCTCAAGCCTTTTATGCAAAAACGAGTAAGAATAGAAAATAAGTAATACTATTTCCATTAAAATTTCTTACAATACAATTCATTAGAATCTGAGGATTTTCAGATTCTAATAAATCCATTTTCTAAATTTAAATGATTATAAAATTAGGTTTCAGAGTCAATTTGAAAATTAGTTTGGCGAAAATTACTTGGCGTCAAAAAAAAAATCGCCAAAATATCTTGGTATACCCGATTGTATACTTTTATGCAAAATTATTAATAGTTAGGCATCAGAAATATATAAGTGATCTTTTTTGTATTTTATATTGCAGTGGCTGCAGTAAACGTGGTCGAATCATGGGATATATCTGACGTGGTTTTGCCGCCACCTTTTGACACCACCTGGTGGATAGTGAATGACACGTTGCTGGTTCCAGCCCCAGTCCTTCTGGCTACTGCTAAACAAGGTAAAAACGATTTGTATCTTGTTTGGTATTTCTCTATACCATGCATTTATCATAAAATATTTTTCTCTAAATTTGTAAGTGAATACAAAGTGAATTTTTATATTAAATGAAACAGTTTTATATTCACATTAGATAAATCCACATTGTATTCTTCATCTGTATTTGCTTAGAAGACTAATGTTTGTGTGGTCTAAAAAAATTTTAATTCTGTGTAAATGTAACAAATATATTTACATGATAATTCTTCATGCAGATTTATTTTAAAAGATCATCTATTTCTTTTATGTTGGTCAAAACTAAATTATAACCTATATAAATGAAAAGGAGATATATTCATTGACTATTTCTTAAGAATTCATCATCTTGATTATTATGTTAATAAAAGTGTTAGTTTATGAGCAACTATACTATGTGGATATATCTGTTTTATGTGACACCTAGATTGTGTTTATTATAAATTTATCTTTTTAAATCTTTGAGATAAATTATATTAAAAGAAATAAAAGTGCACGCTGCATTAAAGTATATATTATGAATAATTTGAAAAACAATCAATGGTGGGATAAAAATGCCTCACCATGCTTAAAAATATTAATATATGAGGAAAAGAATTTTCAACCCAATAATAGCAATGAATTAAACTGCATGATTTCATTTCCTTTAAATGGATTTAAAAGTATTACAAGATGCTAAGTAAAATATAAAACATCTTTTAAAAACATAACGCTAAAAATGTAAGCCATGTCTAATTTAAAATGTTAAATAAATGAGGAATATTTGTGAACCTATTTCACTTAGTAGAGTGAAATATTTGGGCTATGAATCTCTCTCTCTCTCTCTTTTCTAAATACTTCAGTTAAAGATAACGAACATAATTTAAAAAAATAATAGATTATATTTGCATTGAAACTTGTTATTTTAATAAGTTTATTAATTATGAATAAAGTATTAATCAAATTGCTGACAATCTTTTTATAGTTACAGCAATCATCAAATTGTATTTTAATATGGCATATTATTTCATAATAATATATTTTCGATTTTATTATGCCTATAAATAAGCTTTGATGTTAAATTTATTAATAAATCATAAATACTTTGAAAAATAAAATAAAAAATATGTTGCATATCAGTATTTATGATGCAACAACTTTTTAGAATGCTTAGCTTACAGCATGCAATTTCATATTCATTTCAGTATACCGCTTTTAAAATGATATTTGTCTCTTTTTCTCATAACTTTTGACGACAACCATCAATTTGCATAAAAATAAAACTGTAAAAAAGCTGGCAACAATGACAGAATGCTGAGAAGGCAGAAATATAAAACACTTTCTTCTTTTTTCTCGCTAGTGTTGGGCCGTGCTCAAAAACGGCGACGGAATGCAAAACACAATATGATGGGACTCATAGATAGCAATATATTTATACATGCATGCTTGGTTTTTAGCATCGTTCTAAAGTGCTTTGCATATCCATCTCTGCTGCGAGAAGTCCCCGGGAAATTTGCCAAGTCTTTCTGGAAGCCAACGTAATTGAGAGAGTGGATTCACCATCGCCAGTCCATAAATATGTTTACAGCACTTTCGCTTATGGATTTCCCAGCACAACAACAAGTTTCCCGGGAAAAATAATAACGTGTAACAGCAACAAAAAAGGCGGAAAAGTATCGGCCCTTAATGGTTTTCAGCTTTTTAAATGATTTCACCAAACACTCTTCAAGATTTTTCGCGTTAAAGTCGCACGTCGTAAAAGAACATCAGTATTACTTATTTTTGCGGTGTTTATGAAAAAAAATTTCCATATCTCTCCGGTGAAGAAAAGAAAAAGTCGCCAAATGGCGAAGGTTATCTGATTGGAATCGCGCCAACCATAGTCATTAATCTGATGCGATCTTGATGCATTTTTATTGAATTTCTCTTCGCTTGTTATTTCGATCTCTTCATTTTTTTTTCCGAAACTACATTACTTTTTGTTCTCGAGAAATTTATTAGTAACTTGGATGAGGGAATGATATTACACCTCAATGTAGAGAACACTCTGGGAAATGGGTTTCTTTCATTGAAAGAAGGAAGGAACACACTGAATTAACACATCATATTTTGACGATTTCTACGACATTGAATTCATCTTAGGATTAAACCGAACATTGCAATTTTGAAGACAAAGGAATAAAGCTATTGTTTTCTGTTTATGGCTTATAGATTTAAAATTTATAATAGGTAATCGACGCATCTGTCAATATCTAGATACTTATTTAAAATAGTTTTGAAAAAATTAGCGGGATATTTTAATAAATATTAACACTAAACAGGTTAAAGAAAGGTAAATAATTTACATCCAAAAAATTTAAATACCTATCATTGCTTTACGATTCCTGTCAAATGGTAAATGATGTCCATTTTTGATATACTCAATTAAAGACCCTATTTTTTGTTTACTTTTAATATTAATATGAATAACAGAATATTTTTAAAAATAATTGTTTAGAAATTCCCAACTCAAAATTTTATTGATTACTTATGTGTATTTTTAAGCAATCAAATTTAGATTATAGGATTGTTTATTTAATACTTTCGACTATTTAATTATATATAATATATATATATATATATATATATATATATATATATATATATATATACATATGTGTGCGTGTGTGTGTGTGTGTATATATATATATATATATATATATATATACACACACACATAATCTGACAGAAAAGTATTCATATTCATCTTGGAAGTTTTGTGAATATTTAAAACACATTATAAGTTTTTTTAGCCTCTATGTTGTCCTTATGTTAATTAATTTAAAAACTGAACCCAGCTAATTATGAGTAGCTGATATATTTGGTGATGTTTCTAATTAATGCTTAAAATAATATGGAATGTAATAATAAATTACACGGCAAGCTTGCTTAAGTCATTTCTAAACTCAACTCTAGAAAATTCATCCCTTAATTCAACACTATTCATTGTAGTATATGTACATCTTGAGTACTTATGTACATCATATGCCTTATTCATATGTGTTCATTGCAGTATATCACTGCTTATGCATAGCTTACTAACTGGTATGGGCAGAGTTTTGGCGATACTTTAGACAGTTTTGTTGTTAATATAAATTCATTTATTTAGATATGTCTTGTAACTAAGTAAACTGCATTTGCTTACTGACTTTTAAATTTATATATAAAATTTTAATTGAAGAACAACAGGGAAAAAGTATTTGGAATAGTTTGTTCTAAGTTTGAATTTTCTGCTTAAAACTGGTTTCTTTGTTTTAACACTAAAAAGATCTTGGTAAATTTGGGTTCTATAAGTCTTTCAAATTACGTGATATACCTTTGGTATACTTTATTATTGATAAGGTACATTTAAAAGATATTAGCAATGTGTGCATAATCTTTCAGTATACTTCATCAAAACTTTTGAAAACTGCGCAAATAATAGCAAATTGAAAACAATTGTATTTACATTGCTTTTTTTTAGGTGTTTCTCGCCTCGTGCTTTTGGTCCACAACAGACTTGGCGATCTTCTTGGTGTCGAAATAGAACCGGGTGAAGTGCCGCCCACAAATGCTAGTCGAATTATAAACTCAAGGGTTATAGGCGCTCTTCTAGAAGGACACCGTGTTCTCAATTTACCAAGACCTATAACAGTGACTTTCAAGCACATACAAGTAAGTAATTTATTGATAAACATAATGATAATGAATGCCACAGTCATATGTGCTTTATAAAAGGCAACATTTATTTTCCATTTGTTGCGTATTTATGCTTGCAGAAGATGTGATTAAATTTTCAGTTGAAATATTTGATTTGAACTTTATTTCCTTCCAATAATTACTTAACAAATACTTTCTATCAATTTTCTTACTTTTTTGATTGGACTATTTTGACTGGAGCCTACGTTATCAAAGTATATTTCAAACAATTGTAAATACCTGTAAGCGCGATGGGGATTAAGACTTGTTGAAACTAAGATTGGAGGATTGAGTATTCATTTACCAGATTGGCTTATCACTAAAGAGAAACTCCAGTAAAACTGAATTAGATTGAATAAAATGGAAACGTTTTTCCCATTTCTGTCACGATGCAATGCACTTCAGTGTTTATTTTTATGAGAAAATCCTTATCTTTTTTTTCTGTGTGTGGTGGCATTTAAATTGCTCTAAACATGTATCTGAAGAAAAAAAAAATGACAAAAAAGCGCTAATGGAATAATCCACATCCACTGGATAAATATCTTATATCGCACTCATTGCGCAGTGGATTTCTTCTCCATTTTATTGCAAGAACATTTCGTATTGTTTTCCTTCTGGGGCTAAAAACTCTCTCATCATCACAAGTGAATTATCTAAATGAGGGACATAACGACTACTTCGAAGTAACGAGTCTGTTATTCTAGCGCAATGAATAAATTTATCCAGTAGTCATTCCTTATCATGCGATAGATAGTGCAGATTGGTTGAGGGGAAGATTTCTTGGTGTAGCTTTCCGTAAAAGATAACAGAGTAGCAGGGGAAGGTAGATAAGAATGGAAATCTTTCTGTGCTAAAATGGCGAAGCTATGGATGTGGCATTCCATTTAATTGACGTCTTCTTTTTTTATGAAATGTAGGTGGTCAGTAGTTGTAAAACTTTTAAGTGCATTCCTCATGAAATATAACTATCACATCGTCATTTGGAAAGCTTTGAGCCAACCAATGAATGTAGAGCTAAAGTTGGCAATATTTTGAAAGAAAGAGATTAATAAAAAAGCATGTGATGCATTTAATATAAATCCGTGGAATACCCATAGCTTTATCGAAATGAAGATAAAATACAGTTGTTGTTGCACCAGCATTCTTCCCTGTACCTAGCCCTGAATTGGGCTGTATTAGCTAGTGGAACCAGCCGGGTGAGGGTTTTCGTAATTTAGAAGCAGGCGCCAAATAGAATACCCCTGAATGTATAACCTGCCGTTCCCAGAGGTATCATTTCGCATGGAAGACATTGAGATCACGACATATTTATTGTGCCCCAGCCGCCTTTAGTGAACTCGGTGGATCTTCGGTTAAGCCTTGATTCGTTACCACGTCTTACAAGGTACAAGCCGGGCCACCACATCTTACAAGTTAAATACAGTGAAAAATTACTGTACAAAGAATACAGTCATAAAAATAAATGTATAAAACTTATGAATATTATTTTGAAACTCTGCACAACAAGTTAACATCGTGAAAAAAAAAGTGAATATTGGTATTTCTAATAATGCCGCATTTAGAATATTGCATAAAAGTTAACCAATATTATGGCATAAAATGTGTAATTACCAATTAAAAAGTTAAATTCCCTAGAATAATATTTGATGAATGATCGTCATGAAAAAAATAAACATGATATTAAAATGATGCTGTGTTAGAAATATTATTATAATATATTGAAATAAAAACGTAGTTGAAACAAAACCAATATTTTAAAAGTCTGTGGAACAGAAAGTAACGAATGACCACCATAAAAAATAAAAATGAACGTTGTCTTTAAAATATTGATGAGTTAAGCATATTTGATGTTTAAAAATAAGTTAACTCACATATTCATTTGTGATAACTTAACATTGACGATATATATTGATTTTAAGTAGAGCTAACCGTTACTTCAATATTTACTTATTTTAATGTAAGTTTTTTCATGTGCATTTTGAGTTACAACACGATATGAAATTCCTTATATTTACTCGTTTGTTATCTTCTAGCGTTTATAGAAAAGTTGTGTAGGAAAAAATCAAATTAATAAAAATTGTCACAAAATTTTACTTTTATCCCGCATAAATTCTGATTTAGTTGTTGGTTAATTTGTATTTTGAGCATGTTTTATACAAATGCGATATGTATTTCAGTAGAAGTGATGAATGACATCAACGTGGCTTGTGATAGGAATTAGTGATAGAATCAATCAGTCTTTAATTCTTCAGAAATCCCTACCTGTCTCGTTAAAACTGATTGACGTGCACCTCATTTATTTAGAAATCCATCAAGGGTAGGGGTGGTGGTTATTTCACACGTGACTTCAAGCCTTGGGGGTGAAAAATGACTGTTTCGAATGTCTCATCTTCTGTGGATTCATCCTTAAAAGTTTCTTAAAAGCAAATAAGATATTTCAGTTCCAGAACCTCTGAAAACAACGCGCGTCTTCTTAGGGCGAACAATAACTGTCAGATTGATTCGAAATGAAGACTGCAAGTTTTGAAATATTTCATTTGAAGTTGGGAAATTTATGTGGATGCTATATGTGAATTTGACCCATGAGGGGAAAGGCTTGAGCGTTCTAGTGAGGTGATTCTAAATTAAATATTAGGATTTGAGGAGGCTGACGCAATTCTAAAACAAAATTTTAAAATTTAATTTAACTGCCTGGTTTCAAAACTCTAGGAATGTATTTTGCGGATATCGTTTATTTTACTACATTAAGTTATCGAATTTTTAAAATAAAAATGAATAACACACACATTTTTCACATCAAATTGTTTAATAAAATGTCGGCAATTTTCGATAATTTTTTATTTTAAAATGAGCCGACCGATTGGCTGATTGGTTAGCGCTCCTGACTCCTGAGCTGTGGGTCCTGGGTTCGAATCCCGGTTTGGGCATGGATGTTACTTTCCTTCTCTGTTCTCTGTGTATTTCCCTATCCTTTCTTCTGTGATGATGTATGAATGTGGCCCACCCTATAAACGGGTTTGTGGTGGTATGACGCGGGTAACGATACTCGCCTCCGTGACTTGGTTCAGAGGTGCCTGCTGGGTAACGACAAATGAGTAGCAGTTTCTGGCCTTGTTGTGGCATAAAGTTCAACCCTCAAGTGCCCGCCGTTGGAAATTTTTTTTTTTAATGAATGGTTTGTTTCGTCACTATACGATTACTTTTTGTGTAGGAGGATTTGTGCTATTAAAATTTGTACTGTAAAATGGATTTCGAATCTTTACAAATATATTAGCTCTCAAAATGGGAATTGAATTCACGTACCATTGAAATGAAGACAAAAGCAGTGACCGACCATTCGATTACCAGTTCGTTATTTTGATATTCTGAATTTTGTGTGTGTATATATAATCATTAATGTCTATATAAGCATGCTAGCTCATAAAATTATTTTTTTAATGCGGATTCGAGATCCTTTACCTAAAAAAAGTAAAAAATAATCTTAAAAAAAGACAAAATAAATGTATTTTTAGAATGAAGATGGAAATATAAAAGAAGATTTAAAAACTCATTTATATTAATAAAATGCAGTTAGAAGTCTATCCAATTTTGTAATTATCATTTAAAATAATAATTATAGATAGATAATCACTTAATATATATATCAGCATTATACTATCATAGAAAGTAGAAAAAAATTATTTCAGTTACATTACAGATTTTGATTGATTTAATTTTATTAAAAATTACAATATATTATTCTTAAATGTATTATTTTGTTGAATTATTTTTTTCCATGTATTCAATATTTATTAGTAAAAAAATTAAATAGTTTATGCTAAAATCCTTAGCATACTAAACTCACTTTCCGTGAATCTTTGATGCTTTAATTGATTTGATTGCTCCGGAAGAGTGCATCAATTAATAACTTGCTTTTCGTTAGCCAAACTCTGCACAACTCGTCTGGAAATTAAGTAAGTTGGAGAGAGCGAGCTACAAATAGGCCGATCCAGGAAATTAGCAGATCCAGTTATGGAATAAATCAAACCCTTGCAGCTAATAAATACACGGTGGAGGGTCATCGGGCGCAGTCATTAATTGCAGCTACGTGGTTTAACCTGAACGCTAGGCGACAGCCCATATTAATAGTTACCGAGTGTGCCAGGGCACATATTACACCGTATTCTGGCCGCTGAACCTAGAGCCCACTACGTCAGCGAGAATATATATTAAAGATATGACAGTGCCGCGTGTATATTGGATTTGGGAGATTTCGATTTAATCTTGTTCGGCCTAGTTATTGGGCCTCTACAATCACATGCGGCACCACAAACCGAATTTGTTGAGTTGCTGTAATCTACTTATCGCACAGAAAGTTGATTTTTTTTTAAGAAATCGAGTAGTCAATATTGGTGTTTATGATGGTATTTAGCACACTTCTAAAAGTAGTCTGAGGTTTCGTTTCGCTGGATTAAGCAATGTTCTTGGATTACATCTCATCTTTTTTAGTTTTGTTTGTTAATTTAATTTATATATATATCCAGATATAAATGCACAATGTATGCATTTCATAATATTTTAACAAAATTATGGCTTTTTATGATAGTTAAAATCAAAATTATTTTATGAAAATTATCAAAGTTTTGTACCTTTCTAGTTCTTATCTTAGTATTTATCGGGTTCCCAAATGTATTTGACACTGAGTTGGGGATGGTCTTGCTGCTAAAGAGTTTTGACATTTTAATACTTGACGCGTTGTCACCTCATCGTAGATCTTTTCACGTCGTCTCTACTTGACACAAGGGAGTATATCCGTTAAACACCTTATCATCTATTTTGATGGCCAGGTTGTCAAAAAGTTGCAGTGCAATATTTATCTTTTGCTGTTCAATCGTGGCTGGGATCGAACTCGGAACTCTCCACTCCGAAGAGCGTAGTGCTTAGCAATACGCAATACTGATACGGACAGAGTGAATTGAAAATTTTTAATTTCAAATCAGATTGGGTTATTACATTCGTTTTCATTTATATATTTTTGCCGATAGAAATCGCTAAACACAACCAAATACCTCTTAATTTTGAACCATGGTCAAATGACGTTGTTGACACTAGAGCTGGCACTCTTCTCTACACTCTACTACAGTAACACAAGGTCATTGGACTCACTGAAACTTTAAATATACACAGACCTTTTTAACATGACAATCTACGGCTGGGTCAAAAATGAAATTGATTACTCAATATTAGAGTTTATGATGGTATTTAGCATACCGGATTTGCTAGTAAAACTTTTACCCTCTTGGTTACCATTCCGCTGTTTTTTTTAACTGTGCTGATCTCACCGAATATATATATATATATATATATATATATATATATATATATATATATATATATATATATATATATATATATATTTGTTGCTTATCTCGATAATGTGCATGTTTACATTTGAATTGCTCAAACTATTTTACAATAATTATATTTAGTGTCTTATGATTGAATAAAAAATTGAATGGTGAAAATCGATTCTCGCTAATTTCATTAAGTTTTATCAGGAAATTGAAGATTAATATTACAGTTTTAAATTATAGAATGAATAGTTTAAATACACAATGATTTAAATTTTAGAGGCATGATTTTACGCAGCTCTAAGCCCAGACTATTATTTTAAATTGGCATTAAGCTTATTATCTGTAATGTACTACATGTAATTTGGTGCAGACCGACACAAACCATTTAATATAAACTGAAATTGCTTCGCTTTGCGATTCATATATAAGTTCCCAATCAAATTAATCCCGAATGTCCGCTCCGTCTGAGGTACAAAACAAATCTAACTTTCCACAACCTCATGGAAATTATGTGTCGCGTATGTCCCAGCATCATCAAACGCATAATAATCACGATCGCACTTCAGAATTTGTATGAGGTTGGTGTGGAGGCGTCGGAACTCCACACCCTCTTCATGCCATGCAAATTTTCCGATCTAATACTTACTGTTCAGCTTTAAATAGGAGACTCCTCTTTATCGGGACGAAAATGTCC
Organism: Latrodectus hesperus; assembly: GCA_037975125.1. NCBI lineage: Eukaryota > Metazoa > Arthropoda > Arachnida > Araneae > Theridiidae > Latrodectus > Latrodectus hesperus. The sequence goes on from CM075862.1 coordinate 26,178,687, forward strand.
TGCAGAGTGTTGCGAATGTCCACAGAGGCCGTTGGGTGCTCCGAAGATTCGGATTATACCTTTTAACGCAATGCCGCAAAGCCTGTCTGGTGCACAGTATTTGATCCTTCGCACAGGGCGGTCTCATCAAAGGGGCGTCTTTGGTATTAAGCAACGAGTTCTACCGGAGTATGAGGCTTAATATTATAGTGACGGTTGAACAAAATGGCGCGATAGCTCTCTCGCAACTGTTAAATTGTTGGATTGCGCGCTCTCAGGGCAGCTGGTTTTGGATTGTCAAAATATTCGATAATTGAGAGGAGGGTAAAATCTTACAACCTGGTTCAGGTTTGGCGATATCTTTAATTTCGTCGCCAAATTCTAATATTACTTTCCCAACCCAAACTATCATGATTTCAGATTTTTTCTTATAGGAATTCCAAATGTTTTCTAATATTTAACTACTAATTATAAATGAATTTTCAAGAAAATTTCGGCAAAAATTTTTTAAGTATATTTTAGAACTAAGTTCTAAATAAAATATTCACAAGGAGAAACTTCAAATCAACTTGGCAAAATTTAAAAATAAATAACATTCTACAAAATTCAGGGGCTACCAAAACTCGAGTTAAATTGTTCATAATTTGATTGGATTTTCCGCCACCGAATCACAATAACTCGCGCTCATATAGGATTTCACCATAAGAAAGAATCCATTCTGGTACTATTAATCTACAGATTTGGCTCATTTGGCGCCCGCACCGGATAATAGGATTTAGCTCTGAGTAGTTTTGTGATACTGAGGCATTATTTACGTTTCTCTCAACCGAAGGACTTGATTATTCAAATGTTAAATAGCTCATAATATCATTACACTGATTTCTCATCAATTATTTTATCACCAACAATTGAATTTTTGATTCTTTCGATTTTTTCATTATTTATTCAAGTATGTGCAGTTAAGAATCTGTTAATTTTCTTAAATAAAAAAGACATAGGAAATCATTGCCATTATCGAAAACTATATTCGATTGCTCAATTGTCTTGCATTTCACTATCGGAAACTGTTGGGTTAACATTCAGGTTTTCAGTTCAACAGTTCGTGATTTCGATTCCAACTTCGGTGGCTGATGCTTATTTTCGTTCGGAATTCACTTTAAGTTGTAATCATAAATTAAATTAATCATTTTGTCCAAGAAGCGCCCAAAAGAGTTACAACCAAAATCGTGTATGGCTAATTATTGTATAAAATTTTATTTTAAATTTGACTGTCAAGCTATTTCATGTGTAATAATTTCTTAAAGAAAATTTCAATTTTGGTTTCTATATTTGAATAATCAGTCTCTTTCTCAAGAATTATTATTTAAATCCTTGAGAAATATTTAATTAATAATTCTTAAGAATTATATAAACTATTGGTGCTTATGTTGTACAATTCCTTGTTACTAGGATTTCCACCTTTAAGTAGTACAAGTGGCGTAAGTGATACCAAATATGATGATAGAAGGAAGCCAATTTTAGGGCTACGATTGCACATGAGGGTCCTCGTAATTTAAAAACCTAGATTGAGTAGAAGACCTCCAGATTTTGCCTGCTACCCCCATAAATACCATTTTCAGATGAAGGATATTGCTACTATGACTTATTTAACATGCCTTAGCTGCCATTAGCAAACACGACGCAGTCGGACACATACACGACAGACTTCCATTGAATTGGGAATTGAACTCACTACCTTCCGATAACGAGAACGAATGCCCTTATCTACCAGACCAACGTGGTCTCATTTTTGGTTCTTATTGTGGTTTGAAATTAACTTTAAACTGTAGGCTTGAATTAAATTGTCTTGTGCAAGAAGTGCCGAGCGAATGAAAAACGAAACTATATATTACTTATATTGTAACAAAGTTATAAGCTTAATTCATATGCTATTTTAAATGTAAGAATTTCCTTTAAGAAGTTTCAACTTAAATTTTTTTTTAGATTTCAATAATCTTTTTTTTTTACTCAAGGTTATTAATTAACACCAAATAGAATCATTAACGTGTATTTTTGTGCAGGCTGATTAGAATTATGCAAAAAATAATGAACTAAACTATTTTTGCATCCTTTTGGCTTAACTGATAATTGGATTAATTAATTATAATTAATCAAATTTCATTATAACTACGCACTTATTTGAGTTACGACACCACTGTGGTGCCTTACCCCTTTGTCGATTCATTCTGTCCGGAGAAATTACACCTCTCAGATAATTGATCTGACCTAATTTCATTGGCATCGGACTTCGACAAACTATTGACTGACTTAAAAGATGAGAAGGAAGGGAAAAAAAATTGGGAAATTTGGCACTTTCTTGACCCGTAACTCTGAGATAATTTGTCGACCCATTAAATTGCATTAGCTCTGTCTCTCACTCTCTCCTCTAATTCATAAACAGAATATTAACGGGTGGGGTTTTAACGGAAGAGTTTTCCGAGGTTTAATTCGATTTAACGGGGGAAGTTTCGCGCTGTGCTTGCTTCAATCTGGAAAATTATGTTTAATCGAGTTTCCATCAGGTCGGGCGCTGCTTAATCGAGTTACTCAAATGCCGCCACTGATTGAACTATTTTAAGTGAAAAATAAAGTCTAGTCTTGTTGGGATTCTTTCCTAGGTGAGGATAGACACAGCTATGAGAAGTAAATAACTTTTCCATTTTTTGGTGCTGTTTTATCATACACTTTAAAATTAAATTGAAACTGAAAAAGATTTTTAATGCGAAATGCGATTAAAGAGGTATTGGAATATTTGTTTTTTTAAGAGGTGGGGAATATATATATGTGACAATTAGCAAAGTCGAGCGATTAATTTAATCCCTATAATTTACACAACGTAAAATTATAGCACTTAATTAATTAAGAGGTAAAAGGATATAATTTATGAATATTATAATTAATAACCAAAGAACAGACATGGAATATTTTCTTTATTACACAATTAATCAGATGCAATCGTGTTATAAGGGTTGAAAAACATAGTATCGATTAAAATCTTCGGATTGGAATAATATACCACGCAAAGCAATTTAAAGTGGGTTTACATAAATATTTTGAAATATACATTTCAATTTCCAAATTTTATTTTTGAAATTTTGAATGTGATATTTTTTATGGGATTATAAAAATCAAATCTATGTATAAAAAATATTATTTTACTGTATTAACTATTTAGATTTATGTATGTAATTATTTACATTTGTTAACTACTGCAAGTAATTACTTAAACAATAGTTAAAAATATGCTATTTTTTGTAAATATCAACGTAACTAGATTAAATTTTTTAATGAACATTTAAAAAGAACTGCTGTAAAAATACTCAAGCGTTAATTTAATGAATTTTTCAAATAAAATATTTTAAATTTGAACGTTCTATGTATCGCAAAAAATTATTGCTTAAGAATTATTTTTTATGAATTACAAAAGAACAAAAATAATAATAAATCAAATGAAACAAAAATTGGAATCGTGTATTTGAGCGGAAAAACACTGATATTATAAAACTATTAATTAAATTATTTATTTTTTTATTTTATTGAAATTTTTGACTCGCTTTCTTTCAAATTTAATTTCACTATACGTAATTTTCAAAAATAAACCATGCAGTTTCTCTATAATTTTAAAAGAAATTTATTGCATGTAAATGAATATAGGAAGAAAATTCATTAAATATGTCTTACAAGTCTTATTAAAAGTATAAATGCTATAAAATGGAAAGAGTAAATTATAAATTTTCATAAAAAAAGCTTACTTTAGAGAAGAAATACTGATTTTTAGCAATGCAATTGCATAAATCTTTTCTTCATATTTTATAATGTTTACTTTAGATTTAAAGATTTTTTTAAATATCATATTTGAAGTTTAGTAAATCTGAAGAAGCATGAACATCATGAAAAACATTGAATTTTACTTTATATCAGTTTCAGTACAACTAAATATTGATTTTATTTTATGTGAACATAGTAAAAAAGTAAATAAGAATTTCTGTTGCTTCTCTGAAATTGATTTTCGAAAGAAATCATTTTTGTGGTGGTAAATTGATAAATAAGTTAAATATTGGTCGATGCCTTTATTGATGGATCGAACGAGAAAATTCGCATTTCAGTGAAAATGTCATTTAATAAAATATCTGGATTATATAGAAAAAGTGCTAGAAAAACCACTTTCTTAACAAGGAAGTGGAAGTTCCGGTCAAAGGAACTTCTAAGACCTATAATACAATTTCGGAATCTTCACTGGCGATGACATGTCGCCAAATGCAATCTCAAACAGGAAGGGCATCAGTGGATAGTGTACGCTTTCACCTCACTTTCTCTATTACCTTTGTGAAAAAATAATGAGATGGAGTCCACTCACCCGTCGGCAGCGATATTAATTTTATATTGTCGACGCCAACTGTATTCGTTTCCAAAAAATTGTCCAGTTATTAAATATTTTATTCTATTTTCTCGTACAAAGATTTTTACTTTAGTTTATGTTATTTTTATTTTGTACAAATTGTAATAAAAGCAGGATGACTTAGTCTAGCTCATCTAATGACGCGAATTATTTTATAAACTAAATCTAATATAATCTAGGAAATTAATATGAGGAGAATTAATCTAGGCAAATTAATCTAGGTAGATTAATGTAAGGAATTCGTAAAGTATGTGATTATATTTATATGTCTAGTTATTGATTATTGATTTCTAATTAGCTCAGATTTATTCTTGTATAAATTTAGGATTATGATATTGATATGCAATGCACATTTCTGTGAATATCGATTTAATGTTTTTAGTTTATAATCTAATAGAATAATGATCTGATTAATATTCCTTGGTGCCGTATATAATGCAATAACGTATGTGTTATTCATTTATTTCGTGCTCTAATCTAGGTAACTTTTTTTTCAAAAAGATTAAATTTTTCTATTGCTGATCACTGTACTGTTTTATGTTTTACTGATTACAATTTTTATTTTCACATATTTTCTGACAAATGAAAATTTTATTGCAAAAAAGAAAAACTTACTTTAATAATATTTTAATAAAACAATTTTCTAATTAGTTAACATTTTTACCAAACTTATGCACTATGCTAAGAAATCTCTTCAAATCTTTACATTAATATGCAACTTCAGGCGATAATTATTAAATCTAAACTGTAAATCGAAATATATTGTTTTATTAGGAGGGGAAAAAAGATTTTTGTTTGTATTTTTTCCTTTAACAGTCATTTACTCATCAACTTTAAATCGAAGAACATTTTCCTAGAAGAGAATATAAATTCTTTTGTTGTAACTATTGCTAAACAATTCAATTATTCTTATTCCACAAGTTTTGATGGATTGCTAAGAATTCGATGGAACCAAAGAATCTAGGAACACCAATTTTTATTCAACCCCTTAATACAACCACTGCCATTTCTCCTTCCTGAATGCACCATTCTGGAATCTGTAGGTCCTCCGATAATATTGGATTCAAATTATCACTCGATGCATCCAGAACCACACGCTGTTACGCAATCAGCACTATTCGATGGCAATGAAAAAGAAGGATCGATTAATCGGTCTAGTTCCTTCTTGATAAAGAGATTGGAGTAAGTGGGGAGGGATGGAATCATTGACAGAAAACAGGCGTGGAAGTGGGCTCCATAGACCCCGATTTTCTGAATGTCCGCCATTGTCCTGGTACGTTTTACCAGTGTCGGTAAATGTCATGTACTTGTGCCTTTTCCTCTGATTTGCTGGAGATGCTATCATATAGGGAACTTTAGATCTTTTGGTAGCAGCGTATGACAATACTTTTAATCTTCTCTACTTGCCATAAGTTCGACTTGCTTGTTTCTATGTTCAAATTATTTATCCTTCTATGTTATGCCATGACTGAAGAAAGATTTTTTCTCCAATTCATCTAATGGAGAGTAATTAATGTATTGTTTGTTGTTTGGGACATTTGTTTCTGGAACAATGCTTGTAATGCTAAAAGTATTAATTTGTTGGCACTGTAGATTTAATGTTTCTTGTTGGAAAATTTAAGGGAGTTTTATTACTAGTTTTCATCATAGAAATGAAATAAAAGCAATATAACTTGAGTAATTTTTAGTATTAATTTAAAGTTTGATATATATACTTATTGAATTGTATATTCTTTGTTTCTCACTTAATACAAATATTGCATTGATAGATACAGTTTTTCATTCTTTTTTAATACAAAGTATATTACTTTCACGTTTTAAAGCCTATTGCTCATTTAATTTATATCTAAATTAATTTTTTTATCTTTAAATATTTTTTCTGCAAGGACTATTAAAAGATAATGCAAATTCATATGAATTTATTTATTTTGTATAAGATTTAATATTTTTTATAAGCATTTCATATTTATTTTTGATGAGGACTTTTTTAATGACAGGATTCAAATTTTTAGCTTGCTTTAAATTAGTATATATATATAACCTTACATTAACCTTTGGATACTACTTTTAACATTTCATACGAAACATTATATTAGGTTTTGTCTAATTATTCTACACTGATTGTTCTAACGATTAAGTTTAATGTATAAATGTGCTTTCGTTGTTTCCGTTGTTGCAAAAATTTTATTTAAAAAATTAAGAATAAAGCTTGTTACAATTGGAAAGGTTATTAACACAAATTGCACCTAAAATTTTGTCGATACAATTCAAATTTGTTGTGTCCTATGTACTTTTAAAGAAATTCACCAGTTGCGTGACAAATTAAAATAAAATATCCGTTTCTAAAGTTTTGTGATAAAATGTGCAAAATTATTCATAATTAATTAATAAATTATTTGACAGTCTCACCGTTTTCTTTTCATATTAAATGCGAAAAAATTGCCCTTAAAATAAAATCAAAAACATTTACTTTTTTCAGATAAATTCAGGTGAATGTGGAAAGCATTTATTTCCTTCCGTTTTCTCTAATAGCAAAAACATAATACATATTTGTCAAGTTTTTTATCGTAAAAAAATTACCCTATTTACTTATTTGGTACATAATTTAAGAAAATAACGTGATTTTAATAAGTATGTGCTATAAATTTCAGTTAATATATGATATCTATTCCCAGAGGTATTGTTTACACATGGAATTCAAATTTGCTATTATGAGCTTAAACATTACTATAAAAAACGTTCTTAATAGGTTTTGATATTATTGGCTTTTGATTGTATAATACTATTTTTCGATTGTCCGATGTATATATTGTAGGCTTAATCGCCTTTTTGGGATTAATTTCAGATCATGAAATGCTAATTCTGAGTTGCAAATATAACTTTGGATTCCTAAAACTTTAATAAGATAGGCTTTACATGAGTTTTATCGAAAATTATATTTTAAGCTCAGAATTTTGGGCTTATTATTTTTTATATTTAATTTTTGTATTTAACAAATTTTGCGCACTTAAAAGGTTATTTTTTAATTCAAACTACAGTGAATGTATGTTACTATTGTTACTAAATTAGGAATACCATGCATTATGCTCATTCATTACTTCGTAGGCTAGGGAATGTATATTTAATCTAGAAATAGATTAAACAAATTTGTTGTTAATAGGAAAAATACTTATTTCAGGCTAAATTTGAAATCTAAGGTTTAACATCTTCATGAATATAAATTGCTTCATTCATTTCTATAAGATAACATTTTGAAACAGAATGTTACACTTAATAATGAACCGCTAAAGTTAATTATGTTTTATTATTTAGTAAATGGTTCACTTGTCAAATTAATTAATTCCACTTTCATAATTTTATTAAATTTTAATATCAAAGCTGTGTAAATATATTACTGTGTATGTTCAGAACAATTTTCTCCTATAACAAGTATTGACACTACAAAATCATACAAAAATAATATAAATAACGCTAATTTAGGAAAAAAAAACAAAAACAATTTATATTATTTTATATTTTTCCTCATCGTCTTGTTTTATGGAGTTAATTAATTTGGTAAATGTAGCTTCACTTATGGATTAGTATATATATATATATATATATATATATATATATATATATATATATATATATATATATATATATATATATATATATATATATATATATATATATATGTATATATATATATATATGTATATATATATATATATATTTTCTTAATGATTAATATTTGAATTAAATCACACGAGCTAATTATTTCCACCGTGTTTTAATTATGTGCTTTCAATTTTTAACTGTGTTGCTTAAAACATTTTTAGAGCACAGTAATTATAATAAAGAAAGAATATTTTTCATCCTACCGAATATTCATATTTTGAATCTGTGAATTTTGAGGTATAATTATACTTGCTTCCAAATTAAATAAAATTTAATACATTAAACATTTGCACATTAGTAAACGTTTTAAACAATTAAAATTAAAAATATATACATCATTTCAAGAGTTCATGAAAATAATTTGTCAAATACAGCATATGATATTTTATTTTTCATTAATGATAAATATATAAAATGCAATTTGTCAAATAATGATAAACATGTGAAATGCAATTTGTCAAATAATGATAAATATGTGAAATGCAATTTGTCAAATAATGATAAATATGTAAAGTGCGATTTGTCAAATAATGATAAATATGTAAAATGAAATTTGTCAAATAATAGATAAATATGTAACTGAAATTAATTAAAGCAGAAAAATTTTATGCTTAAAAAATAACAAAAAAATTATAAATAAGAATATTCATTTATATAATTTTTTTAACCGTAAACACATTAAAGAAGTTCTTTAAAAATGATAAAAATATTTTCAGACAAAAGAGAATATTAAATTTGTTATTTAAATTTTGGAATTACTTTATTTGTTTTATTGGTTTTTTCGGTAAAGAGAGTTATATTTTACTACAAAACTTGCATTAGCGGTGCATTATTTTTAAAAATAACTTTTTATATTCCATTTTATTTTACCTATGACGTATTGCTCTCGTCCACCAATCAAAGTGCGTGAGACACGTAAAGTTATGAGGCTCATCAGTTTTTGACAGCGTCATTTCTTACCCTCTTCCGTAATCCAAAAATGCTGTTACTTCTGGTTGGAAGTATATAAAAGTTTTCCGGGAAAAAGTTCTTCACTTTTTTTAAAGATTAAATTTAATGAATGGGAAGGGAAAGATGTAGAAATAGCCGTTATACAACTCCAACAGGTGAAAAATTCCAGTTCCAGTGTCTCATATTTCAGGGGAACTACTGGACTAACTACAATAAATCCCGAAAGAAGAAAAGAAGAAATCGTCTGTGACGTAATTCGGCTAACTGCATTTTATTCCATGCCATTTTTCTTGCTCAGTGCTAGGTGTTTCTCCAGGTTTCCCCGACATTTTTGTGTGGAATCCGGAAATGAGAGCGGAGAAACGGGAAATATAATAATAGAAAATAAATAAATAATTCGGGAAATTTGTTTTATGAGGAACTGGTTCCCTTTTTTTTTAAAGTTGTTTTCAAGAACCCATATTTATTAGAGAACAGTTTTCTTCACAATAATGAGTATTTGTTTTCTTGAGTTTCGGTAAAAATTTTTGTTGAAATTCGAGTACTTTTGAAGTTATGAGTTATAATGAAGGTTGAAAAAAAACATTTATCTTTATATTTTGATGAAACGATATTTTATATTTATATTGTTTTTACCAAATTTAATGTCTATTTTTTTAAACTTTCAATTATTTTATTTTTAATTTTGACAGTATTTCAAAATGAGGTAATCATGAGGTTTTCATTTAAGAGAATAATCGACATTATTTTACTGAAAAAAAAATACTAAACAAGTGTTTATTGATTTGCCTGTTAAAGGAACGCTTTACAAATAAACATGCATTTATAAAACTCTTATGAAAAAGCTTAAGGAATGAACACAACCATCTCTAGTAAATTGTTTGCTTTAAAAAAAGGAAAGTTGCGTTTTGTTTATGATGTTTCTCAAAAGCAGGAAGTTAAAAACAAGAAGTAAATGCATCGATTGCTGCCCATGCAATACATTAAATTTAGTTTTTTGAAAACTTATTTTAAATAAAAAGTTGTTGTTTGCGTAATAAAGAATATAAACAATCCTTAATAACTATTTATATAGATAATTTAAATCAATTCAAAAAGTTAAAAAAAAAATAAATTGCCGGTTATTTCTTTAAAAATATTTAAAACATGATGTTTATCAATACTTGCTTTAGAAGTTTTTTGGATTCAAAATGTTTTAAAATATAAAGCTGTTTGCTAATAAGCTAGAGATATTCCATTATAACGCATTTCAACTTATGATATACTTGGTCGTATGCAAAATTTTTGCTACATTAGAAGAATTGATTATCATTATGAAACATATTATGAAATCAACAAAAATAGTATAATCTTCAATCCTGAAAAATGAGCGCATAATAAATTTTTAGAAAGAAGTACCGTCATTTTTGGAAGATTCGTCTCGGCCCTTATGCATAAATAATTAAAAGTTAAATTCAAAAGTTAAAAATTTTCCAAATGCATTTTATTCTATTTACCTTTACGAGAATGCATTCACATACATTTTATAATCATTTTACATTGGGTTGCAAAATGAAATGGAAATGAATGAAAATATTGCTAAATAATCTTAGTATTCCAAATTGTTAAAGTTATATACCAAGATAAAGAAGTGTATAATGACCAACTGAGACATAAACTATTTAGATACTAATTTAAAATCTAGATTAACTAATTCTTTTAAACTGCATTTTGAAATCTTCTGATAGTATATAGTTTGATGTAATTATTTTTTCGACAACAATAAAATATATTATTTTTCTTTTTTCATTTAATTTAACACTTCATTATTACGATATTCTTTATAACACGGTAGTAATTTTTTAATAAAAAAAATTGTCTCCATTTTTCCGTTTGCTAACCTAGTATGCATTATAGAAATGACAGCTTGATTTTTATGAATTTTTTATGCATTATGTGTATGAACTTGTTTTAATGAGTAAATAGGACAACACATTAATCACTTTGATTTTTATATCCATTACTTCTCACTTGTGATAAATTTTTGAGTTAATTTCACTCGGGGCAATTTTTTTTAACAGAAATGCCATAGATTATAAATTACGAATCAAAACTGTTTCGTTCTCCAATCACTATTATGAACTATGTAACTATTTTTATTAACATATATAAATCTATGTGTGTGTGTGTGCAATATAAAAATACTGAAATTAAAATGAATAAATCCGATTATCAGCAAAAATAATTTTTATTATATTGAGTTATTCGGTAAATAATTTCGTTTTTATGAAAATGAAAAACGTAGACTGAATGAATATTTTTTTTTGCATTGTTTACTGTCAATTCTAGTCTCAACACCTCTTACCATCTTTTTGGTTATAACATGATTCCACATTCATAGGATGGTTGGTTTTTCCTAGTAAAAAAATAATACAGGTGGGAAAAACGAAATTACTTTCCGAACAACCCAATAATTTATCAGGATAAAACCCATGCAGTTTCATGCCTAGTATTAAATCTTTTGATAATAATTTATTTCGAAAAATCATTGATTTGTGTTTCTTAAATTATTTTAATTATAATTATTTATCTAAATTGAATTCATTGTTCAAATATTTAAATAGATTTTGCTATGTTTAAGGATTTTAATGAAATTTACAAAGACTATTATCTCTCGGTCACTGAATTAATTACTTCTGAAAATTTTTGTTTTATACTTTCTTTTCTTGTTCCAAATATTTCATTTTTTATTGCAATTGTCTAGCTATTGATCTGTTTGTCTGAAGGTAATAAATTATGTCGGTTCTTGTTAAACTGTTTTGTTTTGTTGTCAATTAAAAAAGTTAAAAATTGCACGATTCTTTTATGTTACTAAATATCAAAGCATTTAATATTTGCTTAAATTTATGTTTTTTTTTATCGATTCTGTAAAATTATTCGCACGAAATAAGCGTGAAGAAATAAATAAAAATTTTCAGTTTACCAGTAGGACATTTGTTTTTTGACAAAATAAAAAATTGTCGCCATTTTTCAATTAGCTAACTTGGCGCGAATTGTGGAAATGACAACATGATTTTGTAATTTTTTTTTATTTCAAAACATTTTATGCTTTGTAAATGCAGTCGACAAAAAGTTTTATTTATTAAAAAAATTTTTTTTTTCTGCAAGTAAAGTACCACAATGTGTTAAGTGAAACAGAATGGTAATGGCAACCTATTCTGTCAGGAACTTCTCGGGGAGTCATTTATTTTTTTTTTTTTCCTCTAACATTCACACATCTGTTGGGGAAAAAAATTATTTTAAAAAAGATAAAAATCAGGGAGTGGTGAAAGAGATTATTGTTCAACTCCTTGATATACGAGGCGACAGAAATGGCCCCAGCGGCAAGATCGGAAATTATTTCAGCCATCTGAACATCAATGAGTGAAAGATATGAAGTTAATCTTTCTCAGCCGTGGTCCTAAGAAAAGTCGAACTTTGAAGGCTGAAAGGGTACTTACTGACAACTCGGTTAGGAAAAAAAAGCGAGATATTCCACAAGATTGAATATTCTTAAAAAAAAGGGGGGGGGGATCTGTACTCAAGAAATCTTAAAACTTTCATTTGGATTGCATGCTTTGATTATAAAATTTTATGTTCGTTTTTACCTTTGGGGTTTTACTTCACGTTTACGTTAAATTGTCTTATGTTTTTTCTTTAAAATTATAAATTTTTTTTTGTAAATTCTTTCAAAAATTTCTTCTAATAATTTTTTTACTCACATGGAATCTGGCGTCTTTTCTTTCATAATTTGTTTTTATACGCCAAATTTGAATTCTATAAAAAATGAATTTTTGTGTACTTTATTCCAAATATTCACGTTTATACCTTCTCATTTTATATCTGTTATGAGATGTAATGTATTTATTTAATAGCAGATATTTTATTAAGAACATTTCATAATTATTAATAAATTGTAGTGGGAAAAACTCGTGATTATAATTTCTTATAAGCGCTTAAATAGATTCCTTGTGACAAACATGGGAAAACAAAGCTGAAATTGATCATGTAATGTTTAAAATGGTTATTTTCGGTTCTATAATTTACCGCTTAGGAGAATTTGCAATTTTAATATAAACCACTTTAACCGCAGCCTCATTAAAACTTCGTTCGTCACAGATATTTTCAGAAATGTATCACGGTGACCTTCTAATTATATAGTTGAATTTGTGGGATTGATGGCAGAAAACGTTATCACTTTTTGTCATCTACAGAATTGAATTTTATAAATCTTTATTAAGCCTTCTTATCAGGAAAAAATAATTTGATATAATACCGCTGAAATTTATTATTTAGTTTAGAGAAAAATATTTATTTTTAATTTTGGTTAATATAAACTTGAGACAACAACGTTTGTTTTAAGTTCTTGCTGTTCTAGTTTGAGAATTTCTCGCTAAATGTTTCATTTTATACAAGCGTACATTTTAAAATGAAAAATTTTTTTCTATAATCAGTTGCTTAATACTTCTATATTTTTTATTTTTTTAGATTGAAAATGTATCCAATCCTCTATGTGTGTTTTGGAACTACCAAAAAAGGTGAGGCTAAAATATTTTTTCAAGTATACTTTAAAAAAGTTGTTTAAAAATTTTATATTTATTGTCTTTATACCATGTGTCACTTTGTGTGAGAAAATGTTTTAGTTTTATTGTTTTAAGCAGTAATGTTTACAATATGCTATCATTTATTTATAAAATTAGGTTATCAAGCCAAAATGACATTACATTGTTTATGGCTAATCGATTGGAATTGGGAAATTCTTTATTGGCGCTTCTAACGTATGAAAGACGAAAATAGCGCCATTACTCTGTATTTGTCAGCAAAAAATATGTTTCTCGCAACAATCCCAATAATAAATCTGATATATCTGTACTCTTAGTGGCCGAAAATAAGTATCCCATTATGTCCTCAGCTGACGGTATCAAGGACCTAAGCCTAAATATATTACCTCGATACAATATCCTCTTTCACTTCTTTTGTTTGGGCATACTTTCAATCTTTAGAGATACTTCAACTTTTTATTTATTTATTTTTTTATAAAAATATATCTTTAGATACTTATGTCTTCTAATGTCTGAAAGATGTTTATGGTACCTTTTACCAGATAAACTTAATCCTTTTAACTGTTAATCATATTATCTTTCACTCTCTACCGTTCCATTAAAGCAGTTCTTTTCTTCTTTCTTTTTTACCCCCTCGAACTTAATTAATAAGTTTGGTTTCGTATTGCTTTTTTTTTTTCAAGCATAAGTCGAGATCTTAATTTGCTCATTCTTTCAAATACAACATCGGTAGCATGCAGTAAGCGAAAGAAAATTACTCTGCAGTTAACGGAAATTAGATTAACTTTCGATTTCCATTTGGAGAATTCAATTTATGAAAAAGGAAAAAAAAATAATAATAAATGATGAAAATTAGGGTAGTGTTATAGCTTAATTTCTTTAAAAATTGTTAACGTAGAAAGAAAAATGCATGTATAACAGTTATTTTTCGTTTAGTTTTCCAAATTCTTATATATTATCATTTACTATTCTTTTACTGTAGAAAATCTTAGTATTTGTTTTCGATATTTTTTTTTCTTTTACTGTAAATCTGAAAAAAAAAATTCAATTTCAAGTTTACATATTATTTATATGAGAGAAAATTCTATGAACAAAAATAACTGTTGAGCAAATTACATGCAAATGTAGGAATGGCAAATTAAGATGGGGAAAATTTTAAGCAATGCAAGATTTTTTCCCCCAAATTTTCTAGAAAAATTAATTGTTAAATTATTTTTCATTTCATTGAAATCAGAATTAATTTAATATGCAACATAGTAGAATTAAGTGAAAATATTGGACGCTGGTTGAAACAACATTGTTAGAGTAGGGCGACATCCAGTGTCTGGCACAGAAAATATTTTATCAACATTTCATAAAACTTAGTATGATTCTCTAATTAGAATTCGCAAGGTTTGATTAATTTAGTTAGCAAGAACTACAATAAAGTTGAAAACAGAGCACAAACTCTTTTGTTCTCGTTTTTATTCTTTTGTTATTAAACATCTGCTTATTTTTTACGCCGTTGTTTTGAGAATATATTCACACTATATATATAGTACCCTGATTATATAGCATTCATAAAAACCAAAATTATTCGTAAATATATTCACATTATATAGTACACTGATTATATAGTGTTAATAAAACCCAAAATTATTCTTAAATATATTGTGCTCTGCAAATGTGAATAATTTGTTCCGAATACCATTTTAAATATTTTTCTGAGAAATAAACATCGTCATTGAAATTCCGTGCATTCAAATGCAAGTGGAAATTTCATATAAAATATGTTTTTTCCTTCATACCCGAGCATTGTTATGAGCATACGGATTTTGTGAAATGTGCGAATGTTATGTAGAATACTTGTTTTGAGCCTTCAACATCAGTTTGATATTCGTTGCTTAAAAATAATTTCGACTTCAAATGTGACGTTAAACTTATTGATAGTACCTCGCCAGAAGGGGTATTCCGAACTAGGAAGTGTGCATATGTGTATAGAATGTATTCCAGCGGAAGGCGAATGCATTTTGAAATTCTAGTATTCAAAACCAAATCACGTATTTGTTTGACATCTCCACTGCAAAATGGAGTGCTTTGTGTGAAAATGATGACATTTTCAGGCCGTTATTTCCGAGAATTGGGAGCAAGTATTTTTTTCTTTACCGTACTTTTTCCAGAGAATAACTAGCTGTCAAAAGCTATGAAACGTTACGATGGAAATCTGACATGCATTTTTCGATTTTTGCGAGCTTTAGATTAATTCTCTCAAAAATGTGTTGACTTGGATTATGTCACGAAAGTCTTATGTATTTTCTTGAATCGTTTAGCTCATTTTATAAACGATTGTTTTAGATAACTCTACTTAAAATTTAAAAAAACAGTATTAATTTTTTTCAATTTTATCATTAAATTTTAATTACGTGCATCCTTCACAGCATTAATTTAAATTTATTAATGACACAATAGTTGATTATTTAATATTTAGAGAATTAATCTAATATAATAATAATTAATGATGATAATGAAATACTTTATAGATTTCATGTTTCTGTTCTAAAATAGTGATTCCAAGAAGTCAAGAGCGCGTGAAAGAATTATTTTCTCTTCTTTTTATAATTATTGACTACAGTTATTTTTAAGAGAATTATTTTGGTATTTCGCTATCATGCATTTGTTACGAAGAGTAAAGTTGTGTTTAAGTATTACCTGAAGGGGGAAGGGAAACATCCATATTCTTATTGTCATTTGGATTCACCGTTTGCAATTGGAAAAATAGATAGCCAAAGAGGAAAATTTCCTAGCCAATTACGCGTTAATATACTACAGTACTGTCTGATATATAAAGTAAAAGTATCCTACGTAATTTTACTCGTTCTATTCGATAACTAAATCTTAAGACATGAAAAGTAATTTCAAATATAAGTGTCACATAAATTTTCATAACATCCAAAATATGATTAGTTAACATTAAACATTAATTAATGCAGTCTATATATTATTATATAAATAATATATATATATATATATATATATATATATATATATATATATATATATATATATATATGTACACACACACACATATATATTAATTCGTTTTATTGCAATATCAAATACTGCAAATGCATTTACTTCTTAAAGCACTGAAATTGTTATATAAAAATTATCATTTTTGGCTGCAATTTGTTTTCAATTCATCACCAATTTTTATATGTTTATGTTAGTTGACTTTCAGAAATTAATACGTATTCCATGAAATATTTTGCATGAAATTCTTTCCGCCTTAAACTTATTTCTTAATTGTTTTTCTGTTTTCATGATAGGAGCTGGTCAACCGATGGATGTTGGCTGAAATACACTAACAGAAGCCATACTATCTGCCAGTGCAATCACCTGACGAATCTCGCAGTCATCATGCATGTAACCGAAACTCAAGTATGCATCTGTTTTCATTAGACTGCTTAATTTTACTTTACCAATTCATGTAGACACTATGCTTTAGTCACAATTTACGACATTGTGACGTATTTACGTATGTTCTCTTCAGCCGTTTCCGCAAGATGGAAAAGTTTTTAATATTGCGATTTAACGCCAAATGCTGCAATTATTGCACCACCATAATTGTTTCATAAACTAACTATTTTACACTAACCGAGTTTTGACATTAAATCCTGACATTTTGCGACAAATCATTTTAGAGTAAATGTTCGACAAGCTTATACGTAAGGACAAAAGAAAAAATAATATTCATTTTGTTAATAAAATGATTTCTTATATAGACAAAAGCATCGGTTTAAAAAGCGGTTTTCCATTGATTCAGCCATTAACACATTGATAAAAGAAAAGAAGATAAACTAAAATGAAAATACAAGGCGAAACTTTATGATTAGCTTAAATCGCCAAGGACGTTTTATATTTTTAGGAATTTTATTAATTAATAGAATTATAAATTAATTATCTATTTCGATTTGAAATATTTTTCAGTGAAATATTGCTATTATTTTCAGAACTTGAATATTTTTTGCAAGAACTCGTCTGAAAATCACATTTTATTCAAGCATGCCTTTTAGACGAATTTATTAAGGTTTTATTTGTTTTATATATTTAAGGGTATTATAAAAGAATTTATTAAGGTTTTTGAGACGAATTTATAAAGATTCACATAGAAAATGTAAACAAAAATTGACAGAATCTATCTCAATTATAGAAAATAAAATAAAATTATTGGTATAATCAATCATTTTAAGAGTATCGTTCTGTAACGATATTCAAGTTTCCAGATTTTTGGAAGAATGTTAAGCTATGCAGTTATTTAAACTATTAAAAAGAAATTTACTATCACACACACACACACAGTAAAACATTTTGTCTAAAAGAAATTAATTCAGGGAAAATCAATATGTTCTTGTGCAGAGAATAAATTTTCAGAAATGTATTTAGTATTGAGTTTATAGTTTTTTTCTCACTTTTCTTTTGAACAATGCATATTAAAAAGTTGATTTTCTTAGATTGACGGTATCAATTCAGTTTTTTTTTAAAGAATATAAAATCCAGCGTCTTTTACTGTCATGTTAGACTTATATTAAAAGTATCTTCCTTGTCATCCTTTACACTAAACAGGACATTACTTTATAATCTTCGAGGAAAAGTTGCGGAAAAACTAACATCAAAATCTCATGTAGTGTTTGTAAAGAGGATTTGCTTAACGGGTAATTACATGGAATTTTATTTTTTTATTATTTCGTCTTTTCTTCTTCACTGGAGCCCCTTGTAAACCACGGAGATAGCCTGAAAATAAAACGGAGCGAGCCATCACCACTTCTCGCTTTTCTTTACGTTAATGACACTTTAATGGCATCCTCCATTAGGGTTTGCAAATTGACACCGAGGTCACGTGGTTGCGGTAAGTCACGTGACAAGAATGGCGCCATTTTAGAAATAAAAAAGAAAAAAACATTTAATCCTTCATGTTTACAATTTTAAAGGCTCCAAGTAACATGCAAATCTAGGTAATTGTCTTAGCCTAGTAATAAATTCTCCTATTGCGTGTTGAATATTTCAATATTGTGAGTCATATTTGATTTTTAAATAAAGATCTAAATTAAATTTGCCCAATTTTTGGCTTGTTTTTTGCTGTTGAAAATAATCCGGAACGATTACGACTTTTCAATAAACTAAGTGATAATTTTTTATTCACAGAACTTCTTATTTGACTGACGTAATAATTAATTTAGCAGTGCTAATGCTGTAATGAAAATATTGAAGCATTTTCACCTCTTTTCAATATTCGTTTTAACGCGTATGGAATACTTTACTAGAGTGGCATTTATTTTGATATATTAAAATATCGTTTGGTGTAATGAAAGCAAAGGGATTGCTTGAAAATGATTTCATAGAATATTCATCAGTTTAACAAAAAAGCTACATTTCACAATTAATGATCGGATTGAATTTGTTTTTATGAAAATATGTCTTGAATTATTATGTTTGTGGTTTAGGTAAGGCTTATTTCGATATCATTTTGAACCTTTTTCTAGAAAAAATACCTTGTTTAAACTTTTTTTTTTACAAAAAAGGTATTTATTTTATTACCAAAAAGGAAAAAAAAGGAAAATATTAATTTTGGTTAAGAGGCGTGATATAAGTATATGTATTTATGAGATATTTTCTGAAAATTTCAGTTCTTGAATTTATATAAATTCATAAACTACGCTGCTATTACATATTTAAACTTCAAGTTACTTTATAATGCTTCCGCTTCCTTTAAATTTTACTTTATATCGTCGATATTAATCGATGCGATCATCTTTCGAATCACCTAAACTGAATGCCCACCCCCCAAAAAAAACAGTTTATATCGTCCTTTATTACAAGATGAATAGATTTGCGTCTCGAACTCATGATGGACGTTCTCTTATTTCTACCTGAGACGCCACCACCAAACTATTTCTTCTCTCTCTTGCCACCCTATACCCTCCCTTGGAAAGTCTAAAGCGAGGGAGTGCGAAGAAAATATACAGCTCCAGCTATTCACTTTCACTACCTGAGACCCATTCGCCCGACTCCCCGGATTCCTCCCCCTCCTCCTTATTTTAAAGGGGGCGACGTCAATAGCCTCCCGCGAAGGAGGTTATCCGATCTTTAGGAGGTAATGCGAGAAGAAAATTCGAAATTCTCAAGAAAATGTTCCCCACTTTTCAAGAGTAAATCGCCTGGCCTCTTTTCTTTGGAAAGGTACCCCCTCCCTGATTGAGTGAGAGTTGCTAAGGTGCGTTTTATTTCATGGCACTTTATTTATAAGAACTTCTTCCCACTTGTCAGCCCACCCCCTCCCACTGTCTCAACTTTCCAAGAAATCGAAAGCTTTTTGAAGAGCTTATAAATAAATGAAACCAATTTTACTCCAGAAATGCGGAGATAGCTGAAACTTTTTGGGAAAAATAAAGTAATCTGGTAGCTGCGAGATGAGGTCTATTCTCATTATCGTTACTTTAAATTTTCGTTATATATATATATATTTATTCAAAATTTTCGATAATAGAAATGAATAGAATGTCGATCAGGAGGATTTTCTTTCGGTTAAATAGCAGAAATCAAAAGAGTAGTATTTTCATTGCGAATTCTCCCAATGTTTACCTTTTCAAAGTAATCCTTTTCTCTATTGACATTTATCAAGAAAATGAAACATTTATTTGAGTTTTATAAGCTTCTAAAATCCACACTTCTGCTCTTTGAAGTAGCACCAGAAATATTTTATTTGCTTTGCAATTTCTTCATAGTGTTACAACTTTTGTAGCCAAAAAGATTACATCCGAAATAAGCAATTTGATTTTCATGATTTCCGGAGTGGAAGTACGAGATCTCGTGTTATTTTTCAGCTCTGTTAACCGTGAGTGGGGGAAACCGTGTTCCTTAAAATTCTTGAAATTGGGAAATTTCTAAAATGAGGAGAGTTTTCTTTCAATTTTGTAATGAGAACTATTTTGTATTGTTATGAAATCGATATTTCGAGATATGACTTAGAGTAAAGCCTTTTATTCAAAGTACTTTTGCTTGGGATGAATAACTATGAATTACAAACTCGAAAGATAAACTAGTTTTTGAAATAAATACATGATAATCAACCGTGGATGCTTTTTGTAAAGTTTAATTTCTAAAATACATATACATTTAAGTTTGCTTAGGTAAAGTATCTTTCCATGATAACATGTTTTCACTAAAAGTTTGCTTTTCTTTTGATGTTTCCTAATGTTTCACTGTTTTTGTAGTAAAATTAGAAAGTTTCTATTTGTTTGTTGGTGTATAATTTTGAAAAAAAAGGGCTATTATTATAGTTATTGATTGTTTTAAATATGTGGAGGATATATATTTTGTAGCATTAATTTTAATGTATAAGAGAAATACTCTTATACATTAAAATTAATGAAATTGTTAATATATATTAAAATTAATGAACATTAAATAAATGAAACTTATCATTTGCTCCAACTTAGGAACAACCTGTTGCCACTGATCAAGAAACTTTGAGAATGATTGTTTACATTGGTTGCGCGGTTACCATGCTGTTTCTCCTCATTACATTATTAGTACTTCAATTCATCAGGTAGGTTGTATTGTATACTCATCTATTTAAAAGAAAATCAATTAGTCAATAATTTTTCAGTTTATTCCTTTGCAATATTTCCACTTTAAATATTACATAGTTCTGTATTTTCTGTTTTGCATTATTAAAGAGTAATTTTTACTAAACGTTTGTATATTATTATTGCTCACATGATGCAAAATTTAATATTTGGCAACATCCTGTTTTTAAAAATGTGAATCTGCAACTGATGAATACGAGCTTGCTGTGGATTTCTAAAATTAAAAACACTTGAGCCAGATTCCTTTAATTTTGAAACGTGTCAAATTTCAGTTACATTTTTTAAAATCTTTGTTTGGTTATGTTTTTACTGGCATTTTAGAATATATTTACTTGTTCTATAGTTTGAATTAAATCTGAAAATATGTTCAAGAATGAAGAATTATGAAATTCATGTATTGAGAATGAATTTTATAATTCACATTGCAGGAAGCACACAATTTAATTGTGAATTTCATTTGCGTACGAATTATGTATTCCGTATTGAATAATGAATTTATGAGAATGAATTATGAAATTCATACTCAAATGAAATCAAAGCGACATTTATGTCTCATTTCCATATATAACCAATAATATAAGCTTTTATTCTGAAGGAAAATAACAATTTGGAAAACCTCCTTATATATATTTTATTCTTAATGGAAATTTTCGATCTCTAAAGCCATTTTATCTCATGGTGATCATTTTCATGATCATCGTAGTATATACATCCGTGAGTGAATGAATGTGCAATATGTTCTAAAGTTCTTAGTATACATAAATGACAAGCAGTCTTGTTTTTAAATATGTGAGTTTGTTACCGGAGATAATGGATTCTATTTGGATTCCTAGAGTTAAGAATTATGATAGATTCCAGTAATCAAGAAACGTGTCTTTTCGTCGTGAATTATGAAATTTATTTGAATTCACACACATGTTAAGCAATCGAGAATTATGAAATTCATGTTGAGTATGAATTAAGAAATTCACATTGCGTTGAATTCTATTTTTCATGTTTCATTTTGTGAATTTAATATTAGTGTGGATTAAGATATGGAATGGAATTCATGTAACACTCGTGCATAAGCGAGAGTTAATTAACAGCTTAAGCCTTTATACTGATGGAAAGTAACAATTTACTACTTCCGTATATGTTTTTTATACTTTCTTTTTATCTGTTAATGGATTTTTTTACTCATCTAAAGTAAGATGACCAAAAGCATTTCATTTACCACCAAACGTCCTATTGGAGGAGGAGAAAAGGAAAAAAAAAAGTTTTTCCTTGCCTTAATTGTTTGCCTCTCCGCTATCCTGAATGTGATCTGCGCCATTGAACGTTGGGATCTGCCCGGATTGAATGGCCCGGGCAATTGCACTGAGCGGGGAACAATTGGGAATAGGGCAGGTGCGGCAGTTTTGTTTTCAAAGAAACATTATCGATTTTTCATCGCTGTTAACGGTATCTTTATCTGTTTCACCATCTGAAGGATTAGGTTGCTGGAATAGGAATAACATGATTGGATATGGAAAACTTTAGAAAATCTTGCATCGAAGCCCCCATGACAACAACATATTTCAACTTTTCATCGACTTATTGATTAAACAAGGTTTATACATTTTGATATAATGGCTAACTTGGAAAAAGGTGTTTTGTTTTTAACTGGATGTTATATTTGATGGTTTAGAAATTAGGATTTGTTTATCGAGAGGAAATGTTTTATAATTGTATGAAATGCAATTGTAAAGCATTTGTTCTTGATTCTTTCTCTTTATCTTTTAGATTTAAAAAGAAATTGTAACATAATAAAACGAGATCACAACTGAAAGGATGTTTTGTTAGTTTTGAATACATTTTACGTTTTTCCAATTAATTTTAGTAATAGTTAAAATCTCTAGTGTTTCCGTTATATTTTAAATGAATTAAATTTTCTTTTAGTTTGGAAATGGATTTAATATTTTTTTATTCTATTCCCCCCCCCCCACGGGCATCATTGTTTGCAGTGATCGGGAATTTACATAAACTGTAAGATCCTTTTGATTTGGACAAAAAGTGATAACATTATGAGAATTAAATGACTTCCATTGGAAATTTTAATATGGTCAATTTATTTAAAGTACAGTCAGATTAAAAATATAAATTTTAACATCTGGATTATTAGCCATAATTTATACTTAATTTTCAGGGTGCTTTTTGAAATAATAATTGAGATTTTATTTATAGCTTAGCATTGAAAATAGCTTATAAGGCTTGCTTTTCGATCCTTTGAAACCAGTTCGGGTTATTTTTTTCCTTGGAAATTCTCCCATTTATTTTCTTCTCGCTCCATGGTCGTTTTTCGCATATGAAGGCTAACCTAACGAGAATTTAATTTTTAAAACAAGGTCCATACTATGTCAGACATTCATACCGGTTGTGGGAATCGAAGCTATGAAAAGCTCAACTGAAGACCTCAACTCAACCTTGCAGTTTCGCTAGACCTTCAGCTAAATGCTTCAAAATTGATATTTATATAAAAATTAAATTAAATAAAGTCAACCTAATACATAATAAATTTGATTTTATAAAATGATTCTAATATTGCCCTAAATATCAAATATCGAAATTAATAAAGGGAATGTATAATTTTTCAAAAAAAGTTGTGTTACAGTGGATTCCAGGACACTGCGGTGTTGCAGGTAATGAGTTAGCCGACTACCTTGCTAAGCAGGGTACTTCTATCCAACACACATCAAGAAATGAAATTCCCCTCAATAACATCAAGCTGCTCATTAAGAAAAAGAGGAAGAACATTGTCTTAAACAATTCTCAGAGAGACACTCTAACAAGACCTGGTGGAATAATCTTCAATTTATCCCTAAGTGGCCTAGACGCAGGGCTGTTGCCGAGTTTCGTTCGGCCACCGGGCATGACTGCCTTCTTAAACACCTGTGTAGAGCTAACATAGTCCACGAACCTTTCTGCAGGCTCTGCGATCTTCGGGAGGAGATGGACGTACACCACCTTCGTCGCTGTCCAGCACTATCCGGACCTTCCTTGTGCGATCGCTACTGGCGTACTCGAGACATCCTCAGCGCTTTATATAGACTTTTCTGTGTTCACTTGTCTCCTTATTCTTTCTGTATTTGGGGCGCAGTGGTCTTTATAAACGCGGCCTTTGGAAATAAATAAAAGAAATTTTTTGTTACCGAGAAATATCCGACATATCTCCGAATCGAGTTCTGTCTCCATCCATTTGCATTGAAGCAGAAGCTGCTTTCGCCGCCTCATCATTCCTCTCAAACAAGCTGACGAAATCTCATTCCGAAAGAAAGTAGTTCTGATGAATAACCAGGACAAAGTTATCGGTAATCCAAGGGGAAAAAAAGTTCTAGTGCTCCGACACCTCTTCCTTAACCATATTTCGCTGTCGCCTCATAACTCAGTTGGCCATTTTTCCGCCGATGCCAGCAGCACTGTGATTAAGCATTGTTTCAGGGCAGCAGAAGGGGTCCTTCCCCCCCCGCAACCACCGGAGCGTGCTCCCTCGGTCCCCCGGCTCATTCAATAAACACCTAGGGCTGAACGGGATCTGTAACTATTTCCATGCGCAACGAGGCGCGTTTAAAGGTTTCCAAGGGGTTTCTCTCCCATCATGTTCTTAGTCATTTATCCTCCGGGGGGCATCCTGGAATGAAAAAACATTTTCTGGATATAGACAGTCAACCATTTATTTTTTTCAAATGCGTTTTCCCGTTTTCTCTCGCTCAGTCTGTTTTCTATTTGAGATTGGAATTGTGGGTAATCGGAAAAACTTTGTATTGTATTGAAGTCTTTTCCAATGTTCTCACCCTAGGCAAATGAAATTTTCAATTTATATTGTATTAAGGAAAATCAAAAGTAAGTTTGTCGTTGGATTCTTCTCATACAGCGATATGCTTTTATTGAAAATTTCATATTTCAATTAAGACATACTTCGATATCAATTCATATAAAAGTTTAATAATATAACTTTATATTTTTACAGAGGATAATAAGTAATATATGAAAGTTTCAACAAACCCAAAATGCTATTCGTAATATTAAGGCTTAGGGAGATTATTGTGTTCCTTAGAATGGGCAGCTCTATGTTTGATATCAGTTGAGATTCTAAAAACAGAAGATAAATTTTAACGTTTTTGTTAGTGAAAAAAAATTTGGTGGAAAAATTCGACGGTAATCAAACAGTTTTCTCTTATGGATCTGCCATTATTTTTATGAAATAGTTTTAATTTTTATTAGGTGGCATCATCTCTTTATGTTATTACTTGTAATCATATTTTTACTTTAATGACGTGCACCTCTTCAGCATCGACCCCAACTGCTGCCATGACACCCTCTATACCGAAAAAGCTGAAGATGTGGCCAGGGCAGTGCTCCATGCTTTTGGTCCCATATGACTTGTCTTTTTTTTTTCTCTCTTTGCACTTGTTACTCGACAACAACAACTTAAATGACGTCATCACAACTATCAACGCCATTTATTGTCTCATGGAACAATCTTATTTCTTTATTAAACATTAATGCAATTATATGATACATCAAAATCTTAATTTATTGTTGACCAATGGTGAATGAATTTTCATTCTCATAGAATCTAATTTTAATTTTCATATTATTATCAAATATTGTTATAACATTTTGTAAGAAAAATATTCTAGTAACAACTCTTTCGAAGACCACCCAAAGTTGTTATTCCTTGCTTGTTATTTCTTTTAAAAACTGATAAGTCAACAGTCATGTGATAACGATTTCAGAGCATTCCATTTCATAGGTGGCGCATTATGGAATCATGATTGCAGTTGCAGTTACAGTACGTTTAAAAAATATATCTATTTGATATATCGTTTGGCAAAACTTTCAAATAATGCTGGAATATATCTATATTGTTCGAATCTCATTCCAAAAACTTCTACTTTGCACAACCAATAAATTTTTATACACCACTTCACCAGATACTAACATGTAGAGAGGAAGAAAAAAATGAGCAACACGATTTGACATTTTTAACGGCGAAACGCGAGACTTCTTCATAATGGCGGAATTCGTCGGCCGCGTGGTAAAAGCTGTTCACTTTATCATATTTATTGTTGTCGAGGAGCTGGAGGAAAAATAAATAAAAGAAAAGGAAGAAAAGTTACTTCCATTACCTGGTTGGATGTTTCCTTTATTTAAAAAATCATCCCTGGGTATTTTCTGCTTATTTATTTATTTACTTTTTTTTATATCGAAGAGTACTAACCTTATCTCTTTAGAATTGTGTAGGCGTGGAGTTTGCCATCCAATTTCTCCAGTAAAGTGGTGTGTGGTTTTTCTACCTAAATATTTTTCCTTTTTTTTTTTTTTTTTTTTTTTTTTTTTTTTTTTTTGAAAGAAAGGACAATTTCGAACCTAAATACTGATTTTTTTAAAGAATCGTTGTAATGTTATTTTTGCAATAGTCTTGTCAACGAGTCATCATGTTTTAAAATGATTTGGGCTTTTTGTATGTAATTTCTGTTTGAAATTTTAGTTTCTATTTAATTGTCACGATCTTAAAATTTTTATTTTGCTTCATTATAAATGATTGTTTTGATCATGTTAATGGTGGTTAACTGCTTATTAGATAAAATACAATCAATGGAATTAAAGCTCATTATTGTTGTTTTGCAAAGCTAGCTTACTAAAAAGTCTGCATCACTATTTTGACATTATCAAATTAATACAGAAGATACCGATATGAAGAAGAAATAGATTAAACTAAAGCTCACATTATATTTTATAGTAAGAAGAATTGTGTCAGTATATACTGTCGATACACACAATAGATATTTGGTACTATTGTATAATTGAATCTTTCACACATATCTAAAGAAAAAAGTATCGAATTACATCCCATTAGTTTATCTATCTATCTACTTATATATATATATATAAACTTGCTTAGGTCATGGTTCAAATGAGTTTCTTTATAAGTCAAGATCAAATTATACCGACTTACCGACTTGGAATGAAAAATCAAAAAATTAAGCATATTTTTTGGTTATTGCCCTGCAATTTTCTTTCTTGTCCTATTCAAGATACAGCAATTTAAATGATAATAATTTGTGAATCGCATATTTCATTTAATATCTCTTAAACAGAGTGTTGTTTGACGTGAGAATATATATATATACACACACACACACCCAAACACACTCTTTTTAATATGCAATAAGTAATATTTTCTGATAGGTCACCTGTACAGAGAATATTCCACGTCTAAAAATAAAATTAGATTACCATAAATAGCGTCCATTGATGTGTGCATGTGTCTTATCTAAAAAGTGATTTCAGAAATTGCCGTGCAGAAGCTCTCTTAGTCTTTTGGGAATCTGTGGAGGAAAAACAGCGGAATGAAGTGTACTTGGTTCACTTTCGCTCCCGCGGAAGATCACTTGTGGGAAAACATCACTAATGCTATCGGTGACAAACTACGAGCATCGTGTTGGAGCTGATTCTCGAGTTTTTATCGGGGAAATGGGCTATATTTTATTTTATTTCGCCTCTTCGCCTTTTTCTCCATCCTCTTCCATCATTTCATCCCACTCTGCCATCCTCCCCCCCTCTGAGAATGACCGCGAGTGAGGGCTTTTTTGATTGTAACGAATGTGATAGTCATTTCAATGCAACGGACGTTATTCCCTCTGCAGGATGAAAGTCGAGCTATTTTTTTTTTCCATGTTGGAAATTCTAAAAGAAAATTTCCAATGTCAGGAATGGGAAATTTCAGTTGAGCTTCAACAATTTTTTTTCTTTCACTCGCTTTTTTTTAGAGTGCTTTTTATCAAAATATTTTTATATTTATGCAGCTGTAATTATTGTGAATGGAATGTTTATCAGTTTTGTATGGTAATTTGTAATAAAAATAAATAAATAATACTTATACTCTGTAAATTTATATGAAGTTTTAAGCATTATTTATTCATTTTTGATATGCCATGTTTATATAACTGGCGAAATATGAATATTTTTATAAGGTTAAGTGGATATTGTATGGGTTTCACCTTAGTTTTGTTATGTGAATTTTGAATATGAAAAATGAGATATTATTTATATTCAAAATATATAAAATCATCTGTATTTATAGCTTTGCATAAAGATTATTCTGTGAATAATAGTAGTCTCAATTTCTTCACTAAATGTCTGATGCAAGTGT
The DNA here is from genome assembly GCA_037975125.1 of Latrodectus hesperus. Taxonomy (NCBI): domain Eukaryota; kingdom Metazoa; phylum Arthropoda; class Arachnida; order Araneae; family Theridiidae; genus Latrodectus; species Latrodectus hesperus. Next base: position 26,207,094 of record CM075862.1, read on the forward strand.
TAACGACGTTTCCTATGCAAGTGCAATGTTATGTTCAAATAAATTAAAGCTTACCAACAAAGCATAATGGCATGTATATGTCTTGTTAAGCCCAGATTGGTAGATGGTGGTAAATTATCATTGCAGATTTTAACTTAGCCTATTAGTTAATATGGGAGTAAATTCACCAAACTTGACTACTGTTCATTCGGTACTGTGATCTGTTTTCACTCTCCGGACACGTTTTGCCACAGATGACTGCATTCTGGGGGTACTGAGCATGTTTTCCATAACGCGTGTGTGGCTCAGGACCATTAGGTTGAATCGATAGATGCGGTATGCCATCTTGGCTGATTACGATTCAGAAGACCAGGTTTAATCATAATCGTAAATGAAAGTGCGATGCATGTTGTATGTGGATAAAAGTTAATGCAATGGATTTTTAATCGTTTTGGATGCGCATCAGAAATTGAGTTTCGTATTTTCTTCCGTTTTTGTAAAACGTTTTATAAAATAAACATTTTTGCAATCAAATACGAATTAATGTTTCTTTTAAATAAATAAATCTGTTAAAAAATGTATTATGCGTTAAAATTTACTTAGAAATTATTATTTTTCCTTATAAATTACAGAATATAAATGAATAAATATAAAGTACAAATAAATAAAAATGATTAATTTATAAGTATAAACATATTAATCGATGAAATTTAAATCATAACAGTTAAAATGAATCTTGAATTTAATAAAATATCAATCGAAATATTGTCTTTATGATTTTAAGGTCGATATTTATAAACTTAAATTTGTGACCCAAATTTGAAATAAAATTCTTTGCGGTATTATACACTGTTTTTATCTTCTTTACCAACAAAATATTTAAAATTCATGATATTCTATTCAGTTATGATTAGTTTCGCCAAGATGGACCTTCATTTTTTAATCGATATATTTTAAATGGCGTAAATAGCATTTCATTAGCTTCTTTTATGGTAATATATGCTAATATCTGAATTAATCGCCCTTTTGAATTTGTTTAGTTAAGTGAGGTGGCTTTTTTTAAAAAATGAGATTTTAATAATGTTTGGCACTGTTATTAATGCTCTTGTTACAACGCGAATCAATTTCTTTCGGAATATTTAAGCGTATTTATTTATGAAATAAATTCCGAGGGAAAATTATTCGGCGCTTAAACGGAAATTGCTAGGCAGTTTGAGGCAATAATTGAAATAAATTAAAGTTCATTATTTATAAAATTATGGGGAATCATCAAAAATCAATTATCGACAATTTAATTCTCTATAAGCGATTGAAAAGTATTGAGTAATTCATCACATTCAAATTATTTTTATTAATTGTTGAGAATGTTCTTTAAAATAATGTAGGGATATTTAATCAATTCTCTACCTTTCATGAAATAAAAAGCATTCAGACGTTAATGAACTTTTAGGTATACTATGATTTGTTCATAAAACTATGAAGTTATGCTCATCCATCATGACTTCGTGTTTGTTTTTCTTGGCGAAGTTTTCTTTTTTTGGAAACAATCTTTTCGCCAATCAGTCACTCGCAAAAACTCACTTGTCCAAAGCTAATATGAAAGCATTAGATTAAAAAGAAATTATTTCCTATTATTTTCCCTTATATGCACTCAAAGAATATTTCTAAAGTAATTCTGGAAAATTGTTGAATGTCACGAATTATTAATTTTAAATTATGTGTACTATAATTTAAAGTACATCGTAAAATCCGAACTTCATTTATTAATTTTGAAAATATCTTTTTGCTTATTGTAATTTCTTAACCAAAATTTTCCTGTAAGAGAATTATTTTTAACTTGTTGAATTTAATAGGACCGAAGCTAACTGGTAAATTTCAGGTCATAAAATGCTAAAAATGTTTTCGAATAACAGAATATATTTTAGAAACCTTGCTTTTCTTTTTTTAAGCATTATAATTTTTTCGTTTTGTTTGAAATTAACTGAATATTATTACGATATTGAAACATATCAAACCTAGTGAGAGAATTACTATAAATATCATTGATAAAAATGTGTTTGTGAAATGCATAATATTACACAATATTTATTTCTTATATTTTCCATCATTTTTTTATTTTGTTCTTATATTATTTAAAACTTAATTATTGTTTCTGATACTGAACGAAATAATCTTTTCAACATCCAACACATCATAATTCAATTTATTACTTAGAAGATAGTCTAAACAAAATTCTATGGAAAGGCAAAATAAATTGAAAGTTCTCCTTTATTATCTGTTTGCTTTCGTTTTTTTTTTTTTTTTTTTTTTTTTTTTTTTTTTTAAATTTTAAAATCGGAAATTTTGGATATTTTTTGTGACTTTTTAAACATCTTAATTTTGACATTTTTTAATTGAATAACAGTTCCTAAATTTTCTAGAAACAATAACGATGATTAATACTTTAAATTGCCGGGTTTTTTATAAATACATAAGTGACTTTGAAGGAAGAAAGTATGTCATTTACACTAAAGGAAATAAATTCCCGAAAAGGTTCTAACGAATCTTAAAAAATAAAACCTTGAACCATGTGCAAAAAATTAAGGTGTATATATATATATATATATATATATATATATATATTCATAAATAGCGAATATTTTGCTTATTGGAGGTACTTTATTTACTTCAATAGCCAATATACTAATTAGTGAGTTAACATTGGGCTAATGTTATTCATGAGATCTCATTTATGAATGTCTACAAAATGTTGACTCCTCTGCCTTAAGTCTTCACTATTCCAGCCTGTGAAAGAAACTCGTTCTTTAATCCGATAATGCACCCTAAAACTTAATTATATGTTAATGTGAAAGTTTTGCTGATTTAATCAGGAACCAATTTCTGGGAACTTCTCCCACTTTAGTTCGGGAAAGGGCATCGGTTTCCGATTCCACCAGAAATTTCTCCGAAAGGAAAAATGGCAAGAACTGCAACTAAGTACTCCGGGGAAAGAATTGTCGTTATATATTTTTATATTCTCAAAGGGCTTTTCATCCAGTCAGAATTATTAGTTTATCTTTCGGTAGTTAGAAGACGTAAGGGAGGGAAAACTTTTCGAAGGTGTTAAAAACCAAAAATATTTCGGCAGGATTTCGGCAGCGAAATTCTAAAAGGTATATAAACCGCAGGAACGCGGCATAACATTGTCGTTTGCTTTTGTTATAGGATTTGAATATCGTCTGAAGATTTTATGGTTGCCAGAATTAAAAATTTAATACGTCATTTATTTGAAACTTTGTTTGCTTTAGTAGCGAATATTCCACGCTGTTTAAATAAACTTACGAAACGGGCACGCTCGACTGCTAGTTCACTTTATTCCGTTTTTCTTTAAGAAATTTATCTAAAGGCAGAAACCGCTTATTTATACCGCTTTCTTCATCGAAGATAAGCAGCCGGTATTTTATCTAATAAATTATGTTTTGAAAATATTTATTGAATGAAATGTAAACTGATTAATAGTTATTGCTTTTATCTTGATCAAACTTTCATATTTCTGGAAAGGGGCTTTCACATCGCTCTTTATTCGTTTAACATCTAACCTCGTATTGTAGATAAGGTTGCAGTTAATGACGCTTATATTGCTTATCTTCTTATCAAGTTTCTGTTATTTTGTTGAAAAATTACTGTTGTTAAAAAGTTATTCTGATATCGTTGTGAAAGGAATTGAATGTGTCTTGTTTATGTGTTTTATTTGCGAAATAACTTTGGTTTTGAAGGGTTTGTAGTAGTGTGGTACTTATTATCTACTAAACATGGAATCTTGAATATGGAACCTGAAAAGTTTCTCTCGAAAAACTGTTAATCTTTATCATAACATTTTTGTGATGCGAAGTTCGAGGATTGGTGAAATTATTGTATGGAGATATTTTGGTTTAGAATTGAGCAATATTTCTTTTAAATATTTTTAAAGACCAGGATCTTTTTTCTTTACATTAAACAAACTTTTGCTAATTTAATAGCTAATGAGATTATATTAAGTAGTGGGGGATGAACGGTAAAAATTATGTATTCAAATTCAGGAAAAAAAATTTTTTTTTGCGAAATTCTACGTAAACTGTGTTAAAAACGTGGCATCTTATTATTTAAAATTGCTAGCGATGTTTGTAACTTTCTTTAAAAAGTGTTGTTTTTTCAAAAATACCATGAATTATTTCTGGAAATAATTTGCCAAATATTCATGTTTGATTAAAAAAAAAACTTGAAAGCAATAGAGTATTATAGATTCTCTACACGAAGTATTTTTATAACGAGTAAATTTTTCCTTATCCTACAAGTTCGAAAAAATTCCAAACGCAAAAAAATGAAGTAAAAAAAATGTTATTACACATATATATCTATAAATATAAACTCGCGAAAACATTTTCAACGAAACTTTACAGACAGTTTAAATATATTTTCATTCTTGTCTGAGCATGTTTCTGAAGAAAAATTGGTCCGACATCCAAGGAGTTTTCCTAACTTTAACTGCAACGGGGGTTGAGGGGGAGGAAAAGGAAAGCAGGAAGAAGAAAATCATAGAATAGCCTTCAGTATGTACAGAAAAATATGATGGCAGCACGTGGAAAGTAAACACAATAAAGTGATTGAAGATTTGCTTTTCGGAATCCGGAAATTCCTGAAATTCGTTCACGTTCCTCAAACTTTAAGAAATGTTTTTATTTATTTCAAAATCTGCTTAGATTATTCTTTAATACCAACTTCCCTTATTTATTGTATAAGTACATATCTAGGCTCTTTGAGGAATTTAAAAGTGTCCCACTGAGTGAATCTAAGCGAGGACGAAGCGCTATGAAATAAATTTTTATTTGTGGAAGAATATTTGGTATGCTTTCCACTTTGATGCCCAGTGTTGCTTTTTGCTGAATGTGTCGTGGCATTAGGTTGGCAATAGTTTAATAGCCGAAAATTGTTGAAAGACCCGCGTAATTATAACCGTAGCCTTTTCGTAGGTATTGGGTTATATTCACGTGTTACAGGGGAGGAAAGCCGGAAAAAATCCAAGAACTCTTACAGGAAAATACATCCAAAGATCAGAAATGCAATGTAAATCTTCCGTTTCCCAATAGTGGCTGAGATTGAAACTGGGATCGCCCTTGTGAAGAGTGCTGTCAAGAATACAGGCAGGCTTGTTTAAAATATCTTGACTTGCTTAAAAGCTTCTTCAACATTGTATTGTCTTACAACTTAAAACTATTGTAATAGTAACAATAGCCTTATTGTTAAATTTCTTAACATCCACCGAATATTATTTACTTTACCGAAAGACTTCATAAATTGTGGAACATATTCTCGTGAACGATTGCGTCTGGAGGTGGCAGTTCAAGTGTTGGGGGTCTTCTGCTTGGTCCCTGGATTCTAAATTACGAAGACTCCCACCTGGGTTACTTCATCCTTACTAGAAGAGCCCAACTCAGAGCACACTTTCTTGTAACTGAGTTAGGTACAGGTAAGGGTGCTGATGTGCAACAACAACATATTCTCGTATCATAAGCAAGAGAAGACAGAAATTTTTAAATATCTACGCGGACATATGTACATATCAAAAACAGCAACACAACACACATTTTCTATTGTCTGATTATGGTAAGATCTAGTGAAATAATACAATCCATCACCTTGTGGTCATGGGGATTCATTAGATTAAACTATTTCGTAAGTTTTCTGTTTCTGGAGACAAATAAGTGGACATTGTCAGAAAAAAACCCCATTTAATTTGCGACCATCATAGCCTGTTACACAAAAATTACGTTTTCATGTCCTGAAAATATGGATTTGATTTTGACCTTGCCAAAGACTTTCGTGTTGTCCGTGCCAGGACTAATGTCTTACATTAGTCCTTAAATATATTTAAGAACTAATATACTTTCCATTTTATGGAAAGGTATCAGCTCAGCTATTAATCGCTTCATTTTGTCAGATTAAGAGCAACGAAATGTTTGTATGTTTGGTATGATTGACAGAAATAGACAATTGTAAATATTCTACAATAATACACTGGACAACACTATACCAGGTAATGCTTAATTATTTTGTATAGTATGTTATATAAGTGTTGTGACGCATTATGTGTCGCTGTATCTCCATTTTATATCCGCTTTAAAGTAAGTTTTCTACGTTTCAGATGTTTCACATTGAAAAAAAAAAGATTTTTTTGTTTATAATATACAATATACAAAAGCAGAGCATATTAATTGAATTTTAACTGAATACATCCATCTATTAATCTTGAATGCAGAACGTATTATATTAATCGAATAACATACAAATGAATATATTTTATCCTCAAAAAATTGCAACTTTGATTCATTCATTTATTTTTTTAAATTACCACAAGATAATACAGCTGTGGCTTTATAACATTGCATTTTTTCCTTCTTACTATTTTAACTTATAATTTTTCTGTAGTAATTACTGGATTTGGAATAACTCTTGCTTGGTTTTTATTTAATTAAGCATAGGATGTTTTATTAATAATCGAATTTTAACAAAAAATTCCGAACTTATAGAAAACTTTTAATGGCTGTATATATTTTATAATTATCTAACTCGTTCAAGTATTTTTAATTTTATCGATTTTTAAGCTAAATTGTACTCCATAATTTGTTTGATTAAAACAAATTTAAATTTTACAAGAATAGCCACAGAATATTCATGGCTCTAAAATAATCCTACCTTTTTCTCATTTTGTTAGCTCGCTCAACAATTATTTTTTCATAAAAATTGAAAAAAGAAATTAACAATGAAATTAAAGCTCCCATCATTTGACCGTTCTAATTTCGAAAAAAATTTTTTTTAATCCCTCCAAAATCTTTCGGTGCTTTTTCTTAATAAGACACATTTTCTTAATACATTCGAAGGAGACCATGGCTGAAGAATAATTAATAAAATTGCTTTTCTATCTTTTAGAACCTCGAGATTTTCTTTAAGGGTGTGGTATGGTGTGGGGGAGTTCGTGCGCGGCATTTCTTTAACTGTTTCACAACGATTTGGCGAAAATTTTCTTTCCCAAAAGAAAGGTTTTTTTCAGCGTGCCAGAATGACATGCATGTATGTCGCACGAGAAAATAAAATAAGCTGCAGAAAAACGGCGAGAAAAAGAAATCGCGCCAAAAAGAACTTTTCTAGTCTAAGTGCTTCAATTTGATAGAAAGCGCCAAGGTAAAATGGCTTAGAAGATAAAAGGATGGTAGAAAATTTCGTTCAAAGAAGATTTCCATTTCGTATTTTTAATGGAGATCGCTTAAGTGATTAAAAAAGGACCAAAGAAAACAGAAACGAAAGAAAAACGGTCGTCGAGAAAAGAAGAGATGTATGCTGTAAGAAGAAGAAAAAAAAATCATAAATCGTTCTAGATAAGTTGAATTTCAAGTCGTAAAGAAAATAACGCAGTTATTGTTTCACCTTCACACACAAAAAGTAAAATTCGGATGCAATAAAAGATTGGAAATAAAGGTCGGGGAAAAGGAAATGATTTTGCTTGTTTTTTTATTAAGAGGATTGCAGTGACAATAAAACAGTTGTTGTAGCTTTGTTTTATTAATTTTTTTTCAAAAAATTAAATTGTCTTCTTTTAACATAAAGTATTGGAAGAACTACTGGGGAAGAAACCATATGAAATAAATTTCTAATTTAGCGATTAGTTAATTGTAGTACTGCTATTATTAATGTCGTTATGAATTCTAAAATGCATTTTTCAATACGGTTTTCTGTTTAAAATACTTAATCTTATTTTATATTCTTACATTATTTTATTTCCTCAAAAATACTTCGTTAAATTTATTAGTTATTTAAATATAATTTATTTATCTTTTTGCAGAAATTTGCTTACATGATGTTTTATTGAGCAATAAATTGCAATATTGATATGCGTTAAAAATTTCGTATTTAATGGTTGATCGAGGTGTAACATGCTAAAATCTAATTTAAAGAGCAATGTTAAAAAAATTCTTACAAATATTTATATATTTTTATAACAATTTTATAGCAGAAATTTCAAATAAAAAATTTCTGGTTGCTTATGAATCAATATTTATTCATAAATCTGAATTTTTTTTATCTTTCTGATTTACATTTTTATTTACATTAATATCTCTCAAAAATAAATACATCATGCAAAAAATGCATAGTAATATTATAGAGTTATCATAAATTAACACGAGTTCGAAACTCTTTTGAGAATGTGTTTGACAAAAATAATAAAATCAGGTAAATATACACAAAAAATTTCGATTTTTAAAAAAGTTTCAAATTTTGCCACCAGGGGATATTTTTTTAATATTACATCTCATTTGTAATTAGTAATAAACACTGTTATGCTTTATTTATAAAACTAATACGCATTATCTCGTTTGTCATATATATATATATATATATATATATATATATATATATATAATATATATATATATATATATATATATCTATTCATCGTTCACACTTCTGTATCTGTTCTACGCTACTGAATTTGCAGCCCCAAAATATTCCCTGGAGGCAGGATTCAGAACTAATTTTTCAGAAATCGAAATACCATGTTCTACTGTGTACGCTCAACGAAATTTTTTACGTTTCGTCAAATTAATTATTCGTTTTCAGGATTGCGGACATCTCACATTAATTTATAATCAATCCTGTTTATGAATAAAATATAAAATGTAAAGTTATGAGAAACACATTTTAAATTATCAAGGAATTTATTTTGTTCGCTTTGATATTTAGACTGAAAATTATTATTGCAAACGATATCTTTTCTTTTACAAGTTCAATTTCAATGTGGGGAGTATGGTTTAACCCAAATAGCTTGAATTTAAAAAGAATTGCAACGTTCTTCATTCGCCGTTACATGTCAAATTGTACCATCGGATTGATTCTTTCAAAGATCGCTTCCGAATGGCAGGTAAATTCCTGGAACCCATCTGTTTTGCTTGGCAGGTTTACAAACATAAGTATAGTTGGGCAAATTTTTTTTGATGGAAGTACTTTTGCTGACCCCCGTTCTAAACTGAAATAAATCCTCCGTCGAAACGAAACCGGAAGAAAAAGGAAGAAATAAAAAAAAAATCTTCTCTTTCCGATAATCTTCGGGAAAACTGTACCCACGGGGGACCAAGGAGGTTGTGGTAACTGCTCTAAACGAGCTGGTATGGAGGAGGAGGGGGTTCTGGAAGATGTTCCATCTGTCAGCAGCTATCGATAACTTCCACATTCGGGCGGGCAATCGTCCCTGCAAATCTCCAGCTAATGGAGGACGATGAATATTTAAGCCCCTGTCTTTTCGCGCCCCTGGTGCTGGGGAATGCGGCGTAACGGGCCGATATTATTCTTCGTTAAAGAGAAACGACGGGGCAAGTAAAATGTCAGCCAGCGGTTTTTGGGGAAAAAAAAGTTTGGAAATTGCCAGGTATATTTTTGAGGAAATGAGGTTTTTGGTTCCCATTTCTTGTTCTCAAAGTGCGATTTATTTTTCTTCATTCTCTTTCAATTCCTTTTCTGCTTTTCATTTTGCAACCTTGGCGACCAGGAAACTGGATTTAAAACGATGTATCGCAGTGTTATATTATAAATGAATCAGAAATATGTGCCGATGGCATCGTTTCGATCTCACACCAAAAAATAAATGGACACCACATCAAATGCTCTTACCTATTCCGAATATAAATTTTGAAAGTTTAGGCATAAAGAGTGATAAGATTTTATTACTGATTTATTAATAAAATAAATATATGCATTTTTTAAATATCAGTTCAAATTCTTGATTGATTTTTTTTTTAAATTCTAAAACGTTTGAATTTTTGTCATAGAATGTATTATTGCTAAAATACAAAGTAAAAAAAAAAGTGAAGCGAAAAAATATAATTAAATAAACTTATTTTCATTGAGAAATATTTTAATATGAATAAAAATATGGCAAATTTTTAACTTTCAGCAATTGCTTTGAAAACTTATCTATTTTTATCTTTAAATCCTTAGCTGATATACAAATTTCAGTCATTTCATTCGAATTATAAATCTAATCATCTTAATTATGGCTTTGTCATTATTTTATAAATGTTACTTTTCATTGCCTATTAATAACATTTAAAATATAATTGTGTTGATGTAAGTAATGTATTTTTTTACCAGAATTTTTTTATAAATAACTTAAATTGTATTACGTTTCAAAAATGCATGTCAAACTTGTTAGTGTAATTTATACGTTATATGAGACCATCATTTATACACAAAATGCCTTCTTAATCACGATAAGCATTAGGAAAGTACTTTGTGTATTTTTGTTTAAATAAAAGTCAACAGCTCGAGCCTTATTATTGCATCTATAGCTGCAGTCATTTGGCGATGCTCCGTTTCACTTTTGATGCATGGCCCCAGGGGCGCAAACTACAGGGGCGGAGAAGGATAGGAAAGAAGGAATGCGCCCCGGTGGATGGAACATTTTCGTGGTCAATTAACCAGAGGTTTCTGGGGGGCTGTAGGAAAAGCGGATTAAAAGTAACATTTCTGACGTAATTGTCGAGCAGCAAAAGAACGCCGTTGCGACAGGACCGGAGGAAGGGGTTAGCTGGAATTGCGTAATTTGTTCGATCTAATTGCGTGGGAAGAATGCCGTACAGAAGAGGAACAACACTCAAATCGGTGTTGTTTGATTGGTCGGAAGTGTTTCCGGCAAGACGTGCGCGGGTTTGCAAAGTTGCCTGGAAATGAATTGTCGAGGGAAGAGATTGTCTGTGGTACTGGACAGGAACTCTTTGGGCACCTTCTCGTGGGGTTCTTTTAAAACTGCTGTTTGATTATGGAAGGGCAGTTAAACTGGTACGTGGTGGAATTCGATAATTTTGCAGAGCATGGTACAGCAACATATCTTCCATGATAAGCAGCGTACTCGTTTAACCATATGCCTGCACTAGACTGGAAATAATGGTACTTCCGCGCGAAACCATTCGTGCAAGTAACTCGTATTTTGTCACTAAATATCCACAGATTTATTTAATCACACTTCTCAAATTTTCCGGTTTATTAATATATTTTCCTAACATTCAGCTTCATTTAGGTGGTATATAAGTTGATATATATTTCATACAGAACCCTAAGTATTCAACATTGATTTTTATTGTAAAGGAAACATTTTAAATTTGATGTTCGGACTTTTTAATATTCCTGAAGGAAACAATCTGTAAACAGTTGCATATAATCAAATAAGGTTTACAATGTCATATTTATATTTTGTAAAAATTGTCATGTGTTTATTTAAGGATTTGCCACGAGGTTTATACTTCAATAATTTTATTTATTCTTAAAATAATAATCTTTAATTACAGTAAAAATTCGGTAGGGGAAATGGATTATTAGTATTAATGTTTCTCTACTTACTTTTGCACTCAAAATATTTTTTTTTCATTATATTTAATATATATATATATATATATATATATATATATATATATATATTATAAAAGACACGCTCTATATCAATTTTGTTTTGATATGCTTAAAAATTCACACACACATATCGATTATTATTATTATTTACGTCGAATATATTTTACAATTTTTTTCAATATTCAATGTATTATTAAGTCTTAAAAGTTAAAATGACTAATTAAATATGTTTTAACTAATCAAAATAATATAAAAATTTTCGTAAAATTTAGTGATATTTATTATTAAAATGCAATAATTTATGAAATAAAAATGTTAAGTACATGTTGTCAAGGTGGATAAAATTTATAACAGATTATATATACATAACAGAATAATAGTCATTTTTCAAATTGTGTTAAAAGAAACTAAGGGTTAAAGAGTTCTAATTGAATGTTGTTAAAAGTTGCTAGAAATAGTTTTACAAACCTCTGCAAAGAATAAATAACAAAAAAATTAGCAAAAATTTACATTAAATTTGTGCTCAAAAATTAGTTCGTGAAAGCTAATAATAATAAAAAAGGAGTAAATGTGAAAGTTCGATAGTTCAAAGAGTATATTTTTTCTTTGGCCATTTTTTCCCCGAAGATCCATTTGGCTCTAACAACTTCTAGAATTAAAAGCATTAAAATACCCCGTTGTCTTTAAAAACTGACCACAGCAGTCTTTGTACTATGTAATGATTCGTCTTTCAAATTACTGAAGGTAAGATAAAACACACATTAAAATGTAACAAAAAATGGAGCCTTCTTTTTATACAAAATCTCATTCCTAAAGTACGCCATTTGTCTTCACATGTATTATCATTTATCTTGTTGCGTTGAAAAGTCGTCTTCTTTACAGTCGCCAACCTTCCATAAAAAAGAAAGCATTTTTTTTCCGCCTTTTTGCTAAAGTAAATTCTATTTTTAATAGGCCAATATGGAAGGGGTGGAATGTGAAAATGTTTTCATTTATTTTTACGAGCCGAAGCTAAAAAATTTTTTTTTTGCTTCGTGGTCGACGACAAAAAAAGGGGTGTGTCAGAGATAAATAAATTCTGTGTTTTTAATGCTGTTTCCATTAATTTAGCTATTCTTTCTTGCATTTTTCAAAAACTGATGTGCTAAGTTTCAGGTTATGCATGTACCTAGATTACTTTAAGAATATTTTCTTTAATTACATTTTAACTTAACTATTTCTTACAAAAGTTTTTGACTAAATTTATTTTTAATGTGAAAAATTAATTAATTATTCTGTTAATTGTCTTTATTCTGTTGTTTTTCCTTTGTAATTCCATTAATTGAAGGTATATCAATTGTAAAGCGTCACACAAATGGAAAAGGTTATTGAATGCACTTAAATTTAATTTTGTCACCCCCTATAGTTTTTGTTTCCACTGTCAATTTGACAGATTTTAAACTGTAAAAAATGTAATTAAAAGAAATTAGATATGCGTTATATATTTAAATTATATTCATATATTAACTTATCTTTTTAGAATTTGTAATATAATCGCTATTTTTGTTGTTTCAGGTGTTTAAGGACGGAAAGGGTTACTATTCATAAGCATCTTTGTCTTTGTCTTCTTCTGGCCGAAGCTGCCCTTGTCATTGGTCTGGAGCAAACGGAAGAACCAAAAGCCTGCTCTGTGCTGGCCGGGTGTTTGCACTACCTGTTGTTGGCTGCTTTTGCGTGGGCATTTCTTGACAGTTTCCATCTTTACATTCTGCTCGGGGAGACGGACATTCACCCTGACCGATGGAGAGTGAAGTGGTACTCAGCTGTGGCATACGGAGTTCCAATCATTGTAGTAGCCATATCAGCCATGATTGACCCGGCAAGCTATGGTACTGCCAGTTACTGCTGGCTAAGAGTTGACAATTACTACGTTTTCAGCTTTGGTGGACCCGCCATTGCCTGCGCTTTGGTAAATCAAGTCTTTCATTTTTAATTTATTCTAAATTAAAAGCAAGTTTCATTTTTTAAACTAATTTGTTTGTAAAGGTATAGGACCTGTAATGCATCTTACTTTCATAACTTTAAAAATATAACGGAAATTAGATTATAAAATTTAAGTCCTAGAGAAGCACAAATTTGGCAAATTATAAGCATATTTTGAACGATAAAATGTCTGATTTTGAAGACAAATCTCAACAAATTTTGCTTCTTTTCTGATTGACAAGAGTTGTAGGATCTTTCCAGCCGCAAGTCTCGTTATATTTATAATCGTTAACTGCTTATTTAATACAAATATATATATATATATATATTTGTTGAGCTAGTTCATAATGTCTCATTATAAAACATTACGATGCTACCACGTCTTCATGGAATTATATGATCAGGTATTCATACAATGAGGCAATATGATGGTTTAACGTATTAGCGTGTCATAATATGATTAGGAAAACCATGTTAATAACATGGTTTTAGGTATTAGGCGTTATGGAAAGGAATATTATTAAGTAAGATTTAAGAAGCACATTTCTTGAAAATTTTTAATAGTAAAGTTAAGAAAAACCATTACATTGAAATATGTATTGACCAAAGAAAATATTACAATTACTTAAATTAACACTGAAATTAATGTCACAAAATGCTATATGGTTTGCTGGTTTTAATATGAATCAACTACATGTGCCTTTGTTGACAGAAAGATATAATTGCATTCTTTTGAAAATGTCTTGAATGAAACCGTTTTTAATTTGTAAAGGAAACAAACCTATATCAAATCACTCCAGTATTTATTTAGCTATTCTTTTATTCAAACTTTATTTTCTTCATAAATATAAGGTTTCATTTATTTCACCCAACATCAAATAACTTTCATTTTAAATAGAAATAAAATTTTAAATTAAATCATTTACTGCAAGTACTAATAAATATATTGAAAACTTTATAAATCTAATATGCAAACTGTGTATGTTAAAATCAAAATATTTTTTGTTGCAGGCTTCGATATTGTTCCTGTGTATGACAGTCGGTCGCATATGTGCTCAACGGAACAGTACCATACCTATTAAAAGCAAGGACCAGACAAAACTATCTGCTATAAAGTAAGTCAATAAATTAAAGATCCTTCTCAGGATATAGTTACATTTGCATATTTCTGTGGTCACAGTTAATGAGACAAAAATAGTTAAAATAGCTCAGTTTTGCTATTAGCATCAGCTGACAATTTCGTTAACAAATATTTTCTTCAAATCCTTCAATTTAGAATATTACTTGATTCACATTGTTGTAAAAATATTTTCTGGATTTGCAGATGACACGCTGAAACGATGTAGATTTTATGTTTAATAAAATTAATTTCTGTAACCACAAATTTATATGGTACATTTAAGTTAATGATAATTAATTCAAATTCTTGATTTATATAAGCTAAAGTACTGTTACTCAAAACATCTTGAAGTATTTCGCTGCTCTTGTAAATCCAACCAAAAAACTGTTAATATTTTGAACTTTATTTTATTTTTGGCTAATGCAATTGCAGATGCAAGTTGGTTCAAAAACGCCAAATTAAACTAATAATTCACTGTGAGAATTTATATATTACCTTTTCTGTGTGTGTATGTGTACTATGTATGTATATATATATATATATATATATATATATATATATATATATATATATATTCCAGTATAAAATGAAATTTTTCTCATTAAATTATAACACAAATTTAAAGACCCCTTATGATTTCATATTAAAACTAAAATACTGATATTTGTTAAGATAATACTTTTGATAAATTTTAATAGGGGAATGATTTTTATTTTCCTCTCTAGTATTTTAATATAAACAAAATTATTTTATGTATACTGTTATAACTAGTGTGTTGGAGTTCATTGCGTAAATATATATGCGCTTCATTTTTTTACTAATGTTATTAGTGTTTACAGAAAGAGAGTTTTTACATAAATTTTTTAATACACAGATAACTCTAATTCACTTTGAAGAAAAATAATTGAGTTCCGAGAGAAACATATTTTGTTCATATTTTTATATTTTTTTCTCTTTTGATTTCTGGGGAATATTGTAATATTTATTTTTCTTAATCAAGTAACATATAACTAACTAGTCTGGAAATGTAATAATTTAATTTCGACCCGGATGTTTTCTGTCTGCGATAATTTTATTTCATGTTCTTTGTTCATTTACTTAATTCATCAGATTTGTTCTGATATTTGTTACACCGACAAGTTTATTATTTTATTCTTCTTTAATTGTGACATAATTTATTATCCCTGCAGTCATAAAGAAATGAATTAATTTGTTACTAAGAAATATTGTGATGTAAATAAGAAATAGATAGTTTTCATGGGCGTCTTGGAGATGGATGAAACATAAAAATATAGAAATTCTGTACCAATTTTTTCCTACTGTGGTCAAATGATATTTTATGTTGATTTCAGAATAAGATGAGTTTTTTTTCTAAAATGTTTGTTATGTTTTACTCGTTGTATGAATTCTGTTGTCATAATAACGTGTGCCATACAAATTAAAAAGTATTTATGCTTACAATCCTACCAACTCAAATGATTATTTTGGTGTGCAGAATTTGTGGTATATTGAAATGGAATAATAATTATTGTACAAAACAGAATTGAAGTAGACTTACAAATAAAAATAACATTTTTGTTTGCTATAAATGAAAATAATAATCTTGTTTGACACTCACGAGAAAATGATTAGTCTGCAGTGGTTTTTGGACTTGTAATGTTTTTATAATTTCTACAAAATAGTATTAGATATTATATCAGTTCCACCAGAAATTATTTTATTGGCCGAATATCTTTAGGGAATATTTAATTTATTTTATCGTCTGTAATTTTAAATTATTATTTTACAAAATTATACACAAACTGCTTTACAATTAAAAATTAAGATTAAACTGTAACTGCATAAAAATGCTTGTGGTAAAACATCTTAAAACAAATCTGTTTCTAAAAAATACTGAATTACTGCCATTTAAGAAGTTTAAATCTCACTTGTAGAACCTGAACTTACTTTAAATTGTTTTTGTATTTAGTTTTGAGGCATATTTTATTGGATGCTAGTTGAAGTCATTTATAAGCCAAATATTTGTCAATTAGGTTATGAGTGTTAAAAATGACCAATGGAATCAAATTAAAAAAAATTGCTTTTTATCATTCTAATTTTAATTTATTTAACTAATTGATTTATTCAGTTGCATTTAAGAGCTTATTATTTGTCACATAATTTTGAAACAATCATATGAATCAATAACTTATAAATCTCTTTTTTTAAATCAGATGATCGATTCTGGAAAAAAGCAGAGTGAAGTGAAATAGATAATTCGAGAGTTAAGAAGGCAAAATTTATTTCTTTGGGAAGTCATTTGTACTCGTACTTCTCTAGGAATCAGTTTTAAATATAGCTGTTAACTATATTAGCATGGAAAAAAGATTTATCTTTAGTTGAACGTTTGCTTTTAAAGTTAGTATACACATTCATTCAAACATAATAACTATCTATAAAAGAAAATTTTCATTTCAAATATTGTTGGAAATTTAAATAACATCCTTGTATATAGTTAATAATAGCAAAATATAATTTATATTAAATATATCTGACAAATTGAGTTAATTTTTCGCTATATTAAATTACGTTAAATGTAATTATTTATAGAAAGATTATACTTCTTTTCTTTTTTAGAAGAAGATTGATTTGAGTTTTTTTTCCTTTGATATCAGGTTGTTTAGAATCTATAACTCAAAACTGGATATAATCTATTTTAACATTTATAGCAGACAATAAATGAAAGGTTATTATTTGGATTTGCTGTATTGTATGTGATTGGGTCAATTATCAAACCCGCTACTTTAAGGACATGAAAATGACATTTTTCTCTATCGAGCTATCATAGCTTCGAAACAATATCTAGATCTTTAATGAATTAATATGAATCAAGTGAACGATTCTATATAATTTTTTGTTTTCGTTCTTACTAGTTGAAGAACAATGTTCCAGGAATTAATCTAGATTTTAAAAGGATGCCTTAATTTAAATTTATGCTTAATAGACTTCTATTAGAATTGCCAAATTCTAAGTGTATTTGGAACTTAAAAAAATTTTTTTTTTTGCTTTTCAATTTCTTTATTTTATTTTTCTCATAGCAGATGATTTGGCTGTGAGCTGCTGGAATGTTCCCGAAATATTAGGGTGAGTCTCACAGAAGAGGGAAATCCCCACAAATCCATCAAGTAAATCCGGAGAAAATCGGAGTCCTGATCCCCCCATCGGCTTCGATTTCTCCCGTAGACTTGCCTGGATTGATTGCCAGGGCTTAGCACCGGCACTTTTAGAATAACGGTAACCGGAGAAAGAGTTAGCGGTACTCGGTAAAAGGAAAAAGACCAGTACCAGCTTCTTCTTTTTTTTGATTCTCGAGTTGAAGACCAGTATTTACTTTGCTGTCTGGAGCATTAATTTAAAAGACGTGATCTGTACAGGAACTGCGAGGCACAGCTGTTACTGTGCATAAGGGGGTGAAGATTCCTGTTTTTTTTTTTCCAGGCAATTTCGAGCGTCGATATTTTTGGGATTACTCTTGTTTGGATTATTCATGGCGGGATTTATCTTGTGAATACACATGTCTATTAGAAATGCAATTCATTTGTATTTTGTCTTATATTTGTGTGGTTTCTCTCGCCTGGTTGGCGAATATTTCATTGAAAATATATTTAAAAAAAATCGAATCTAAGCATTATTATTGAGTACATAGAACAGATAAATTATAAAAATAATAACAAATAAAAAAACATTACACTAATTGAATTAATTGCTTGGCTTTCAGACTGACTTGAGAATTCTTATTGTGTTTTTTACTATTCAATATAAAAAGTGCTTAAGTTTTAGATTAAAAAAGTAAATTCGATTAAATTCTACGTATAAAAAAGTGCACAAAATCCTTTTATCAAAAATATTGCATAATTTAAGTAATCACAGTTATGAATCACAGTATGACTTTTTGATATATCTATTAAGTTAAAATTTTTGAAATTCCTTTTTACCAAATGGATTTTAATATTTAAGTGCCTTACAAAACAAAGTTGTTGAAGAAACATTGTTAGAGCTTTATAGTACTAATTTTAATGAATAACAAATTTTGTATAGAACTTTGATGATTTGGTTATAACTCGCTTATTCAAATATGGAAAACAAACAAAAAAATATAGAAATCTTTGAATTATTTTCCTCCATAACTAATTAAATCAATACAAAATATATTCAATGGATTATATATATTTATACTTATCAAGTTAATAAAACTCCTTGTTTCTAAAATTATTTTTGATTTATATTGTTTGATGTATTTACATCCAAAAAATGCAGTTTTTGAATTGTATTTATAATGACGTTTATTCGCGCGCGATCTCAATTTTTCAAACTCCTTTTCAGTAAATGAAATGATAAAATATTGATTAACAATAAAATTTGAAAGACTTTTCAATAGTTGATATCAACCATTCTCTAATAAGAACATTGCTTTCATATATATATATATATATATATATATATATATATATATATATATATATATATATATATATATATATATATATATATATATATATATATATATATATATATATATATATATATACATATATATATATATATATATATATATATATATATATATATATATATATATATATATATATATATATATATATATATATATATATATATATATGATATAGTTTTGGTTCTACAGTGAAATTTCTGAGCATAAAAAATGACTCAATCAGGTTTTGCAAATTAAAGAACCCACGAACTATTTAGACGAAAATTAGAACTCAAATCAAAATAAGCCACCAGCTTTGTATTTATATATATTAAAAAGAATCATATTTATGTAATACATATTTTATTATTTTTATTACGTGGGAGCAAATAACCTTTTTTCGGTTGTCTGTACCACGACATACAGAATTTTGACACGGGATTAGAAAGTAGCTTTTGAAATTCCCACATAGTAAGTTATATTCCTGTTGGAGTCTTCGAAACCGTTATATTCTTCACACTAAATGCGAAATGACAAGTCAGTTGGCAAGAAGAGGATCTGTGATTCTGACGTCATGCGAAGAAGATCTTCATCGATAGAGAGAGCCTTCTATTCCAGTCGTTACTCAGAAATTCGGCTTGACTTTTTTTTCTTCCTCTTCCTTTTTGCTCACTCTTTGGCCCAGAAAAGTTGGCAGCAGTTCTACTCTTTCCAACTCGTGCATGAATGCGATTCAGTGTCAAGTTTCGGCAACCTTCAATTTCCACGTCTAAGTCAAACCAATCCTGAAAACTTATTCTTTCTCTCTCTCTCTCTTTCGAGAAAACTTCGTCCTAATTCAAAAACTTCTTCCTCCTTCAAACCAGGAATAAATCTTACACCCTCTGCCATCTTTCTCGCTTTCTTCCAAAGGAACTGTTACGATTTCTTTCCCAGAGTAAAAGATGTATCATGGAAGAATAAAAAAAAAGAAGACATAAAAAGAAAAAGAAAGAGCCCCGTAGCCGAATTATTCCAGTCACGATTTCGAACTGGAAATAGTCACGTGGGCAACTTACACATCTAATAGCCGCTTCATCAATCAACAAAGAACATCGGTTGTCATATTCTGCCGGTCAATTGGACTAGGAATTTAGTATTCCGTCTTTGAAATTCTGTTTCAGAACAATTCTGGGGACTGTATAGAAAGTGGCGTAATGTGCTTAGAGCCAAAAGTTCCGATGTCATTTATGGAATTGAGATTGAGTTGCTGCTTTGAAATGGGTGATAAATATCATTTTAAAAGGGTGATGTGAAAAGATGAATACATTGTAATTCTTTCAATTGAAATTTCGTTACAAAAGTTTGGGAGAATATAGTCAAATATTTATTAATCAAAGTTCTTTTAACTTTGATTTTTTCAGTAATAATCTAACTGCTTTAAATTTAGATTTATTTCAAAGAATAGATTTTTATTTGTACAATATATGTCAAATCACCGTAGGTGGTAAATATAATAACGCAAGTTTGAAATCTAAAGGACTTTTTTTTTATAAATTTGAAATACACTAATGTTATTGCTATTTTAGTTTAAATATATTAATGTCACAGTTTTTAACTTGGTTTTCTTTCGGTAATAATATAGTTATTTTAAGCTTAGATTTTCTTTTTCTTAAAAAAGATATTTAAGGTAATAAGTGTAACAACACAAGTTTGAAATTTTAAATGTTTGAGGGTAACTGTAATTAAATGTTAAAAATATTAATAACATAGCTTTTTATGCAGATTTTTTCTTCGATGATAAAACCAGACAGTTTTTAGCTTTCATTTATTTCAACAAACAGATTTTTTACAGTATTTTCCAAATTATTTCAGTTAATTGAAATTTAAGCTTGTCTTATAAACTAATAATATAACAATTTTAATATAATTTAATATAACAAGTTTTAATAAATTTGTTATGTTTGACGAATCAGTTGAAATATAACTGATTTCTAAAACATGAAAAAATGCGATTTTATTGTGAAGCATCTTTCAGGAAATAAATATTTTCTACGGCTTCCTATTTCTGCTGGCCGAGATGGCTGCCGAACGGTTAGTGATATTGTCTTCGGTTCAACAGTTCGTGGGTTCGACTCTCATTTTGGGTTTGGATGTTTGTAGTGGTTTCACTATGTAGAATCCACTAAAAATCATAGGTTCTGGTATACAAAAAATGCTCTCGTGTGCAAAAAATGACCAGTGAGGGACAATTAAATCATTCCTCTACCGAAATTTGACATTCAGCACAATCAATTACCTTATTAATTTTGAACTACTAGAGTTGAGGTAATCTCGTCTGCTTGTCACGCTGCATCAACGAAGAGTCATTAAACCCTTCTAAGCATTCAGTATGCTAGATGCCTCTTAGCACGACGATTCTCAGCTAGGTCCGGTATCGAACTCATGACTTTACACACAAGTACTATATTAGGGGAAAATTAGTTTATTTCATGAATGTTAAAATTATTCTTGTTATCTTGAGTAATATAAGTCATATACAAGCAAGGCTTTGACTTTATAGATTGTGTGTGTATTCTCTTAATTATAAAATGGGTAATAATTTTATTTAACTTATAATTTATTATCATAATTCTTAAAATATATTTTTAAGTTAGTAAAAATGTGGTAAAATTTGTTTGCATTATTTTATACACGCTAATTATCTATGGAAGCTACTTTGAATCATTTGATTATTCCTAAAATTACTTCGAATAACTTTGTAATTCCACTTAAGATATAATTATTTTTGCTTTAAGTGAAGAAAAAGAAGTTAAGGCGATATTCTCCAGAGAGTTTAAAATAAGTAATCTCTTAATTTCGAAACAATAAACGCTATATTCATTATCCATGGTCTTAGAGGCAAATAGTCTTCTAGAATAATTCTAATGCATTCTTGGAGTTTATTAGCTACATACTACAACTGTAACGTGCAATCTCTGTTACCAATTAAATATTAATTCACACTGAATCAACAGAGCTGTTACTTAAAGGATTAAAATTCCCAGTTAGGATGTCCAGCGTGACAGAAAACTTGTGCTGGAGCTCACGGAAATTCTGAAATTCACCTTCCACTTAAGTGAGTAAATTGACTTAATGGAACGGGAATTTATAATGGAGTTTTCTAGAAATTACTTCAGCTAGAGCGACGTCTTTACCCTGTTCTTCGATGAGGTGCATCCTTAAGAATTGTCATTAATCATATTTCTTTAATGAGGCCATGTTGTGGGCTGACGGATGGCGATGCCCACCTAATCAACAGAAACATTCTCAACATCTCGCCATGAAGGAATTTGTGAGTTAAGTTATGTAACTTGATTTTGGAGAAATTTCATTCTTTCGATTCTTTGGATTTAAGTCCGATTATGTCAAATAACAACAATGCTGCTTGTCAAGTTACAGTGTTAATTAATAGTCGCCCATTATGTCAAATAATAATTGGTGTTCGTTTCTTGGATGTTGTTAATAACACTGTACTGTTTTCACGCCAACTTAAAATCCTACAAAATAGTGTATATTATACTAAACAATTGGTATATTACATTTTCAATTTGGTGTTTAGTGACAGCCATGGAAAAGAAGAAATATATCAACTGAGTTATGTAAATTCATTTTCAGGAAGTGTTATATTGCTTCAGTTTGAGTTTAATTCCATTATGTTCAGTAATAGTAGTACTTAATGGTTGTGTATTGTGTCAAATAATAGTTGATGTTAGTGTTTTGGCTATAATTTTCAAACCAATTTAAAAGGGTTATGTCAAGTAATAAGTGTGACCATTGTTAATAAACTAAACTTCATGGCACGACAGCCCATGGGGGCCAAGGCCTACAGTGCCCATAACTGTTTTCATGACCGAGGGCCCTGGGGTGCGAAGCATATGTCCCAGTTAGGTGGTCAGCCTAACGTAAGACCCACAGTGTTTAGTTCCCAAGCATGCTTGGTACTCATTTAATCGACCCACTGAAGGGATGAAAGGCTGAGTCAACCTTGCCCAGCCCGAGGATTGAATCTCAGACCTGTGTCATGGGAGCGTGAAACCATTGTTAATAACACTACAAAATTTCGCACCGAAAAAGTGGTGTAAAATTTATATATTATAGCTAATAATAATTGACTTCAGTTTCTTTTCTGCTGGTAACGTCTTTTTTATTTAATATAAAAATAAATATATCTTAACAATTATACTTTTCATATTCTCTGCATTTGACCACGTATAGGATACAGCATTTTTAATTTTGCTATGATAATCTATAGCAGTGTCTATCAATGGGAAACGATATCTAATACCATTTAAAATTATTTCTAAATCATTTATTCTGTGGTTTTTAAATGACTGAAACTTTAATTTTGTTAGTTATTTTATAAATTTTGCTCAAATGTTAAGATTTTCTTTAGAAGTGGAATTTTCAACATTACTGAATGAATGTGAACTTTGCTTCTTATCAAATTTTTATTTTGTAACATTTAACGTTCAGTTTCTCATAATTAAATATTTTGTTGTTTTATGGAATTTATTTGAAGACGTATATGGTTTCTGACCATATTTAATATATTTATTGATCTAAAACAGTATGCTTGAACTGAAATATTTCCTTTCACAGGTTTTTAAATATTACTTTATTCCTTTATTTTATAATGTATTCATTAACTTAAAACGTTTAATTGACAATTTTTGTAATTGAAATCATTTTCAGTAACATACTTGCAGCCCAGATTGCCAACATTGCTTTGGCTGCGTAAATCCTTGTTCAGTTGTTTGAATGGCATTACCTTCTAAGAGTACAAATCGAACTAAAGTCGCTTTCGAATAGAAATTGATATTCTAACGGAACAAGAATAGGAATTTCAGCTTCCAAAATGGCCCCGATACCATCTTCCAGTCGAGGAGCGTCCTTTCAGATAACAGAAGTGTTCCTGCAAAGCTTCGACAGGGGCACATCCCCCCGGGCCACCTAAATATACGTTCAAGGTGACGTCCGAGGACCCAGTGGAATCGCAATGAACGGTTTATTATTCTCCCTGCGTTCTTTTTATTCTGCTCCATCCCTTGCTTTTATTGTCGGTAGACTGGGTAACCCCTTCTTATTTTTGGAATGCAGCGATTTGCACGCGCCCCTGGTAACTAATCACTGTTTAGTCGAGCCTAGTTCGTTCTGCACTGGTATTCTCGTGGACAGGATCCTTAAATAACCGGGTATAAGGAACAGGGAAGACTAGATATAAATTACCTGATCACAGCGGATGCTGAGGCGGGTCATTGTTTTATTTTACTTTTCTGTTCGGATGATCTGATTGGCTGGTGCATCTCTGTTCCAGCCCACTGGTGTGTTTTATATTACAATGAATTAATCTGTATATAATGGAAGTTAAGTGTCCTTCTGGTAGTCACGCTTGCGCAATCCGAGGAAACGCCTAATTTTGTCGATGAATTTTTACATACAAGAACACACAGAAGTGTTTTCAAATTAGTAATATTTATTTCAAATTTGAGCATATTGACTCAAATATATTTAAATGAGGTTCTATGGAAATTATTATTATAAATTGGCATGTAACGAGATTATAGGAAATATCAGGCATTGCTAATGTGTCTAGGATATTTTCAGAGCTCAAAATAATGACGCCTGTTTATTTTCTAGTTTTAGTTTACTTGTATGAGAGAGAGAGAGGAGAGGAATTATTTTAAATAAATATAGATAGAAAAAATTTCGTGTAAAGCAAAATTTCTAAATAATATTTATTGACTGAAAGGAAGATGTTTTATTATTATTCAATATGTTTAATACGATAATTTATATGAAAATGCAAATCAGCTATTTATTGAATTTTTTCTTATAAAAATTATAAGGCCATATTTAAATTTACACCATTTACATCATTTAAATACAAGTACATCATTTAAAATTTGTGGTTTTAATCTCAACCATATAAAATGAAGGAAAATCAATGATTAAAAAAATTCAAAGGGATAATCAAAACACTTATTTTCATTCAGAATGATGTTTTTTTTAATTCTTCATTATTCACTAATAATACTGCTTAAAATATCTAACTTTTTGTTCATTATCATAAGAAAATTTCAAATGTAATTATTGCCCATAACGATTAAACTAAAGGTGTTTGCCTATAAATAATTTTTTAACGTCTGGTATTGTTATCAGCATTTAATTAATATTTGTAAGTGTCTTATTCTTATGGCAAAGTACCTTTTTTAAAAAAAAAAAAGAAAAAGTGGTTTATTTTATATTTTAAACAGGGCAACCACAGAAAACTGTTGTTATGTGTATTTTCATAAATCTCTGTATGTCAGCTTTTTGGAAATGTTTTATTGGGTAGTGGCACACATATTCACGTATTTCAAAAGAGGAAACTTAAAAACTACTTGTCACTTATAACGGCTGACTAGCATACCAAAAACAGAAAACTGTTATCTCATGCAGTGTCTCATGTCATCATACATGTCATGTTACTTAACACTTGGTTAAGATGGAACATCAAATCTTCGATTTTAAAGAACGTGGTTCTACCGCTTGTTTATATTTGCACTTCAACAGATGTTCACGCACAAGATAATGTTTGACATCGCATTTGATTTTTAAATCTTTTAATCAAATTCATTTGTAAGGAATGTATGCATTCGAAGCATCTAACTTTCAAAGTGCCCCGTAAAATCTCCAAACCTTTATCCCGACAGACCTACAGGAAAAACAAAAGTGCAATATCCCCCTGCCATTGTTCATCAGTAACTGATATCGAATCCAGGAGATACCATAAAATAATATTTCTTCACTAATTATATTTCAAATTGTATATCACATTACTAAATACCTTCGTGGCAATTTATCGTAAGCAGAAGATAAACTAATGGCGATAAAAAATTACCATGCTGAGTGCCATAAATTTATTGGATAAGATAGCGTGTACTTTTCTGGTACAAAGTAAAATTTTATGAACCTGCTACCTAATAGATATTGGGCATCAGCCACTGCCCAATAGTTCCCTACAGTTGCTAGGCTATAAATCACATTTCAAATCCATCCGTATGACATGCCTTTAACTGCGTACTAGAGTAATAATACCAGGAGGGGGGAAAAATAAAACCAGAGCAACAACCGATAAAAGCGATTATATCGATTCCCTTGCCTAACTGCTACCATTTCCCCTTTTCATCCAATTTGAGCAATTTTCCTAATCGCTCTTACGTTATCATTATAAAACAAGAGAAGGAAAAAAAGAAGGAAGAAAAATCATTGGAAGAAACAAAAATGATTCGGTCCCTTCATTTTTGTCTTCAAATCTACGTTTTCTGCGCCCCTCCCTTTATATATATATGCACTGAACCAAGTTCTCCTAAAGTGATGATTTATCACTATTTTCTCTTTATTATTTTTTGCTTAATGCAATCATTTGCCCAATCGTTAAGTTTCGTGTTTAGGCGCTGCCGCTCATGTGATACTTTCAGATGCATCCTTTCAACTCTTGTAACGCTTTATTCTATTTTTATAGTAATTCAAGGTATGTTTTGACGAAGTGTTTTTTTTTCCCTTCTTAATTTTTAAATTGATAGCACAGATTGTCGCTTACAGTCTTATGAGAGAGTGAACCTCTATTATAATTAGGTAATATATCATCATTTTCTCCTACTGGTGGTTTCAATTTAGTGGGCGTTTCCACTGTTTTTTAAGCTCAATGGGTCGTTTTTCTACAAAATTGTATGTGTGCATTCTTTGATTTACGATTAGAACGTTGGATGTATCAACGTATACTATCTTCATCAATTACTACCGGTAATGGGTATTAGATCCATAATAGTTAAGAACAATTTTCGGATAATTTACCTGAAAGGAAAATATATGATTATACGTTTTAATACCTTGTTGAATTATATTCTGTCGTCGGTTTATTAATTTGATAAATATTTTTCCCTATCCTGTCAATAAATACGCTTTATTTTTGGTGTTATGCTTATTATAGTGTGTTTTTATAACTAATCTACATATTGTTTGTTCTTTAAATAATAATTTTATTCTGTTATCGTTTCTATCTGAACTTATAATAGTGAAAATTCAGCCCTATTAATCTACTTACGTTGATATAAACCTCTTTATTTTCCAAAACGACACGACAATAAAATAAATAATTACGATTAATATTTTTAATTTTTAAATGAATTGCTAATTTTTAAATAAAACTAGATTATATTCATCTGCATTTTCACTGTTAAGAATTCAGTTTGCATGCATTGACTTAAATTAATTTTTTGCAAAGTAAAAATTTTAATATTTATTAATGTTATCGAAGAAAAATATCAAATTGAAAAGGAATGAAATGAATAATGATATTCAAATTGAAACGTGTTCTTCTTCACTTTTAACTGGGAAAATTCCATAATTCATTTGCGAAATTCTATACTTTTATAAATTAGTGATAATTATTTTTTATTTCATGAAACGATAATTGTAAAATTATTTTTTCCTCTCTTAAAAATATTTCCTGTGTTACTGAGCTAATAGAATAATTTTGATTTTAAATTGATTGAACTATAATCTAATAGCTTCTGTTAATATTTACAACGAAAAACTCTTTTACTTTAATTATTTTAACTATTCATCTATTAAATCGTAGCAGGTATGGTAAATAATTTTATTTTTTTTCTTATGATTTCAAGAAATATTGCGACAATTCCCTTTTTATTGTTCTTGAGAAGAATCTGATAAATTAAAAGTTTTTATGAGCTCAAATTCGAATAAGTTATTTCTTTCATTAATAAATTTTTATAAAATTTTTCATTTGATATTTTGATATCATTCATATGAATAATAATTAATTCATTAATAAATAATTATAATATAATTATAAATAAAAAATAAAACATTAATAAATCACAAAATAATCAAATATTGAATAATAAAAAAATACAAAAAAAAAAAAAAAAGATGAAAAATAGCATTTATTTATAAATATAGAAAATTGTAAGAATAATAAATTTCCCCTTGGTATATTTTATTACAAAAAAGCCTAGCCAAAAATAAATAAATTTTACTAACAATTGAAAGAAGGTTTTGTTTATTGTCATCACGCAATGTGTCTTTATCATTAAACACGCATTTTTTAATGACTAACAACTTGAGTGAAATTTCATGAATTTTAGTGAAATTTTATCAATTGCAAAAAGATGATAGATATTCAGTGATTATTCAATGACATTTTTAATAATCGTTTTTTGTAGCGTGAGATATTTAATGTTTAAGTAATATTTAGTATTTTTTTCATTCTTTTTTGAAAAATGCGCTAAACTGTAAATAACTGAAAGGTTATCATGATTAAATTATGTTCATTTGTGCAATTTTAATGGGTGGGAAGTCAGTGATTGATGATGATTATTTTTTGTGTCATGTAACGAGAATTATGTCATTACTCTATGAAAATGTTTTATCCATGAAACATATCAAGAACATTATAGTTTTGTACCCTATAATTATCTAGAGATTTTCTTCCTTAATTGATTGCACCCAAATTTAAAGTTTTTTTTTGGCACTCAAACCCAAATGTGCAGAGTACTTTGTTGTTGTTGCACCAAGACATGCTTCGCTGTACCTAGCCTTAAGTTGGACTCTACCAGTTAGATAGAAGCAACCGGCTGGAGACTTCGCGATTTTGTAGCAGAAGACCCCCAATACTTGGCCTACCACCCCCAGAGGTATCATTTCACTTGCTGGACATTGCGACCACGCCCTGTTTTAACGAGCAACAGCCGCCTTTAGCGAACACGACGGGTCTTCTGTCGGCTGGGATTCGAACTCACTACCTTCCGACAATGAGTATGACGCCCTAACCAACCAGGCCACACAGAGTACTTTGTGTGAAATTATGGTACTTATCTGTTTTTTTTATTGCAGCGTGTGGAGTGGGGAAGCCACTGTCCTCCTTCTAGTCTTGTGCTCCACGTGGACTCTCCTGCCCCTGTTCCTGCACGACGAAAAACCTCTGACTGCTTACTTCTTCTTGGGTCTCAACATCTTGCAAGGTTTACTGGTGTTTCTCTTCTACTGTCTCAATGCCGGAAAGGTGAGTAAATCACTCCTTCCTCTTTATTTCACGTTGTTTTTGATTTTTAGTCATATTTTAAACCTTAATCTTCAAATATTTTCGCCTTAATTTACGATTAAGTCTCACTTCTAAGTTAAAAAGAAATCTGATGAATTCTCAGTACTATTTACTGGTTTTTTATTTCTGTAGTGTTTTTTTCGTTATTAACGTTCCTCTTACTAAGTTATCCAACTAGTTAATTAATTATTTAATTTATTAGTTAATTAAGTGAAGTGTGAAATGTAAGTGCTTTGATGGTGACGTTACTCCCCACTGAAATGAAATTTAAGCAATTATCTAAATCTTCTCATTTGTTTAATTTAACTCTTAGGAGCATATGTGTGTTTCATATAATGAATCACTTTTAGTTATATAACTTTTATCAAAAAGCTTTAAATTTTTAAATAAAATGTATCATTTTTGCAATTGATTATTTATTGAAATTATTCGGTTGATTTCTTGATTGGATCCGACTGATGAATGCTTCTCATTCTGTGTGCTCCAGGTCCAGAGCAGCGACGAGCCTCCAGGACCAGACTGGCTGTGTTCTTGCCTGAGGGAGCCCCCGCGCAGAAGGAGCCTGTACAGTCCACCGGGCAGCTGCCCCCACAATGTCAGTAATCCTCTGTCAAATCCACATATCAATAATCCTACGCAGACGCTTTATCCAGGTACGGCTACCCCCTAACGCTTATAACGAGGAACATATTAATATGCTTGTATCGCCCACCTGTTAAGCTCCATTGCTCTGTAAAGTGGTGGTTGGTTGCTATACTATAACCGGGAACTAACCTCTTAACCGACTAATCATTATCTTCCCGTCATTTATTCTCTAGCAGACTTGCCTTAATATCTCGCATAAATAGCAAATATCCTCAACTGACCATTAATTTTTTTACCAGAGACTTGGCACATATGTCTCCGATAAATAGCAAACATCCACAGCTGATCTTTTTATTCCTTACCCAAGACTTACTTAATATCGCTGTGATAAATAGAAAACATTAACAGCTGATAATTTATTCTTTACCAGAGACTTGGGTTAATATCTCGGATAAATAGCAAATATCCACAGCTGATCATTTATTCTTTACCAGAGACTTGGGTTAATATCTCGGATAAATAGCAAATATCCACAGCTGATCATTTATTCTTTACCAGAGACTTGGGTTAATATCTCGGATAAATAGCAAATATCCACTGCTGATCATTTATTCTTTACCAGAGACTTCTGACTTAATATTGCTAATAAATAGCAAACATCCTTAGCTGAAGATACGGTGAAGGTGACGCTAATTTCAAGAATCCCTCTTGACTGGTGTGCATGGAGAAATCAGAAAGGCAACACCTATCTACTATTGTTAAACAACAGGATCAGACCATAGTTGATAACTTAAGACACCGATGAATCTTCCTTTAGCTTAATTGCTACTTTTGGGTAACTTGAGTAAATGCTATCTAAATTATGGCTTATTAAAGTCGCTATATATAATTCTCACATTGAAATAATAAAAAAATGTGCCAATAAGCTTAAGTATTAAAAAATCTTAATACGGATTGATCAGACATTCTTGCAAAATCCTACGCAAGTTTTTATTTTGCTTATGAATCGCAAGCATTATATGAAATCTACCAAATTGCTTGCAAAAATAGAAACTTGATTAATTTATATCCATTTTGGCATATATATCAATTATTAATATTAATTCAAGTTTACAAACAATGGAATTAAACAAGTATAATTTATTTAAATTTATTGCTGCTAGTAAAGCATTTTATGAATTATTTAAAAAATCTGTCTTCATTCTTTTATTTTATCTATTATACTCCTTGCATCTTTATTTAACATATTTTTTTTTGTTCAAGCATTTCTGATACAAAAACTCCTGTATTTTTTGCTTATGCATTTGTTAGAAACTTCAATAAATTTTGTCAATCTGATTTAATATTTTGAAATTGAATTTTTGTATGAAATGTTTTTGATAATGAGACGTCCCTGTTTTTATTTTATAGTTTTTTGTTGGAATATGATATTATTATTAAACAAAATAAACCTGAGTTTCATATAGAAAATAAAAGAAGAAAATTTATATTTTCAAAATTATATTTTCTGTTTCTTTTTTGAAAATTTTATTAAATTTTGAATTGAAGTGAAGAAAATAACTGCTAATTCCTATAATTAATTAGAACATTTATAACATAAAATTTATTACAAAAACTTTGTGTATTAAAATTTTATTTATGTAAAATATGTTTATTTTCATAAAAATTTAAAATAACCAGTTTAAATGGATATATGTACTCACAATACTCTCACAATAATTTATATTCCTTCTGTGAATGCTATGATTTTTTAAATTCTTCATAAAAATTCTATGTTAGAGACTGTAATTTAATTTTATGGGGATCCTATGATACCTTAAGTTGGTGATAATATCACCCATAAAAACACATATTGATTTAATTATACTTTTGAACTAAAACATAATTGGAATTAAAATATTTGAAATAAATTTACATATAGGGTGTGTGGTTTCAAAGATATAAATGTTAATTTATTGAACCAATTTTACTTTAAGCCAAAATAATTACTAAAATATTAAAGTTTTGAAAAATTTTAAAATTCATTAAATTGTTAAAATATTAAATGAGTTTAAAAAGAATAAATAGAAGTAAAATTAAAGGTAATCTTCATGTATAAAAAATATAATTTTCTCGCAAAACTTGGCCAAGCTAACTAAGAACGACGTGCCTTTGTTAATTGAATAGAAAACGATTTCGCGAAATTGGCGACAAAAATAGCGAGAAAAAAAAAAATACTCCAAAAGATGCAATGAATTTACTCGAGTGCAGCTGATATTACATTCGAAACTGAACCTCGGTGTTCCATTTTAGTTTTTAATATTTTCTTCTCCATTTTCCTTACCGATAATAAGCATTATCAGCGAGGTTGGGGTGATAGAGGTGTGGAAATAATTAATTTTTTTATTAAATGAATTAAGAACTGCTTTTATCTTTTGATGCTTGCAGCTTGTAGAGTGGTCTTTTCTAAACTGCTAAATGAAAACTTCTTTGTTCTTGTCACTGTAGTTGTTACTTTGCTTATTTCTGTTTTGCTTTTGTTTCCACAGTTTTCGTTGGAGCATGGTTTAAATTATATTTATTGTTTTTTTTTCTTAAAATTTATTTTTCGAATGATAAAATTAAATGAATAAGGCAAAAGGTAACGCGTCATTTGGAAATCTACTAAGTGTGGCTTTCTTTTTTTTAATTTTTTTTTGTTTTGATTCTCCTTTAATTGGAATTGAATGCTCCTAAAATTAATTAAACTGAGATAGAGTTTTTGTTGTGTTTTAGTTTCTAAAATGCTACTTTTTAAAAGAATTCATTAAAAATATTATTGTATACTCGTTTGTGGTTATATTAATGTCTA
This sequence comes from Latrodectus hesperus, assembly GCA_037975125.1. Taxonomy (NCBI): domain Eukaryota; kingdom Metazoa; phylum Arthropoda; class Arachnida; order Araneae; family Theridiidae; genus Latrodectus; species Latrodectus hesperus. Next base: position 26,239,579 of record CM075862.1, read on the forward strand.
AGGATTTATTGCAAAGCACATTCAAATTTCTAAAGTACTTGGTTATTTTTATGCTCTGATTTGTGTTCAATAAATGTTTTTTTATAAACATATCAAAATGTTATTTTTATCTATATTAATGCATTATAAAGTATATAAAAATTTCAGTTTTGTAACCTTTATTACTATATTTTACTTGAATTTAAAGTAACAAAGTAAATATTGAAATATTTAAATTAAATAATAAAATATTTCGCTCAAAAAATTCATATAGCGTTTTGAAATAGTTTCAAATGACTGATTTAGTTTCATTAAGTTAGTAATTTTCTGTTAAAAATTGTACTAGAAAATATATACATTTTAGTAAATGATAAAAGTGAATTTTGAAGAATATGTACATTTTTTATGAATTTTGAACTGATTTCAATTAAAGTTCAGCAATATATTTTTATTGTTTAATGAAACCGAATATATTTTTAATCATAATAATTTTAAAAGTTGATGAATTAGTTCATTTTTTGGGGTGGAAAGGGTTAAAAAATTTTTTTGGCACTGGGTAGATAACATAATTTTTGGCATCCTGATTTTAAATTTTATTTTGTACCATTTCTGTGGGTACCGGAAGTGACTATTTGTGTCCCTTTCAGTGTCCACCCCTGAGATGGAATTTCCTGGAGCCAGGAGAAATCCCTACCCGACGTTGTGCCACGCTCGGTAAGTTCAATGTGAACCCTTTTCCACCCACTCATTCAGCCCCATACCATGACAAACCCACCCATCCACTCCTCTCACTTTAGAATATTAATTTTTTGATTAACTCACATCTTATTTTTTTGGAGTTTTTAAGTTTAATACTTTTTAATTAATAGCAATTACTATTTGCATTATTTATCGTGGTATTATTTGAAGCATATTCATTTTCTTCCTTGTATTAATTAAAATTTTCTTATTTATATTATGTCGTTAAATGGTATTAAAATATACTGATTCATCGTATATAAATTCCATAGGCTGTGTACATCTATATGCAAGGCAAGAAACAATTTGTCGCGAGCCTTATTTTTTGACTGAACCGCGATTATTTTCTTAGTTGCATATGTAAAAGTTAAATAATAATAATAAATTATTCATATCTAATAACATGAAGCAATTAAGCCCTACTACGAAGCAAAAACTTATTTGAGAAAGGACTGTTTTAGGGAAATCATGATTATATTATGTCTTTTCCATGCAAAAACTGGAAAAAATAATGAATTACTGTAACTTATAACACAAGGAATTTGTTTCAAACGCTTCTGGTTTTGCGCAGTTAATTTTTAAAATATCCAGGTGAGAAGTGAGAAAGCGCTGTTGTTGTGTGCCAGCTAGTCTGGTAACGTGGGGTGCGCTGCTCCACTTTTCCAACTGAACCATATTTTGGTGTGGAGTACACACATGCCATAGGAACCCGTTTATAGGGTAGGCAACCATTTACAACACATTCATACACAGAAAGGACAAAGATAGGATAGATAGAGAGAACTAGTACATCCATGCCCGAACTGGGATTCAAACCCAGGACCTCTTTATCTGTAATTAGACACTCTGACCACTGGGCAGGGCGGGCGGCTGAGAAAGTGCTACCTATAAATTTTGATATACATGCATATCCGATATGGTGAATATCTTACAAAATTAGAGTATTAACATCCTCATCCAAACATACTGTTTAATAAAATGAAGAGAATCGAATGTTATAAAAATTAAAAAATATCTTCATTCTCTTTTATTACCATACAAGTTTAAAGTTTTTGTCGAAAAGGAAAATAATGTAAAGTTTCGAGACTCATACTGGCTTCCTGAATCTTTTCTAAAAAAGACAGTCATTTCAAATTAATGTGTTTTTCATTTAAGTAGTCCATACAGTTCGTGAATACTTTATAAATTATATATCCAAAAATATCACATTTTCGTTGGAAAAATGTGTAAAAGATATGCTCTTTATTAAAGTTTTAAAACTTAATTTCCTTTATTTTTATAAAAGAAGACATACTATCTTATGAGATTTTCAAGCTTCATATGAATGTACTTTTTTTTTTACTCATACTTCATGTATTTCCCGATTACTTTACACATTATGTATCGTTATTTCATATAAAAATTTCTTTTTCTTTGGAAAAGCGCCCGAGAAATGTAATGTAATTTTAAAGTTGCTAAAAATCCAAATTTTACTTATCTTCATAAAAGAAGTCGTAATGAACTTTTGTCTTAAAATACCGTCATATCTCAGATTAATGAGCTTTTTGTCTGGTAATTCCATGTAGGCTTTGATTACATTTCGAATTTCACGCCACAATTGTTTCTACAACTGCAAAAGAATAGCATTTTCGGAAGAAACGCCCACTGAAGAAATAATGTAGTTGTGGAGGTGTATAACCCCAACTTTTAGTTTCCCCTATCTTTGCGAGAGAAGACATATAGCCTTATAAGACATTCGTATTTCAGATTAATGTGCTTTTCGTCTAGGTACTCCATATAGTCTCCGATTACTTTCCGAATTCGATCTCTTGACAATCAACTTCCGATACCCGGGACATTCGTCTCAAGCCATCAACTTCACCCGGGCAATGAAAACGATAGCTTTTCTGACTTCATGGGGGTTGGGGGTTGTCGGGCTTGAAGTCATGAAAAGATGTTGAAAGTGAAGGATGGCTGGAATTCCGCGGTGGTGGAAAGAAAAAAGGGTGACACAATCACTCTCTGTGAGTAACAACTTCCCCGTCGTCCTGGTACGAGTTCCCATCAAACGGATATCCTGTACCGGCGACCCCTTCTCGCAAAACTATCGTTGGGTAGTTCATCGGCTCGTTATGGCAAGATGCAGGGCACTTTTCTTTTCAAGCGATTCCGGGGGTGGTATCAGTGCTTTCTTCTGCATTATATTCTGGTACAGGGAGATTTGGGGCATGAAATATGCAATAAAATACTTTTTTTTAACATTGAAGTCTGTCGTTTCCACTGTTAAATAATCTTAAGTTACCTTTATGATTGTGATTATGTTTACCAATTGGTTTGTAGATTTTTGAGCAGTTAAATGATATATTCTCTGTATAAATTTTTATACTCTGTGTAAATTTTCCTGCCAGTGCTGTTTTTTGTTTCTGGTATAAAACAATAACATAAGAATGAGAAGACGTATTTGTATCTTAATACATTTTTCTTTTCTTCTTTCTTTTTGTAAACATCTGAACCAGCAAAAATGAAATTTTTAAACCATTCAATACTTCTGTCTACATGGACATTTCTTAGAAAAATAGCTCTTAAATATTTAATATAGACAAATATTAAAACAGTAAATAAAGATTTTTTGAGAAAGATAGCTGTAAGTAAATAGTTTTCTTGTTGAAAGTTTAAAAAAAAATGCTATTTTTGAAAATTTTACGTTTAGTTACTTTGACTTTAAGCTTAATCAAAAGGTATATAAGCAGTACATTGAAGGTATAAAAGCATCTTTCCCAAGGCTGATATTACGACAAAAATTATTTTATTTATAAATAAACAACGCTACTTTTAAGAGTTTCATTAAATACCGATATTATTCTCAATTGTTCGTGCTTAATCTTTAAATAAACGTTTTGAGGATTCGTAAGAAAAGTATTACGAAAATTCTACAATGTATTTCAAGAAGCATTTGAGAATGATGATTTGTCATAAGAACAATATTAATGCAGAAAATGGTGTCATTTTTTCAAATTCTACGAAATATTTCTCAATGAGTTCATTTGCTTCTTTGGTTGAATTGTTAGCTCTCTGTTTTATGTTCAACAATTCATGGGTTTGATTCTCACTTTAAGTGTGGATGAATTTGCTGGCTCGAGTCAGAACTAGCCTTCATCAGCCAGAAATAACCGTAAAGTTACTAGCCAAACTAAAGTATATGCCTCCTTCCTACACACGTGAGAGCATTGTTTCCAAGAGATAGGTCATTTAGGTCCCTGTGATAAGAACTTGTTCTTTAAATCAAGTATGAGTTGCATGTTTTCATATATTTTTTCGCATACTTAGTATCTTCTTACAAGAAAAAAAGCATTCTTTCTCAAACACGAGAGAAAAGTTTTGGCTTCTATTTTCTGTCAACTACAGCTGTAATGATGTAGATCATGAACGAAGAAAATTTATTTTAAGCTGTTTATATGCTAATTTTGTCCCATTTTTCTCTAGCTTCGACCTTTTAGAACCTCACAAACAATTTTAAATATCTCTGATAATTAAAGCTTTTTTCCAAGAACGTGTATAATTTCATAATTGAAATTTTTGTAAAACACTGCTTTTAATATGTTCTAACAATTTACATCGTTTATTTGATAAATACAGAGAAATATTGATGAAAAACAAATTTTACTATAACGAGTCTCCTTTAATTGGATGAGCAGAATTATACTGGTTTATATTTTGTATGAGCACAACCCCCTAAGCAACTTTGTAATCACCGAAATCACATGTTCTAATCTTTGCTTGAAAAGTGCCATGAGACCTCCCTTTATCGTAGACTTCTCCCCCGTCTTTCCACCCCTTCCTAATAACTCTTGTCCCCCTAGTCGAAGTCCATTGACACCAGTTCATTAAAAGGGATCGCTTCTTTTCCACCACTGTGATCGCATTGTCGTCGTCTACTGTCGTTATTCAGGATTCATTAAACAATTTCGGCTGCGTCCGCCATCCGAACTGACGTCATTGTTACTCAGCCACCAGGGCAGCGTTCAAGTGCAAATAAACACAGATATTAAGTCCGCTCGGATCATGTTTGCTGTTGAAAGATAAGCATGGCAACGATTTATTTCACGACCAATAGCACTTCCTCCAGCTATTTCTAGGTCTTCATTTTAGAACAACTTCCCCACACTTTTTCTTTAAGAATAGTCTTGTGAATCACGTCCGTTCCTTCTTTTAATACTTTCACCAATGCAGTGCCGAATTATTTTTCCCTTTTTGATTCTTGTGCATCAAATCAGTCAACTTGTTAAGGCCTTTCAATATGTGATCAGTAGGTGTTTATATATATTCCTTTTTTTCATAAACTTATTGGTGATTAAAAATTATCACCACACAAGCTTCACTGAATTATTATGTCATTATTTTAAATCAGTGTATGCAATTCAAGTAATAACAAAATACATAAAATTATGAAGTATAGGATTTAAAAAAATTACTATAAATCATCCTCACTAGAATTCTGATGAAAATGCGTAATTAAATCAAAGTGCTCTAAATTTTCCTCAAGATGTCAGTTTGGCAACCTAGCTTATGCTAGGGTTGCCAAATTATAATAAAAAATCTAGGTTGCCAGAAAAACAGTAAAATCTGCCAAAATATTCAAGAAATTAAAAAATATGCGCAAAAAGATTTTATGGCATCTGTTCAATATATATTGACTATAATTAATGAATTATTAGGATATATCAAGAATAAAATTAAATATTCACATAGGCTAAGTGAATTAAATATTCAAATTATTTTTAGAACCTGCTTATTTTTGCTCGAACCTGTAATTACTATTGGATTCTTCGATCGAATAGAAATTTTATTGTATCTCATGTGCAAAAAGTGACATTTGAGTGTTAAACCAAACTTGTTAAACCACTTTCATTAGTCGTGTGTATATTTTTATATTTATTAACTGATATATTAATTTAATCATTTTATTGTTTTTACTTTATAATTAATTTCATTACTAATGTATATATCATTTTACCCCATTACCCCATTTTATAAACATTTAATGAATAATTTACTGAAACAGTTCTTGTGATTTGAGTATCCACAAAATTCTTATAATTGCATTGTTTCTTATTTAATTTTCACTCGCTTTTTTCTATAACTATCATGGTTTAATTATTTGCTTACTAAATATGTCGAAATTTTATTTACAAAATGAAAGCAAAACTTACAGTTTACAATTTATTTTAACACAAAATTATTTTATTTTTCTACTATTTCATTTTCGCTAATCAAATTTAAAGAGATTAGCTTTCAACTACAAAATGCTAATTAATATTTATGACGCAGTCGTGCCATTATATCAATTTAGCGGAGAGCATTTTCGTAAGCATAACATTTATAAAATGGTAACATTTTGAATACACAGGCATTCAAGCCTTTTCAGCAAACTTTTGGTATTGGCTGCTGAAGTGGCCGCACTTTTAATGCGTTCCCCGTTTTTCTAATGAATTAAGACCAATATATATACTGTACCTGGATGGAATAGCTCAATTTCCTGATTTGGCGTCCATAAAAGTTGGAAGGCCCGATATTTTAAGAGTGCATAAAAGTAATGACCCACCGGTCGGAAATTACCTAGCTGAGTGTTCAAGTTTCTGTGACGGGCGTACATTCCACACAAAGTGTTCGAAAACGCTTGCAATTAATGGAAGCTCAGATGTCGTTTTTACGGTGTTTAAATTGCCTCATCAAAATGGGCCAGTCAATAGATTCGTCGCATAATATTCTTTTTACGGCTAAGGCTTCTCCAAAAGGTGGAGGCGTTTTTATAATTTAAATCTTCCCTATCGGAAGTATATCTCCGATACTTAGAGCTTAATTTACCACCTCTGCAGAGTTGGTGGCAAAGTGGCAAACAAAATGATCTGTGACTTATATATTCTTTTGCTCTCTTAAAACGTATTGCTATGAGTGGTTGGATTTTTGAGAACTAAATACCCACTTTTTATAAAAGTGATTTATATTTGCTGAGTTAATCTTGCATTAATATTTGAACGCAATCTTGGATTCATATTACCAATCTTGGAAGATGATCAATTGAGTGAAATAGATATACATTGTCTTAACTCATTTTAGATTATTAACTATTTCGTTAATATTATAAAAATCAGCACATTTCACAACAATCATTGTTCATTTTAATCAACACTATAGTTTATAATTTCAACTCTTATTTAATATACTAGTAAGATTCATTTATACTTTTTTTTTGCTAAGAAGAAGGCGATGGTTACAGTTTTGGGTTTCAGTCCAAATTTTCATGTATTTGAGTCAATCTCGAATCAATTTGTTTGTGGTGTTACATTTTAAACTTAAAATTCAGCCAAATTAGCTTTCATATCCAACAAGTCTTCTTTAAATGACTATGAATGATAAACAAACTAAACTTGTTACTTTTCAACTGATAAGTCTCTAGTTCAGTGGCTTTTAACATCGAACAATTTATAAAAGTTTAATTTCTATTAAAATTTTTTTGGATTTTATTTTGTATGTGTTCAGTCTTGTAATACCGAATTGGCGATTGAATGGTCAGCATTCAGCTGTTCATTTCAGCAATTCAGATCATGTACAGAGGTGTTTGTAGAAGTTCAGAATCTCCTTTAAAATATAAGTTCCGATAAAATTAACCATCATGATTCTAGAATGGCCTATAATTCTTTGAAAAAAATGGGCTTATATTTTTTGAAAAACTAATAGATTTTTACATTTTTAAAACAATGTAAATCAAAGATGGATATTCGGTGAAAGAAATTAATTGAATAGTGCTTTTTAAACTGCAATAACGAAAAAATAATTCCTTTTAATACGCAAAGGAATGCGATTAATATATTCCGTTACCAAAGGGATGCAAATGGGAAGTAATTTGTTTTGCTCATTAACATTTCTCGAGCTCATTAAAACACGATCCACACAAACGAAAAAATTAATTAAAGTCAATTCATTATCAAATTGACAGATATTCATGTATTTAAACTGAGTTTTTAATAAAGAAGAATATCGAAAGCCTTTTTGATGCGGGCTTACGCTAAGGCGATGATGTGTCTTCCGTCTCACTCGCCACGCCCAACGCACGCCTATAGTTAACGCCCCCTTGATTAATGATTATATTCCGTGACACTTTGCAACCCATTGGTATCAGGGATTATTCACTATCAGGAGTTTTGAGGTAGAGTGTGTTTATATTTTAAAAGGGTTAGGCTAAACTTGAAGATGCTCTGTTAACTATAAAGGTGAAGAGTTAGCGTGGGCGTCTCAGTTTTAATACCCCATATGAATTCGTAGGCAATCATTATGAATAGCTTTGTAAAAATGAAAGTCATGAATTTAAAATGCATATTTTAAAGTTGGTTAAGTCTTGGAATCATCATTAGGCGTGTTCTCTTAATGCTATACATGTATTAGATTATGGTACCAAAATGCACTGTCGAGGGTTTGTTTGTTTGTTTGTCGCTCAACGGTCATTTTTTGCACACGAGGGCTAATTAGACCGGGACTTACGGCTTAAAGTGGATTCCGAACCACTACAAACATCCATGCCCAAGGTGGGATTCGAACCCACGAACTGTTGAACCGAAGGCAAGAGCGCTAACCATTCGGCTGCCAGCTCGGCTGCACTATCGAGGGAGTTATATGAAAATGTAACCTTTTGTTGATAATTGTTGTAAATAATTTGTATTAAATTTAAGTTTATGAAAAATAGTTGTTGTTTAGTGTTTCTGGCAAAATCTTCTATTAAGGTAGGGTTAACTTTTATTCTGTATCAGAATTGCTCAATTATGAAGGATACTTTTTAATTTTATTATTCATTATTTTGTATTTAGTTGGTTTGCCTTTATCAATTAATTTGTATTAATGGAGAAACGATTTCTTATGCGATGAAATGCTGCTAGTTTAGTGTGTGCTTCCAAAAGTTGCTGTATGAAATACCATTGTTTTATTACTTTTTTCTATTATGGACCAATGCCATGTTTTTGATTTATGCCGAAATTGGAAAATATTTATCTTTTGCTTTTTTTATTGTAGATCGTCGCTTTGGACGCAGGAGCTGTGAAGAGCACCCACTGCAATATCTGCTGCGATCGTCCGAACCAGCCCACCCACAGTGGGGTCTGCCAGACCTCCATGGCAACAGAACCCTCTGCTGCTATCACCAGAACCACCATTCCCCTCACCAACTTAAACATGAGCAGCAGCAACAGCAGCAGTTTCAAGAACCCCACTACGAGACACTGGAGCCCCTGGAAGGACCCCCAAGGCCACTTTTCAGCTCCCTGGCAGCAGTCTTGAACATGGGGCCCCAAGTGGCAGGGTCCCCGTGCCGCGTCGCATACTGTGGTATACAGAGTCCCACGGACTCGGATCGGTCGTCGAGCAGCTTCATGGACACTCAGGTCCGGATGAGTCCCACGGCTAGTTCCCCGGACAATGAGCTGACCGACAGTTTGCCCAATTTAGACAGACGGACTGGTTGTGGTGCGTCCGCGTTGCCAGCGTCTTTAACTTATTAAACTACAATGAATGATGTATTGTGATTGATTTTTCTCATTTCGTTTTTTTTTTTTCGATACAGAAATGCAAAAGAGCTTTTCAATGACAAACACTGGAATGCTTCACACCATACCAGAGCTTTCGACCCTCTTCGAACCCCCGGATTTCGAAACAATCAATGTCGGTGGTGTTGTACATACTGTATAAAGTTTGAGTTATAAAACACGAAGTATGTGTGTGAATTCCATGTTGTGCTGTGATTTGTGTGTGCATGTGTGCAGATGACATTCTTCTCGCTTCAGCGGAAAAGAACAACTACGGACCTTTGAGGCGTTTGAGCTCTAAGAGACTTCTCTCTGAATATTTCATATCTGTGAGCTCTTGCGGACTTAATCGAAATGTTTTATAACGCTTTCTTTCGGCCATATGTTTTTCAGCTTCTCAAGTGTTTTAATATCTTTTTGTCTTCAACCACCTCCACTGTTCTCTGATTGTCCAAATAACAACATGCCTTCAGTGGTTTAAGTATATTTTGACATTGAATGTGATTTGAACTCTTTGAAAAATATTGTAACTTGGTATTTATACTGTAAAAAATATAATAAGAAACATATTTGTGCTCAGTGTGGTGTTTCCGCTAAATGTGAAATTTATACTAAAAACATGAAACGCGTTCTTTTTTTTTAAGTGTGATCTTTCTTCCCCACTATATACTTCTGCTGCATGGTATATCTCCAAGGGGATTCAGTTGTGAGTCAATGTTTAAACTGAATCCTTGTGTATGGTATTTGATATGTATCTTAACCGACGCCTTCAGTGAAATAATTCATCAAAAAAAAATTAAATCTATTTCTGATTGAGCTTTTCCTGTAATGTATGTTCATTTCCGTGGATTGCCCAATGTATTCTTGAAGGCCGGTATAAATATGCGTTATTGTTTATAAAACAAAAAATGCTATCGACCTGTGAAAGTTTGCTTTAATAAAAATCGAATAGCATTATGTTGTGTTTTACTTTTCTTCTCATATAACATACAGTTCATACACTCACACACATGTATTTATCACCATGTACATACTTATACGCGCATTATGTAATGTATATACATAATGTGTAATGGTCTTTTATGTAATGATTTTTTATGTGAATTTCAATTATAGCGTGTATTATTCTTAATTGGCACTACAACCCAGGGTGAACCTTAACCTGTTGCACAATATCCCTCCCGATAGCTCTGTCCATGACTTTAATTTTACAATTGGAGGCCTTTAAGATTGTTCAAGACATCATCAAGCCACCTTTTCCTTAGTCTACCAATGAAAATTCCCTTGGAAACACGGGCTTCCAATGCAAGATCTTATAAACTCGGCTATTTGGTAATCTCACAATGTGCCCAAGCCATGAAAGTCTCTGTGTTTTGATGAATCTTACTATATATTTATGACTGATAAGAGCTTCCAATTCATCATTAGTCCTAATTTTCCAACAGTTATGGACCAAAGATTTTCTACGTATTTTCCATTAAAAAAATTAGCTATTTATCTCTTTTTTGTGTCAAAGTTCAAGTCTCGCAGCCATATGTCTCTATGGGATAAATAATTGTTTTGTACACTTTTAGTTTGATTGTCCTTAGGATGAATTTATTTTACAACAGTTATTGGTAATAGCTGATTAGTAGCTTTTAGTGTTTAATGAGCGATACAAGCTTTTAATGTTTACTTTATGGCTTTCATTTAAATATAAATAGAGAAAAAGAACTAAATCCATACGTTTGAAATACGACGTCTTTCCTAAGCGATTTAGAAAGATAATAATAAAAAATTAATGACATAAAAAATTTCTTGATATCGTCAAAGTGCTTTCAAATACATCTTGAAATGCAAATCGCTTCTTCGGATGTTTATCAGTCATGGAGTTTATCCAGCATTGACTATGGTTGTGTTAGTTGTGGATCGGATAGATCTTCTGTTTTACGAAGACGATCAATATACATTCCTAATAAGAGAAGGAAAATTTCTTAATTTGTTTGTATTCCTGCAATACAATAAGGCTCATTCAGAAAACTTTCAAGTACTTACTTTTAAATGAGCTGACATATGTGCGAATTCTTGTGAATAAAATAAGATATGCAAAAAGCAGATGATACTGTTTAACAGTGGCTGGATTTGAATCTAATACCTTCTACTTCAAAGGCTGTGATGGCCTGGTTGGCTAGGACATCGTTCTACATCGCCAGGGCACTATCGGTAGCTTCCCGGCTTTACCAAAGATTCGTCATGTTCTCTAAAGACGGCTGGGGTACGTTAAAACTGGAAGTAGTCGCAATGTCTTCAAAGTAAAATGATACTTCTGGGGGTGGTAGGTCAAGTATTAGGGGTCTTCTGCTTGGTTCTTGCTTCAAAATCACGAAGACTACCCGGCTGCTTCTATCTAATTGGTAGAGCCCAACTCAGGCCTAAATACAGGGAAGCATGCTGTTGCAACAACAGCCTTCTATTTCAAATAGTGACTTACTATGTCTCACTAAGAGAACTATATGCATTCGATATTAAACACATTAATTATTTTTAATTTATTTGTATTAAACATGCTTTTATGAATTATGCAGAATTAATTATTTATGTTAATATGTCTTGCAATCGAACCATTAAAGATGATTTACTTATCCCATTATCTTGATTGTTACAAACATAATCATAAAATTGGGAACAATTTTGCACTTTTCTACTCTCTCTAGGGCTATTACTTAAGGAGTAAAATGGGGGGGGGGAGAGAATGTCGTCTATTGGCGATGTCTATTCCTTTTCCATTAGACACCTCGATGCATTACTTTCAACGCAGCCTATTGATAATACACAGATTATGTCACCGAATCTCTCTAGTAATGAATGTTCAATGCATAAGAATCTCCATAATACATCCTCATTAGACACTGGCCGAGGTCACGGGGGTATTCTCAAGTCGCAATCGGCCCCTTTTCAATAAACCGTCCGGCATTGGCCTCATTTCCATAGCGAGTCTTATCTGAAAATTATGTTATTAGGCAGTCGAACGCTGATTGGTATATAATACCCTGCTGAGAACTCAAACTTATTACTACAAAAGGGAGTGTAATGAATTCTCAGACGCTGGAATGGAATGAAGAGGGACCTCATAATTGCTTTAAGGCACGTGCATCTTCATTTCGTCGATGAGGGTTCCTGAGAAGACACAATAAAAATCTCTGAATGATATGTTTCGGATAATTACGCGTCTCACGTATTATCTCGTTCTGTTAATAATTAATAAGTTGAAATGGGAATTTGTCATTTGAACTGTATAGAGAAGGGTTTTCCGAAGTAAACTCGATAGCTTTTAAATTATCCAAGGGGTTTTCATATGATATTAAGTTTCGAAAGTTACTGAAAAGTAAATAATTCGTGATAACTGAATAAAATTTTTTTCGGATTCTTTTTCAATTCTAAGTGTGTATGAGGCCAAACTATTATGTTCAACAAATAAAATTAAATATCAGAAATAATTCTGTAACGGATTATAAAGGAAGCAACGTACATCATGCATAGTTATAAGTTCACTACTAACGGATACAAATTCCTGCACGGTTTATCAAAATATGTGGATGCACATATACGTATCCACATTTGTCGAAGTGGGTGCTTGGGAGTTATCTGAGTACTCTTCCTTGTTGCACATGAATACCGTGGGGCCACAGTGGACTGGTAGGTTAGGGCGTCGTTCGCTTTATCAGAAGGCAGTGAGTTCGATTCCCGGCCGACCGAAAATCCACCGTGTTCTCTAATTGTGACTGGAGAACCTATACTATACTGTGGTCGTATTTTCTTACATGGGAAATTATGACGCTGCAGGGCGGCTGGAGCACGTTTAAAACTAATCGTGGTCGCAATGTCCTCCAAGTGAAATGATACCTCTGGGGGTGGCAGGCCTAGTATTGGGGGTCTTCTGCTTGGCCCCTGCTTCAACATTACGAAGATTCCACCCGGCTGCTCAGGGCTAGATACAGAGAAACATGCTGGTGCAACAACAACATGAATACCGTTCGCTCTATCTATGAAGAAACCTCTTTGAAGGCAATAGGATGTATTGGATGTTAAAAAATTTTTTTTAGTTATAGTCACTTCGTGATGTCAATACGAAGACAACGTTCGTATAAAGGAAAAGAAAGAGAAAGCTTTAATATTTAATAAATTGAAAAAAGATTTATTAGTTTGTTATGTGTCTTTGTATGTTATAGAGATCTTCATTAGCTCTGTGGCTTCACGCCTCTTCCCGTCAGATCAGCAAAGTGGGGCATCAATTGCAGCGGATAGTGATTGGTAGGGTGGCCACATTCTTCCTCACTGGGTTGTTGGAGCTCTTTGGGTTGTGGTCGTGTCCTAACGCTAATCTGAGGTGTCCAGAGTCCTTCCACTAGTGTAGAGAGGAAGGATGTCAGCTCAGATGTAACTTCGCTGCGTCTTGTTTGATTAGGGCTTCGTGCTCATTATTGGAAGGTAGTGAGTTCGAATCCTGACAGGCTGAAGATCCGTCGTGTTTGCTAAAGGCGTCTAGGGCATGTTAAAACTGGGAGTAGTCGCAATGTCCTCCAAGGGTAATGATACCTCTGGGAGTGGCAGGCTGGTCTTCTGCTACAAAATCACGAAGACACCACCCGGACACAACCTAACTTGTAGAGCCCTAGCTCAGGTACACGTACAGGTAAGCATGCTGGTGCAACAGCAACCTCGTCACCTGACTGTGGTTCAGAATTATGAGGAGCTTCGTAATAGGTGAGTATTCAGAACCCATTAACCATTCCCTGCACCACTATGCGTGAATGTTTACTAAATTGAAATTGTAAACGATTATTTTCGTTTGAATTTATGAAAATGTATAAATGAGACACGTTTGCTTAAATCGTATCATTATAAATACACAAAACAGCAAAAAATACATAACTATGAAAAATCTTGGTCTTAAAATTTATTGTCACTTACGCCATTCTAAATGATACCAAAATATAGAGTATTAGGAAGGGAAGTGAACATAAGGAATGTAAATACTGAAATGATATTAATTCTGCTCTATGAAAGGGAAATTTAATAATTTTGGAATAACATTGGAATCAATTTAATTCTTGAAATAAAGAGTATTTACATAATATACAATTTTAGTGATTGACAAAGATAGCTTGGTTGGTTGGTTGGGTTTTATGGCGCAAGGTCCAAACTCAGACATGCTGCGCCAAAGGTAAGGTTTTTGGAATTTTATTTATTTATTTTTTTTATAAGTACAAAGATAGCTTGATTTTAATTATGATAATATTATATATATATATATATATATATATATATATATATATATATATATATATATATATATATATATATATATATATATATATATATATATATATATATATATATATATATATATATATATATATATATATATATATATATATATATACTTTCTTTGTTTGTGTCTTAAGTAGAAATTTATTTCTGGTTAGGTGTTGATATTTTAATCAAAAAACAAAATTAAGAAAAAAAACTCGATTTGAAAGAAATTTGATCAATATAAAATTTGAATATTATGAGCTGAATAATTAGAAATATTATAAAATTAATCTTGTGCAAAAAATTATTTTAGGATTATACCTAAAATTGTCGTTACATTCGAAAGGATGTGCAAATATCATTCGATATAAAAAATCTTTACCTTCGGATGGTCAATGTGTGTATTCTAGAAAATATTCTTCGATTATAAGCTATATTTCAAATAAGTTATTACAAATAAGACTCCTATATTAAATACTGAAATGCATTGAATAAATATTTTTCTCATAATATAATGTAACCTTAATCTATGATAGTTTTCAAATATGATGACTTTTTAAAAGAAACTTCTCTTTTTATGGCTTTCTTAAAAAGCAATACTTTTATTTTTTCGAAAGAATAATATAAGGTTTAATCTTGTCTTCAGGTGTGAAAATGTGCTTTAGAAAGGAAGGTTCTGTGTTTCGTCCTGACTGCAACTGGATACGGGGAATTGAATGTTTGCACATTTTGATTTTGGACTCGTACATTTTAGTGGAAGATTGGTGGTATCTAGGTTTCCTACTTTTCGCGGCATCTAAATAGCTTGGAAAGAATAACTGAACAGCTTTACAACCATTTTTAACTGCTGGACTGACAATCCAGCAGTTAAAAATTATAGGACTTAAAAAAGAATCTTCTAAAATGTATTATAAACCCAGTAAAAGCCAAACCCGTCTCAACAAGCTTCTGTAGAAAAAATATCATTTCACAGTTCTCCACTTATTTCTGCCTCAACTGCTTTAATCAGGTTACACACAAGAATTTCTTTTACATTATTAAATATTTTTAATTTTTCAGCTGCGTATTAATTTAAAGAGTGTCTTTGCATGAACCAATTTAGTTTAAGTTTTTGGTTGGTTTGAATTTTCTTTAATTTCCTCCAACTCAGTCTATCAGGCGTTACAGTCCTCCCAGTTAATCAGTATCAGGCGTTACAGTCCTCCCAGTTAATCAGTATCAGGCGTTACAGTCCTCCCAGTTAATCAGTATCAGGCGTTACAGTCCTCCCAGTTAATCAGTATCAGGCGTTACAGTTCTCCCACTGTTAAATTTTAATGATTTTAAATCTTCTTCTAGGCAATCCAACCACCCAGAAAGTTGTCTGCCATTTTTTCTGGTGCCTCTTCATTTGCAAAAATCATCTTTTTAACAAGGTCCAAGTTATCAACTCTAAAAATTTGCCCAAATCATCAGATGTGATAAGATTTAATGGTTAGGTCATTATTAGGTTGTTTATATATTCTATAAATTTTGTGGTTAAGCAAAATTTTCCATTTGTTATTTTCTCTTACTGAGCCAAGATAAATTTCAGGGTATTTTTCTTTCAAAAATTAAGTCTTCATTTCTTTTTGTTAAAGGCCAGCATTCATTACCATACAATATGATAAGTCTGATAAGAGTTGTAGGGACATTATATATATATATTTTTGTTTTGAAATTTTAGAACTTAGACTTTAGTAATCTTTTTGTTCTATAACAATATTTGTTAGTCTTAAGTAATCTACTGTCAATTTAATGTTTAAAATTATTATCATTCGAAAGGACTATACCGAGAGATGTAAATTAACCAAGGCTTTCATAAGTATAAGATTTTACACAAAAAGTGCGAGACAATCAAGTGCTCTACTTGTGACAACCATGAATTTCGTTTTACTCTCATTTTATATTTAATTCAATGTCTCTGGCTGCGGACTCTAGAGAAATAAGATTACAACTACCTATTTACTTCTGTCAATAATGTCAATGTCATCAGCGTATACCAATATCTATGAAATATAAAAGAATATCGTTTGACGAGAAATCTGTCTTATTTAAATTGTAATCTTTATGTCTACCAGAAAAATATTGAAATCTTATTAAAGAATTCCAATTATTCGTACTAAATCCGGTTGCCATTCGGATGAATATCGTTTTTTTTGAAAAAAGATACTCTTTTTTTTTAATTTCCCACCGTGGCCCTGGGTGTTTTTCTTCGTTATTTTCTGTGGTTGTACATCTGTCATTGTGCTATTTGTCCTATTATCTACGAAGACTTATAAGCGGATCTCAAGAATCAAAGCATACAAGTCTGAATATATGTAATGTAATAAATAAATAAAATTTTTTTAAAATTAATTATAGTACTTTGAAAATGGGAGAAACATATTACATAAAGAAAAGGAATTTTTAATCAGCTAAATAAAAAGGCAACATTTTTACATATTAAGGTACTTCACAAGTGGTGTACATTAAAGCAGTATGTGTGAACAGCGTTGTAAATGAAAGTCATTGCTTTCTGAACATCTCGATCAAAGTAAGCTAATTTACTGCCTTCCTCAGTTTTCAGACAACCAGGTCGCACATCCGCCTGACTGAGAATTTGTATGTGGTCATTCTCGGTTTGATGTTCTATCCTCTTCAAAGCCGGTAAATGCTTCACCAGCTGATGGTCCCGTGTCTGCTTCAACTTGGACATTAAGGTCATCTTCTTAATCGATGCTTTAAATAAGTTGACCATTATTTGCAATACGAAATCCAGGGTCTCACTCACAATCCATTATCATTTATCTTCAGCACTAACTTCTGAAAATCGGGGAATTTTCAACAGTTTTTGAATTCCTCACACAAGTGACACGTCTCTCCTCATTTTTTACCTTCTCTTACCTTTCCTTTTCTTGGGTTTTTTTCCTTTTTATCATTTTTCTTGTCTTCTTCAGTCTAATTTATTTTTTTGAAATTCTCAAAGTGATTTGGATAGTTGGAGCTCGAGTAACTGGGATTCTATTGCATTCAGAAATCTTTTTATGTAAATTAGGAAAGACTGAAAATTATTATAATTTAAGTGTATTATCGAAAATAAAGCTGTCACATATGTATCCACAAAATAGAAAAATAATGTGAAAAATACTTTTTTTTTTGAAAACTTTGTGACAATATGGTATTTACTAGTTCTCATTAATATTATATTTCAAAAATTTTAAATCATTTCGCAGCATTTCGAAACATTCCTAATTAGCTTTTGTAAATCTTCAATACTGATGATTGTTAGCTAGCAAAGATAATTATTTTAACAATAATCTTTGAAATCAAAATACAAAAATAAAAATCAACAGGAGCATGCTAGTTATATTCAAGATTGAAGCAGAAAGCTTGATAAAATTAATAACGTAAATTCAGACGCTATTGTTTCGTTTAAATTATGTTGGATATGTTTTTGCACTTAAGTAGTTATATAATCGTGAAATCTATATACTAGTCTTTGTATTTGTAGCTGAAATAATTTAAATAAATACTATAAGATCATCTTCACATTGCAAATGAATATGTGATGAATAAGTAATAACGTTTTCAGAAATATAAAAAATAGTTATTCCAATTATATGAGAAAATAATTCAACGTTAATGAGAAATATTTGAAATTCTTTCCAAAGAAAAATAATTGTACTTTTGAAACTTTAACAACAGAAGTATAAAATAATGGAATATGTTATTTTAGCGAAAAACTCCTGTCATTCTTTAAAAATTTCAATTCATTATATTTTACAAATTTGCTTATTCAATACAAAAGGATTTTTTTAAATGACTTAAGATTTTAAATTTGGATTTTTAAACTAAGCTAATTTAAAACATAGCAATATTTCTTGTCATCCGAATTTTATGTTGAAATATTTAAAAATAATTAATTTTTTACAATACTGATACAATTATGATACCCTTAAATATTAAAGAAATCAATTGACATTTTTAATTTCAATATATCAGTGTATATTGTATATAAAGAAATAAAAGGCTAAAGATTAAAGTAAGAACTTTTTTAAATGAAGAATATATATATATATTCTAATGAGTCCTCAAATATCATGCAAAGCCTAAAAAGTAAGAAATCAATGTGAAGTTTTAAAATCGGGATTAATGTGATAACATAAAAATACATCTAACTAAATTCTTTAAAGTTAGCTGCATACAATTTGGCACATGAACAATTCATTTAATACAATATTTACTGGCAGGGAGATTTGCTATTAATATTTGCGAAACATTTTCTTTTTATGACAGCAATTTTTATAGTTAAGAAGAAAATGTATTTAATTTTTGGATTCAAGTAAATATCCCAATTAAGAAATGAAAGCAAAATAAATAAAATTTTGAATTTATACTAAATTAAGTTAAAAAATTGAGATTAAAGTCAATATACAATTAATTAAGTTTAGGTCCATGACGTACTGTTGGTAAGAACGCGTCACACAAGCTATTTGATGTTTGAAGAAGTGTGAATTTTCTTTCTTTATTGCACTTTTGTGGTAAATATATTCTCTATTTAGTTGCTTAAACTGTATGAAATAAGCACTGCGTACTATGTTTAATTGAATAGCATGAGTACCTTTGAGTTTGTAAAATGAATGAAAAGATTTAGCACCATATATAAAGTTTTTATTTCCAATAGCTCATTGTGAATACTTTTTGAAGATTAAGTTTATTGAAACCAACACTTTAACATTAGATAAAATTTATTTTAGGTAAAATTTGATAGAAAAAAATTCGATAAAATTTGAGCAAGATGAGCTCTATCAGAAAGTTATTTTCCATCGGTACAGTGTACTACGTTATGTTGATTTTAATTCGTATCATTATAGAAGAAAAAGCAAGAAGAGCGATAAGTAGTAAGAGCCCCACTACCAGAGGCGGAAGTGCCACGCCCCCTTGGGGGTCACGTGACTTCCGGTTTTCTCGTGTAAGAGTACGAGGGTATTTTGAGGGGGGCGTGTCACTTGACTTATACGAGGCAGAAGGAAGAAACAACTCAACAATGGGGGTTTTTGGAGGGGGGTAGCAGATTTGTGACATCATGCCTCGTGTAAGAGTATGGGGGTATTTTATGTGGTGTCATCAAGATGTTAGTTTCGGAATTGAGTGTTTTATAGCGCCATCTAGTGTTTAAATGAGAAAATAAAATTATTTTGGGAAAACAATTTTTCAGAAATTGGCCTGAGGACCGAACTGCGGCTCTATTCAACATAGGAAAAAAAATTTGTAAGAAATGTCCAGCAGTGGTTAGATGTTTCAATCAATTGTGTATTGCAATGCCTTTCACCTTTTGTTCCATTGCAACCAAAAGAAATCTTTTTTTCAATTATCTGACCGTTTATCAGTTATCTGTAGGTAATTCGATGCGGTCAGGTGAGAATGCTTTCTGTCGAA